>VWPW01014726.1:721305-835533 GCA_013389825.1 Crypturellus undulatus
GTATTATTCTTACTGTGTTCCTACTGGCACTGGCCTGTAGTTACTTGTTTAGCTTGATGTTTCCGTGGTCCTCATGTTTTTGTTGATATCTTTCTGTGAGGTATAATGGTTCAGTTTGCCCCAGTGGCTTTACTTTTGCAGCCACTTTTTTTTTTCCCCTACAGCTGCACTGTTGTTTGAAAGCCTCTTCACAGAGCACCTCGGATGCTCTTTATGTTTGTACTGCTGCAAGTGCGTAGTGAAGCCCTCTTCAAACACAGCCATTATCTGAGAAGCACCGTGCGAGAAGCACAAAACGGGGACAAGTGGCCCTACCTGAGCAGGCCCCTAGAAGCAATGAGATGATAGATACTCTAGAGCTGCTCGATTGCAACATTTGACTGGTTCACAGACAGCAGATGAGGACAAATTTTTGACTTTTCTACAAACCTGTGGGTTTTCACTGTAACTGAAGATGGATGTCTCCGTGTGTCGAGAAATGAGAAATATTAGAAACACCAACCGAATAACAAAAATGCTGCAGGGAAACCAAATGGATTCAGTTGCTTGCCTTACCTGGTATTCAAAGAAGTCATTTTTGATCGCTTGCTCAGAAAATATGACTTATAATTTTCTCCCCAGAAATAAGCAGCTTTATTTTAATTAGTGTATAGAAGCTAATGCCAAATGGTGGGATGACTGCACAAGCAAGCCACATTTTAGGAACGATTCAGGTTACCCCAGCCCTAGCCCTTGCATGTGTCCCCAAGAAGCATTAATCTGTGCTCATAAGATGTCATAAATACAAAAACACAAACAGGTACTGGGGGGTTTCTGAGAGGTCCCCAAAAGAGAGTTTTTATATGAGTTGTAGCTCAGCTGAGCAGTTTGTGTGGTGGCAGACAGGTTATTCTTCAGCGGGTAATTAGGAGGATTTGGTATCGGTATAGAGAGTCTGTGTTATGAGTGAGCTTTGCTGTCTAGCACATATTTCCAGCATGATGGATATGAAAGTTATTTGAGCGTGCAAGGCAGACAATTTTTTTTTTTTCCAATATTGGTAAGTTTGTTCTGGAGGGACAAAAAGGTGAAATATTTCTAGTGATGGTGCCTAGGTTTCTGTTCAGAGACAGGTTTTGCCCTGTGAGTTCAGGGTGAACCTAGACTTTCCGTTTAGGACCAGAGACCCTGCAACGGGGCACTGTTCTGCCCTGAGCCCATTTCTGCTATGGCTTGTGGCTGCCTCCAAAGGGAAATGGAGCAGCAAGAGACACCCTGAACTGTCCCTGGGAGACTCTCTCTGCTAGGGCATGACTGCAAACAAAAAGCTTGCCCATACCCAGCATTTAGAAGTCATCATGGCTTTATTTTGGAACTCAGTGCTGACACTTTGGTCTTCAAAAACTGAGAGAGCACAAAGATGTCCCAGTTTTGAGATACCACAATGCATTGTGTGTTTATCCCTTCTTTTTCCAAATTTTAAAAACAATAAGTCAAGTAAAACAACTTTTTCAAGTGCAGGTTAAGAAGGATGGATCCAAACCCTCTTTGTCCCAACTGCTCTAGCCTTGTTGCTCTGACCTCTGCTCCTTGGCTTCTGCGCTAATCTCTGCACCAGCTCCTTTCCACAGAATTATTCATAGTTTTTTTCTAAGCAGCACTGCAGCCCACCTCACTTACTATGCAGTGTCACTTAAATGTTGCAGTGGGTGATATCTGAGTTTCCTTACATCCTTTTTGCATTTTATGTAGCCTACCTGCATGGGCAGAAGGGGAAGTACCTCCATAGTCTCTCTGAATGGGACTTGCAAGTGATGGAAACAAGAATACAGGATGAAGAAAAATGTCAGATGAAATAATTTCGCTTTAGTAAACTAAAGCGGAAGCAGTAAGTAAACTACTCAGAAGCAGTTTAGTATACTTTGTTCAGAGAAAAAGTACACAAGAAACCTATCATCTTTTGATGAACCTATGTTACTCAAAATCGTGAGGGAGATACCGTGAAATAAGGGCAGAGAATTCCCACTTTGATGCCATTAGCCATTTTCAGACACCTAAGGGACTTGGCTACCAGAAATATGTTTTTACCACAGATCTTGGATACTGAGGAGATAAATTTTAAAGATGACCCCTACCCTTCTGCACTTTTAGCAGGATGACTGAGAGGCAGCCGCACAAAGCGCAAGAGGAGCCTGGGCACTCACCAGTGTGCACTGCTCCTTCACCTCTGCACTGTGCTGCGCTCTGCACTTCCTTCGTGGCCTAAAGGTCTATTCTTTGCTGTAACTTTTTCTATTTCTCTCCCTCTATTTCTTCCCAATCCCATTCAGCTGAGAAGTTTGGTCGATTAGCACTTTTTTTCCTTTCTTTTCTGCTTGCAGAGTGCTGCCATTTGGCTCCTAGAAGCCGCGGTTGGCAAGCCAAGCCTCAGCCGCCCCGCGTTCAGAAGTGCCCTTCACAGAGGCGTCTGCCAAAGCACAGATATGTACAAATGTGGCGCTGAAGTCAGCCAAGCCTCCTTTGCTGCCTGGTAAGGCTGAAACACAAAACACACAAGCAAACGAGTTACTTACAACATGCACCTCTCTTTCTCAGAAACACCTGAATTTTTCTAACCATTCCTTCCTTCCAGCACAGGCCTGGTATAATCTGGGAGGCAGAAGGCAGAAAGGTAGAAAGCTCTGTTAAATGTGAAAGGTTAAATATAAGCTGAGGCTCTGGGCAGCTCTACACAAACCCTATGCTTGGCTGTCCTGCACAAAGCAAGATTTGACGGTTGACTGAAACGAGATAAGACAATAAATTGATGTTATAGATTCCCACACATGCGCGCCCATCTCGAGAGAATATATGGAGATAGGAATGATGGATGAGGCGGTGAGCTGAGTGCCTTTTGCAGGGGAGGAGTGTGAGATACAGGCCAGAAGGAGTTTTGCGACTGAGGGAGGAACATCACATCTTCTGAAGGAGCACGAGTGAGGCTGTAAACAAGGCAAACATGTTAGGCTACCCTGTTCAGTACATTTTTTTCAGAAAAGATGGGGCACCGGAGGAAGTGGGGATACAAGAAATCCGGCAGAGTCGCAGTAGTTAAAAGTTTGGAGTTGGGCAAGCGGTGTAAGGCCGAGGAAGCATGCCTTTGAGTTCACTGGATGTTCTGGATACAAGTCTGAGGATGATCTTACGTTGAAACTAGGACAATATTCAAGTATAGATGATGCCCACCTATACCTGTGTGGTACCTTTTCCAAGGTGAAACACAGCTTCACTTATACTTCATGTCAGCCTTCCATATAAACACATAATTTTGAGACCTGGTGCCATCACTCACACTGGATTCTGTGTGAGCTATCAGAGTAGGCTCCTGCGCTGACTGCTGGTTGGCAATGGCCAAGGTCTCCCTTAATGTCATTTCACCTTCCAGCTCTTTGAAAACCCCAGAGCTAGTAGTTATAAAGCTTGTGAAAACGATCAGGAATTTGGGCCACATTTTGTTTGCTTTCCTTGTAGGAAATATCCACTGGGATCCTCATAACCAGGAGAGTTTGCTGAGTAACAAACGAGTTTTGTTTTCACTTCTTTTTAAAGGAGGAATGAAAGGCAAAAGACATTAAGACAAGGTTGAAAAATGGCTGATTTGGAAAGGGTAATAGATATGCAATTTTCTTAATAATCCCACAGAAACTGATTATCTCAGTTTACAACTACTTTAAGGCAAAACCCAGAAAATTACTGGACTGCAGCCATAACAATCGCTTTAGAGGGAATTATTTATATTATATTAGAGGAAGGAGTGAATTACTAAGAAGTCTCTTATGTTGGCGTTGCTGAAGTTGCTTCCAATTACTGTCACTCACTCTCGTCGGGAATCTCTCGTCATTGTGTTTTCGGACAAGGGAAGGCAGAGGCTCTCGGTGGGGAGCAGGCTGCATCTCGGCGCCGTCGCTGGGCTGGGGTCACAGCGAGACGTGTCCAGCTCCTGGGGAGCGGGCCGGGGTGCCAGGCGGTCGCGCTTCCGTGTGTCCGGCAAAGGGCTTGCGGGAGCCTCAGGGCCCTGTGGGCTCTGCTTGGGCAAGGGGCTTCCACAGGGCTCTGTATGAAAGGCCGAGCCATGTCCTACTGCGCGCGGCTGGCTCCATCTTAGAGGAAAGCGCTGCCAAAGCATGCAGAGAACGAGCTGGCCCTCTGGGGACATGGGTCACCCCATCCTGCCCATGAGACGCAGTGCCAGTGCATCCTCCAGCCTCAGCCACGGCTCGGTGCGACTGCTCTTTCTCAGCACCTTTGTCCAAATGTCCATCTTACCTCGTTATCTACTTCTGTGGTATCTGCTCACACTCAGGGACCTTCCCATCTGAATTAGGTGGTCTGAGCATCTTCTCATGGCCCGTCAGTCAACCAGAGACCGGCTGGCAGGAGTCGAGCCCCCATTATGCGCTCACGCTTCACTCAGCTCACGCTGGTGTGCTCCAGGCGAGCTGTGGGATCCGTGGGGAGAGGCTGGGTCTGACTCTGCTCCCCTCTGTTCAGCCGTGCTGCCTCTGGTGCAGTCTGGCAATCTGTTTTTCTTGTTGCCGTCCTCCTCCCTCCTTTTCTCTGTTAGTGATTTGAGGAATTCTTATTAACCTGACTGATTCCAAGAGCATCAAAAATCGTCTTGAGACTCCTCCAATTATTCACCCTGTGATATTTCTTGCAGAATCCTACAGCTGTGGAAAAGGTGGAAGGAGCAGCCAAAGTTGTGAGCTCGCAGGGCCATGTAGCCCTTTGTATCCCAGAGCGTGCTGCAAGCAGTGCCCACCACAAAGTGCCTCTGTTGCATGTTCTCCCACTCTCTGAATAAAGGTCAGGCTAGTGCACCCATCCTGACAGCCCGTCAACACCTCCGAGCCTCCCTGCCGTGGCCCGGGCACAGCTTTGGTTGAGCCGTGTGCCCGGTTGTGGGCGCAGACCCAGCGGGAGCGACGGTCCTGCGAGCCGGCGCGGGAGCCCGTGCTCTGCCGGGACGGGTGGCACCTTGTGCGAGGGTCACAGCAGCCCTGGACTCCCACTGCTCTGCTGGAGAGAGGGGGCTGGTCGCTGCGGGAAGGCGTTTTGGGAACGAAGAGCAGCGCGCCATATAACTGAAAATAATTACTATGCAAATGTGATATTTTGGGTCTCATTTGCTTCTTCTTTTTCATGAGTGAAGACAGACTCTCACTTTTGGATAGGAAACAAAATTGTCTTCTCTTTTTTTTTTTGTCTTCATCTTTGAAACCTCAGATGCCTATCTGTCTTGCACCAAAGTGTCCTCATCACCTTGCAAGTTTTCCCCTACCTCTGGTGCCCCCATACCTCTCTTTTCCTGGAGTATTACCCCTGTCATTCCTTGCTTATGGTCAAATGTCTCATACTGCCCACCTTGCCACTGCTGGATATGCCCTGAGTGTTGTGTGAAAACACACGAGAGTCCAGCTGGAGCTTCCAGAGGTGACGACATGGGTGAGGAGCTGTTTTCCCGTGGTGCTTCAGAGGCATTCAGCAGGCCCTGCTCTTCTCTGACGAGTCCCATCGACTGAGTTTTTCCTGTATAAAAAAACTGCACGTGTTGTTAGAGATACAAGACAAATGGCGATAGTAGTAATATAAAAGTAAAGTGCATTGTCTCAACATCTGAGAGGACTGAATTCATGAACCACTTCTATCAAGGCATACAAAAGGCACTTAAATACTAGCTACTGCTTATAAATAATATTGATATGTTAAATACACACATATTTTCTCTGTTTTATAAAGCGAGTGATCTCTGTTTGCTCTCAACCAGAAACCATAAAGTAAAAATCAATGAAGTTCTATCAAGCTTATATTATAGTCCTTAAAGAGCCAACTGACTCTATAAAAATGACTGTTTTCTAATGAAGATATCATTAATTGGATTGAGTTGGCAAAGTTTAAGTGCCTTGTCATATTTTGATTGCTATGCAGTGCTAAAAATTATTGATTTTATAGAACAGCCTGTAGACAAATACAGTGATTAATTTCATTTGGTTTGCAAGAAGAGAAAACTCCTGTGCAGAACTAGAAGCTTTTTATTATTGCTCTAGAACTGCCTATACCTCGCAGTAGCGTAATTCTAACTGTGGAGCTGTTCCAGACAGCCTACCGTTCCTCTGCTCTTTTTGGTTTACATAAGGAGAGTTCATCTCAAACCTCATTTTTTGCCTTTCAATTGCAGGGTGTCTGGAGAGCACTGGGTTTTATTATTTATTTCTTGGTGAAGAGGAGACTCCATTGAAAGCCCAGCTCAAAGAAAGGATGGTTGGCAAGCTGCCTTCTGGGTCTCTCTGTTGCTAACAACTCCGGTGTGCTGGTATGGTCATAGCAGTGCTGCAGGAGAAGAGCTTTGGAGGTTGCATTTAGGGTCGCTGACACCCATCCTGTCCTTAGCACAGCTGCTCACTGCGGCCTCCCCCAGCAACTGGAGTGCCTGTCCCCAGCCCTGGTGGGACCACAGAGGACCACCGCCCCACTAGCCTCATTTGAGAAGATGAGGGGCTGCAAGTAGTTTATTTTTGCATTTCATGGACCCACAGAGGGGGTTCATGAGCTGATACCAGGCCACCTTCCCCACGGAGTCTCATGTGCGGGGAAGCTGCTGGCTGCAGAGCTGTCCCATGACACCATACAGAGATGGTATCCTGCCTCCTGTCCTTGCACTGTGCCATGGTCCTAGCTCCCTCCCTGATGGCCATTTGGACACGTTCCTGAGGGTGCAAGGTGCCACCCAGCAAATTGGCAGCCCAAGGTCCAACAGCCTGGCACAGCGTGTGGGCCACACGCTGGGTTAGCACTCGCATCGAGGCACTNCAGAGGGGGATCATGAGCTTATACCAGGCCACCTTCCCCGCGGAGTCTCAGGTGAGAGCGGGCAGGGAAGCTGCTGGCTGCAGAGTTGTCCCATGATACCATACAGAGATGGTATCCTGCCTCCTGTCCTTGCACTGTGCCATGGTCCTAGCTCCCTCCCTGATGGCCATTTGGACACGTTCCTGAGGGTGCAAGGTGCCACCCAGCAAATTGGCAGCCCAAGGTCCAACAGCCTGGCACAGCGTGTGGGCCACACGCTGGGTTAGCACTCGCATCGAGGCACTCAGGATGGAATAGTTTACTCCAGGCTCTCTGGCAAAGCTGATGCACACACTGCACTATGTCTGCCCTTGTGCACAGTCCTCAGGAAGACAAGAGCGGGACTGGAAAGCTTCATCCCATCAGGCAAGTCTCCTGAGTCCCTACCTGCAACAGGCTGTCCGAGTCTTGGTTGCACATACTAAAAATCTGGGAGCAAGACATGTCCACGACATCTCTGTACCAGTTGAAGTTGCTGTGAAGGAAGAGTCCACCAAATGCAAATAACACAAACTTCCAAATAGGAGCTGTGTGACAAAATGCACCTAAAATTAACCGGGCACAGAAACAAAACAGGACAACGTGAAAACTCGTGAAGTGCACTTAAATTGGATCTTAATTATCTCCAGGGCCACCCCAGAGTTCCAAGAACCTCCATCATTAGAAAAATAAAGTGACAACCTTACAGCAGAAAACTTTGGTTCATCTAATTCACCTAACTACAGCAGACACCACCCAGCACCTCACACCTGCATGTGAGCTTGCCTTAGCACGTGAGCATCCTGTGGCCTCCCCGAGGGGTATTAGCCCCCTGCTATTAACAGTATCCTTGCCAAGGATATTGCCAGGTCCCAATGGACACTGTGGCCCTCTCCATCCCACCGTCAGCTCACGGGCTTCCCTGACGCTTGCTTCCAGCCCCAGCAATCTGGGAAGCTCCGTGCGCCACTGTCTGCAGGACACGCACCCCTGTCCCGGGGAAGCGGGAGCGGGAGGGCTGCAGCCACACTGCGCATACGGCAGCGGGGGCTCAGCTCTCCATGGAAGCTGGGAGCTGTTTTCCAAAGGCTTCGAGGCTATTTTTAGCACTTCCCACAGCAATTGGCGCTGCATGGCTGCCTCTGAATTATATGGAGTCTTAATTGGAGAAGTTGATGTAAAAAGAAAGTGAGGGGAAGGGAAATACCAGCAGCCTCCCTGGGGACACCCTGCCAAGCCTGTGGGGTGACATTCGTGTTCAGTGTGAACTGTCTGAGCACATTTGTACCAGCAACACCAGGAATTAAAAGAATTTTAGGGTTTGATCAGATCTGGTATTTTTCTTCCTTGCTGATCTAATTGTATTATTGCACCCACTGCTGGCAAAGGCTGAAAATTGCATTTAGAGATGCTGCCAGGCATTCTTCCCATTTGCACACAATGCCCAGACTCAGAGTGACAATTAAGCTCTAAGCCTATACGTTAGCTGCAAGGTACCTGAATTTAAATCAAAGGTTTGATTTTTATGTTTGCCCTCAGAATGGATTAGTATCGAATTCGTGATCTACAAGGCATTTAATGGGTCTCTGGACAAGGGAGCAGAAATCTTTGAATAGCTAAAGTTGGCCAGAAAGTGAGACAGCAAAGCCACTTTGCATGGTCCAGATGGTAACTGCTAAAATCATATCCCAGTAAGTATTCGTGAACCTTGTTCATCTGAATCACAGCTCACTTCTGCTTCAGCACGGAAGCCGATTTCCGCATGATCTGGAAAATCATGTAAGCTGGGCATGTTCAAGCAAAGGCATCTAGAATAAAATACCCAGATCAATACATGAACAGGGAGGGATGGACGAGGGTGCTCAAATCTGCTGAAAACCAGGCCCCTGCTGTTAAGGCTTCTGAACAGGGATCGCAGCCCTCGGCAGAGGAGAGCAGCCCTCTGAGGGGGCAGAGTTTCCCCATCTCAGATGGAGCTAACACTTTGCGAAACACTTGGCGATGTGTGACCGGGGAAGGCGCTAAGCGGCATTGCCACGCGTTTGTTTTTCCTGTAATTACAGCCGGGAAAGCTGTGTTGCCTTACATACGTGCGTGGCACGAACAAGTCTGCCTCGCTGCCGCGAGCAGATGCCGGGAGCCGGGCTGGCTGCGAGCTCCCCAGCGCCGCCGGCGCTGCCGCAGCTCCGGCCGTGCCGGCCCGGCTGCAGGGAGAGCGGCTCCTCCATGTCCTCCGCGTCTCCAGCCGGGCCACGCTTGCTCCACGCGCATTGCCTTCCCCCTGCGGTACCTGCGCACCGGGCTGGGCCTCCTCACGAGCCCCTACTGAGAGTCCCTCTCAGCAAGGAGCAGCGGTGGGCACGCTCAGTCCCTCCCAGTCCATAGGGGTGGTTTCCTTAGGGTTATATATCCTCTCCTTCCCTTTCCTCAAGCTCCCCACTACATGTCCGGGACGTGGCCCGAGTTTTTTCCTGCTATGATGTTGTATTCATTTATACACAACCAATTTTCTGGTGAGGGTAGCTCCTACCCCAGCTCCTTGGCCCTTGAGAGCGCTGCCCCCTGCGCGTGGGGCGGCAGTGAGGGCCTCGGTGTCTCGTGCGCGGGGATCTGTGCCTGTGGTGGGGTAATTCCAGGCTCCGGGCTCTGAGGTTGTTAGTGCTATCCTGGCGACAGTTCTGGTTTTCAGGGAAAACCATGCTGCAAAACCTGTGGTTGTCAGAGCGGCAAAGTGGAGATTAGCAAAGCAAGGCACCCGTTTGGGCCTGCCTGGCTGATGCAGCAGGGGAGCTTGGGCCTCATGGGACCCCAGCCCGCTGCAAGGCCCCCCGCAAGAGCCTTGACTTAAATCAGGATTAAAACCGAGGAGCAGGAGATGCTGTTCCGGACACACGTGTCGTTATCCGCAGGCATGGAGGCCTCAAGTGCCCCTGACGAGACGGAGACCCGCGGGTGCCTGTGAGCAGCCGGGGACAGGGGCTCTCACAGCAGGAGCGGCAGCGCTGAGGCGCCGGCCCTGCTGGGGGCCTCCCTCCGGCTGCCTCCCCGCGCGGCTGCGCGGGCGCCGCGGCTACGTGGGGCCGCTGCCGCGGCCGGGCGCACGCGAGCGCTCTGGCAATTACTGCGCTCTTGGCTCTAGGAACACAGCTAAAATTTGGCTCTTGAGCGGCAGCGTAAAAACGTCAATTCTGAGGGCTTGGATTTTTCACAATGGATATATCGTTCCTCGCCAGTGGCACTTTACTCCCCCTCTCAAGGAGAGCGGGTAGCGGTGTGGGCTGCGCGCCGCACGCGCAGGTGAGCTGCAGCAGAGGCAGGTGTGCAGCTGCCTCAAACGCAACGGTTCCACAGGCAGCTTTGGACGCACACCAGACTCTGACATTTATAAAACACTCTGCTTTATAGGCAATTCACCTTAGATCAGAGGAAACGAAGCATCCAGTAGGGGAAAAAAGCTAACTTTGGGGATGCTGTAATAGTTTCCTCCCAGAACATCTGCCAGCCCCAGTGCCAGTGCAAGGCAGCGAACACATGGCACGGCTCCTCGTGGATAAAGGATGTGTCACTTGCAAGAAGGAGTAGGAGGAAAATAAAGCAAGCTGACAGCTCACATCCTGTGCCATAATCCTAGAAATTGTTAATATTTACAAAATTAACAACCAATATAACTGATGACAATCTCACTCCTCCTAGTTGCCATGAGAATATTAGCAGTTACAATCTGCTCCAAGCTTGGTAGCATCATTACCCGTTTCTGGAGCGCCTGCTGCTCAGCACAAGCGGGAATGGCACAGACATCCCCTCTCGCCTTCAGATATTCCAGTGATCAACACCAGCACCAAGGCATGGACCTGTGCAGGGTACCCAAAAGCTGCTGGCGCTTGGGATGCTTCCTCGCGGTCGCTTTGTGATGGTGCTGCTTGAGAAGGGTGGTTGGGAAGAGACTTTCCTCTGATTCCTCAATGGGAATAGCAGAAGCGCAGGGGCCCCAGAACCTGGTTCATGTGTCCTGGGGGGATGAGTCGGGATGGCTGAGGGAGCAGAGGTCTCACCCAGGACACTGTGGGGGTGCCAGAGCCCTGGCACAGGCTGCCCAGAGAGGCTGTGGAGTCTCCTTCTCTGGAGATCTTCAAACCCGCCTGGATGCCACCCTGTGCCCCGTGCTCTGGGTGTCCCTGCTGGAGCAGGGGTTGGACTAGATGAGCTCTAGAGGTCCCTGCCAACCTCAACCGTTCTGTGACACTGGGTGCTGCACGGAGGCCAGAACCAGGCTGCACATCTCAGTAAGGAAGGTGCCATTCTGGGAAATACTCATGGTTGGTATCACTTGCCAGCTGTAAGGTTGGCAGCTAATTGATGAACAGATGCTAAAGAGTCATTTCCTTCATAGGAAAGACCTGGCTAAAAACAAAATAAAGAGGCTTGTGTTCCAGGGACTCTATGGGAAACATCTTTCCAGACTAACAATCATAAAAAGTTGAAACTTTTTAGGATCACAAAATATTGTTGATTGTTTCCTCCATGTACATATATACACGCACACATAAAACATATAAAGACAATACCAGCAGTGCCTAATTCTCAGAGCAGAGCTGTTTGTTCTGTTCTATTTTGTTTTTAAGTATATCTTTCCTACGGAAGACCGTAGGAGGCAATGACGGTCCTTAGGGCTAGCAGGCACGCAATGCGCAGCACAATGTGCCTGTACGCTCTGCGTTTCGGGCTTAAACTCCCCTGATCGTCAGCAAGGTTTGTTCACTCCCTTGGGCCCCTCTCTGTACACACACAGCAGAACAGTCTCTTCAGGTATTTCCTAAGCAGTCTTCTGTTAATTTTAAAAAGTTTTGTTAGGGTGCATTGCGTACAAAAAGAATCCCCAGTTGTCTCCAGCACACTCCATGCCAAGTCAAAACAGAGAACTACCTACACTGTTATTTTCAAAGAGCTCCCAGGCACTGGAAAGCTGTGAAATCCAATTTCCTTCTCACAGGAGGCGTCCTCTCCTTTCAAAAAGTGGCAAGTTCTTGGCTGTTCAAGTGGTTGGCATAAAGAGACAACCTGAAAGAGTCACTGAATGACCAGATGGCAAGAAAAAGTCCTTTTCAAGGCACACAGGGATCAGAGATCTCACTATCAAATCAAGCCAGTGGAATATTAGCTGGAGGAGCACAGGATGCCTGTTACGGCGCCCTGTGCTGCAGATGCCGACCCGAGCAGCATTGCACCGAGCAGCGCCAGGGCCTCAGGCCGACGGCTCCCGCAGACAAGCGGCCGCAGCAGCCATGGGAAGCTGCGAAGCCGATTAACCGGCTCCCGTGATCGCAGACAGCGTTTCCTTTCCTCGCGCTATTGCGGGGAAGGAAGCGTGACCCAGTAAAATGAAACTAGCTGTTCTTACATATTAAAACAGCTATGACCCTAGAGAACAGATACATAACATTGGCAATCTCACATTAAAACTGTTGTGGAGTCTGCTCTAAGCCGGCACCTTTTAAAAACACTAAAACATTAGCATGCTACATCCCCAGTAAGTTTCTTTTCTTGCCCTCTTCTTTTATTCCGCTCTGAGCATCTGAAGAGCACTTCTTTCCCCCCATTTTGTTTTCTGCTTGCAGAGCTTTACACATTTCCATTTTACATCTTCTTCTCAGATCATTATCTTAGTTTTTTCATCTTTCTTTTCAAGAGACTTCTCTTTTCCCCATCTGCCACCATCTTCAGTATAATACTTCTCCCTTCAGGATTTCTTTTATCCTTCTCATCTTTAAGCCTTTCACTTATTCTTCCCCAGACCCTTCATTCTTGCTTCTGCTTGTCAAAACTCACTGTGATTTTTCATCCTTCATGGGGGAAGAGGCGGAAAGGCTGAGTGATTTTTTTTGCTACGGAAACGCAGGAATGTTCCTATCACACTCCAGATAGCTAGAGCTCACGGGGGCCCCGCGCAGCTCTCAGAGCAGCGGCAGCTCCAGCGGAGGCAGACGGGCTGCCTCGCGCGGGTCCTGCAGCTCCGGGTTGTTACCACCCCGAGGGACCGGGGCCACGCGCAGCACCAGGCGCTGACCCTGCAGGAAGCCCCTCGAGCCTCTTCATCCCTTCCCAGTAGATGGGCCCTTCCAAAAGGAATTTGCAGCGCTAGCTTGGGAAACTTCTGACGCTTCTTCAGGGCCTTCTGTAGTGTGGATATGCTTGGCGTTAGATAAGCTAACATATTAATGTCTACATCTGGATTTAGTTGTGTGCATTCTTTCAGGTGGCCACTTTTCACCATGAGTTCTTGATAGCAGCCAACCTAACACCTCAGCAGACCTGTATCAACTGGATCTGGTCCCCTAGATCACTTAAGAGGTTTGGAAAATGCTGTCTGGAGCTTGTAATAGCTAGAGCTGAACCTTGCTGACAAGCCTACCATTTTCATTGTTTTCTGCCTGCATATCAAGACTGCCTCAGCCTTCAGTAGTACTAAAGACCACTTAAAAATGCATCTAAAGCTTGAAAGCAGGCTATCCCTGCCTTCCAATTCAAAAAAAAATTAACAAAATACATGCCGATATATTTAATCCCAAAATGAGGCAGTCATTTATTACTTAAATACTGGTGTAACCCCAAATGCAATGGAGAGCCTGAGGGCAACAAGAGAGTCTTTAGATGCAAAACGGCTTTCACAGGATGTATCATTTCTGGCATGAGCTGCTTAAACCCCTTTCTTTAACCCAGCATGCCTGCTTGAGCAGTCTGGGCATGTTTCCTGGCTTGCTGTCTGGACAGCATCAGCAGGTCAGCAATAGGTTGCTCAGGTATGAAATTCATGGAAGTGGTAATCTGCGGGCAGAAAGGTCCTGACACGAGCCACCCAGTTATAAATACTTGTTCTTGCTCCACGAATTTACTGGTTAACATTTGCTCTGCTAAGACTAAAACTATTTGGAAATCACTGTGTGCAGTTTTGTTTTCTCCCACTGATGAGACCTAAAGCTATTTCAGATGTTAAGCAATTGGTTGTTTAATCGCTTTGCAAGTGCAGCTCCTGAGCTTGGTTGTGGTGCCGCTTTGTACAGATAAATATAGAACCTGTGGCATTTTCAAAAGCCAGTTGGAACAGTTCTTCAATTCAAGCATTTTCATAGTACAGATTAAATACATTATTTGGGTTTTCTGCTTTTAAGAAATACTTAAAAAATTGGCAGAAATAACATTTTTTTTTTCAAATGAGAAAGTTCTCTTTCTCCAAACTGAGGCTGGCAGTTGGCAGCTCTTTGAACGGACACCGTTTTTTTTTCTTTTCCTCTTTCCCTTCCCTTTCTGCCCAGTTAAAAAAAAAATCTGCAGGGCAAAAAAGCAAGAAGCAGCAATGTGAAAAAGAAATGGAAACTGATTAAAAATGTTCACTTCTTGGACAGAATGTTTCACATTTTAAGTATCAGATAAAATGCTATCAGATTCCTAGAAAAGAAATTAACACATGGCAGGAAACTGGACATGGACATTCCTCAAGAAAAATTACTTTTCAGAAGTCCTGTTTAAGAAAGCAAAACATGATACAAATAAAGACCTTTATTAAAATCATTTGCAATATTATATGAAATTTAATATAGTATAATATAGGTGCAGAAAAAATCTGATATTAACAGAATGTGTGAGGACATTAATATACATATAAATAGAAAAGCTAAAATGTGTTTGACAGTGATATATTAAATGGCTACATAAATGTGATCATAATTAGGAGAATATGTAATTTTGTATTCCTTAAGCAATATCTTATAAAGCAGTACACATGGTAAACTGCTTTTACCTATAGACTCTGCTTTCTTATAATGAGAGTAACATGAGATACATAGGAATATTGTAGGCACATGCAAAAAAAGATTTTAAAAGACATAAAAAAGAGGCTCAAGCCAGTGACTTATTTGTTCTTGGCTGCCAGAGGTTTACGACTGATCTTCTTTGACTTGTCATTGTTCTTCTTTGGAGGTTCTGGGTTTGCCTGCATGTGTCTGCCGTAAAGGCTGTAAAGGAAATGAGACAAAGAATGTTTCTGATACAACCATCAAGCACAGGCTTTTAATTTAAAGCATGCATAAACAATGCATCTGGTTAGTGGAAATCAAAAAAATAATTGTCTCAACACACTGAATTTACTATTAGATCTCATGCTGCAGTCCATAATAGTCATTTTCTGTGACTTATCAGGAGGGTAGCACTAGGAAGAAAAGGCCTTTGGAGCAGGGAAGCAACAATCAGTTTTGCCTTGGGAAATGAGCAACCTTTATTCCACAGCTATGGAATTAAGGCTCAGAAGACTGCAAGAATGTGTATTCAAGTTGACAATGACAAAAATTGGGTTGAACTGGAGAGATAGAGTGGCCACTTACAGCAAAGTGAGCATCATCTCTAACCAGAAAACCCAAGGGCTTGATAATGTGACAGAGAGCAATGGTGTCACAGCCTTCTCTGCTGCTCACACATGATTGATAGCACTGGGACGGCTACCAACACATCAATGCCACATTAGTAAGTACCACTGATTAAATGTTGACAAAGTATCCTACAATTAAGACGGCTGGCATTCAGAGCAAAGCTAAATAGACTACATGGCTGAGAGGATCTAGCTAAATATCACACGGTAATTAATAGATAATTTATGAGTAATCCTGATTAAACTAAATTAAAAAGCTACCCAAAATAAATGCAGCTCAAGCTGAAGTTCCCGTACTGACACCAAGCGTTCTGGGAGACGCCGGGTGCCGCGCGGCTCCGCTCGCCGGCCGCACACGCCAGCAGCGGGGCTGCCGCCACCGAGACCTCCGAGCGCGGCCCCGCTCGCGCCGCAGCCGCCTTCCGCGGGACGGCCCCTCCGATCCCAGCAAAGCTGGACAATAACTTTGAGAAAATAAAAGGAACTTCTTTGCAAGTGGGAAAGCTAAACGCACCATTTCCCATGAGAGCCTTCTGTGGCAGATACTGCACCTTCCAGTTATGAGATTTCTCAGGACGCAGGACAGGTCTAGTGGCTTAGGGTCAAGAAGCTCCGAGGCTCTTTCTGGAATTGCCTTTTGCCACGTGGAGACCTGGATTGGCAGCCGTCAGCACGGCCGTCACAGATGCCAGGCCCTGCATTCGCACGTATTTGTGGCACACAGAGTCCCACAAAAGAGCCGTAACGGACTACAACACACGCTTGCACGTACACCTTCCCTTCGGAAATTCATGTGCAGAGCTGGCATGTCTGTCTGCCTCTTGTTGTGAAGAAGGGCCAGATGCAGATCATTTTCTCCTTTTGCTTAGACCTTCCCAGGCAGAATCTGTTACTCATTTCATGCTGTTGCTTATCCTGAAATCACAGCCTGATACACCACTTTAAAGTGGCTATCAACATGCGTGAAGAAAGCCCATCCCTCCACAGAGGACAGAATGACTGAGGTCCAGCTAGATGTTTCATTATCCCACCCACAGCAATGTCTCCCATCCAAAGCCTTGCTGCCCGTACACAGGCTAAGCACACAAGGGAGATGCCTTCAGTTGCAAACTGTAGTAATTTTAGCCCTAAGAAAAGACAGAGCTGGTTTCAGGATGCTGATGAGAACATTTTTGGCCCGCTGGCTGCTGGTAATCTCAACCAGTGAGAAGATCCTGCAGCCCTGCTCACAAATCCCCACGTTCCTGTGAGCAAACCCTGAGGCACAGAATGTCACCCCACCTTTTGACTTTCTCCTGCTCCAAAGAGGCTATTGATGTGGAAGCAGGAAGGATAATTTGCTCCAACAAAGCTGTGACTTTGCCTTCTACATTATAGAAGGACATGAGCTATGAGGCATTCTCAGGCCCTGCGTGCTGTTGGAATTCTGCCAAAAATGCAAGGGTAAAACTATCTTTATTTATTTATTTTTTTTAACTTTGCAGGCTGAAACTAATTTCACCAGCACAGGATTGTTCTCGCTTCTTATATGGGGCCTGGTGGACTATTCAGACACCGGGGCCACTGCCAACTGTACACCAGAGATACTGAACAAGGATCCAAATACAGAATTCCCATGCTACGTGGCATGGCTGTGGAGCAGCTATTATTTCAGACAGAGAGAGATTTTAGCTAAGACATACTGAAGTTGGGAGGTTGAAACCTGCCAAAACTGGTCTGAGCTTTACTGTGCTGTATCTGGAGACGCTTCATCCCTTGAGTTCCTGGATGCCAATGAGGGATTAGAGCTACTCGCAGACTGGAGTGCAGTGGATGCATTCATTTTTCACTCCTCCAGCAGCTGTAGTTTTACATCACGCTGCTAAACAGGCTGCTGTCAAGGTGCACTGTTCCCAAAACAGCCTCGCTCAAGGAAAATACAACTCTAAACCAAGACATTCCTTCACCTTGCTGAAATTTTATGTACGTCATCAGCTGTTGTCAGCAAGGAATCAGATGTCGTTTCCTGACTCGCAGACAGCCCTGAACCTCCATGATAACTGCATGCTGGCTATTACTGTGAACAAAAATTACTTTTCTCCTCGTAAGGGACACAGCCCAAGCATGTAGCACAAGGCTACATTTTATCCAAGCACATCGTAAATGCACTAACCAAATACTCGCCCTAATGGGAGGGGTTAAGTGAGTTGAGGAAGGGAAGATAGGGAAGAAGATGTTTTGGGATCAGGAAATCACATCACTGTTGAAGAGCACAGAAGTACTGTAGCTATCATCAAGGAGGTTGTCTAATGAGAAACCAGTTTAATGTAGAAAAAGTCAGCGGACAAAGCATCTTTCTCCCGACTATTTTTAAGTGAGCACTTGAGCCACTGTCAGCAATAATTTTATAATGTTAGCAACTGAGAAGTAGAAATTCACGCTGAAATGTGTGTAGTTAAATACTCTATTAATATTTGAGTTGCTTTTGGTTCTAGAGAAATACTGAGAAATACAGCAAATTCACATATCTGAGCACTAAAGAACTGAGCTGATAGGAGAAGTTCCTTGCCACTATGCTGTGTTTTCATCCTGCTGCTGCCCACAGCACCTTATCCCCATTAGTGCTGGCACAGAGAGAACTGGAATGGCCTTCGCATTTTTCAGACGTTACATACGAGTATTTGCTCAGGCTATTACAGACTATACTTCTTTGTTTTGGAAATTTGATACGAATTTCCACTCAAATGGCACCTTTGGCATTAATTCTGTTTTCAGTCTCCATTCCAGTATGTTTGTGGATTGGCAGAGTCCAAGTTAGTGATCTTCTTCTGAGGCAGAGCAGTGTGGTGGGAATTCTACCATAGACATGGATGCTTTTGAAGGGGAGAAACTGAACAGCGACACCTTTAAATAAACTCTGAAATTCTCGCAAAGTCTATCTGGGCTTTTGACTACGAAATGATATTCAGCAAATGCTATATGTGCTAAGGGGTAAAAAATCCAACTGACCTGTAAGTATTTTTGATAATGTTTTTTCTCTTTGATATTTGCTACTTATGATGTTCACTAATGTCAATGCTCCAGCAATTTTCCCCCACGCATGCAAATATTATGTTAATACTAGCAGTAGATCTGCATAAGTTGCAGATATCCGCAGCACATTTACATTCTTTTTATCTATTCTCTATCTGTTCTCATGTGTGACCCCTTCTATTGGTACCCACAACTTCACCCAGAAAAGTAATTGTGGGGTTTGAAATAAGCAAATCAAATGTCTCCACTTTGGTTTCTCTGGCAAAGCTCCAAGAGAGTTTCCGCTGCACATTGCTCTCTCAGCTGAAGATAAACGCTTTGCAATCTATCACGGTAGTCTGCTACACAAAGAGCAAGGATCAGACGTATTTACATTATATAAACCTTCGCAGACAGGGACTCTCGCTCTTGTGTTTGCACACATCAAATATGAGAAGACATATGGTGTCACAACAACATTTAAATACAATAATGACTGTGAAAATGCCTCTGGGACAGAATTTGCCTTCTGTTACACTCGGGAAAAGGGAAATCACGATTTTCAGTGAACCCGGAGTACAACAAGAAACACCTCTTTTATAGCTCCCAAGGTGGGGGAAACAACAGGAAAAAAAGAAAACAAGAAAAGTAGCTGAACAGATCCTCACAGAGAAGTTAACTCTGAATTACAAGAGGAACTAAAATTATCTGAAACGTTTTTTAGACCTAATTCTTAATGATTTTGATCCCCATCAGAAGGAAGTGGCCACAGAAGCTCTTGCAAGTCACTGTGCGCCGGCCAGGCTCTATCAGCTAACTGCCACCGTGCTCTTGGTCTGGCACATGAAGCATGGCAAGGGGTGAAACGTGTTCAGCTGAGGCACTGACACGCTTTCCTCGGCAGCACAGGCCACAAAACAGGGACACAAGCAGTTCTGCAGCCTGACTGAGGGATGGGGATTTACTACGGGATGGCACCTTGACACATTTGTTTGGATGACTGAAACCTCAGCAAAGGCAAATGGTCTCGATAAACTGAGCCAGGAATATGGAGGCTGGTTGTGCCTAGTCTTTGTGGGTGAGATTTGTGAGAGGAGCGCTGATAACACGTGCATAGTTCTACACTTGGCATTTCGGAACATCACCTCCTCACGCGGATGTTAGAGCTCTGTGGAGAAGGTTATATGCAACCCTTCAGCAGCAGCCTAGTCTGAAGAGTAACATCTGGAATGCAAATAAATATTTCATGTATTTGCAGTTTGCAGCAACAGTCAGAAAGTATCATTACAGTCTCAGTTAGCAAACTGCTGAGCCCTGGTAAGCTCGGTAGCTACTATATTGTATGCAGACTTCTCATAATGTCAAGTTAAAGGGGGAATTAAAAGCAAGACTGAAAATGCAGAAAGCCCTCACCTAGAGATTTCTAGTTGTTTTTATTCCTCATATATGTTTTTCAAAGTAAATACTTAACAAAAATCTCTTGAGAACACAAATGTTTCTTTGTATGCAAACAAAAGCATAAACATAAACAAAATCTCACGTATTCTCTATCTGCCCCACTGGAGGTAACAAATGGGAGCACTATGGCTGCTGCAGCAAAACTAACAATATCAAGTGAGAAAGATGCTCATTAAACTTCATCATTCTGTCTACTTTAATGACGCTTTTACTTAATAAAAATTCCCTGGGCAGTTGCAAGGATATTAGGCAAGGTCTTTGGTTATGTATTAGGGGTCTAAGCTGTCACTAGCAAGCATGCAGTTCAGAAGGGGCATTCCCAAGAGGAAACAGTGAATACAGCTTTCTTGTAATAAATTCAGAGAGAATCAATAACCACAGCCAGCTACGCTACACTTAAGCAGTTAAGAAGTAGGTGATCCTTCTAAATTAAACTATGAATTGCTAAATGTTGCAATTTACAGTATAAGCTCAAGTATGGAGTCTTGTGATTTGAAAGTGGACAAGGTTGCTCCTAAAACCTCTGAATTTAAGAAAGAACCTTAGTTAAAATCTAAAGTTCAAAAAGACATTTAAAAAAATCGCCTTCAGTACAATTTTCTCTAAGATTTTCTGTCTCATACAACATAAATTATTTACAATTGTGTAACATAAAATGTGTGATTGTAAATTGTAGCTAAAGGCTAAATATTTTCAGAAATAAAAGGAGTGAACTAGCGTAAACATTTAAAAAACGCTACTAAATAAATAACCAGTAGTTTTAGGCACTCTTGATCCTTCACCAGACTGCTTGGATTTTTCAGAACAGTGTTTGTAGATCCATGTTTGATGCACATTGGATTTCTGGAGTTTCAGCATTTTGAAACAGGATTTTGAAAAATCAGCCACGTGGAATGTATTACCTTTTCACTTTATTTTTGTGATAGATCTTTAGGGTAAGTGCGCAAAAGAGAAGGGACATGCACAGTTAAGCATGATCCCGGTGGGATACTATATTCAAGTATGTACCATAATATGAAAGACAAAAGATTGCAGTGATACTTGACCTTTCAAAATCTAAAGCCAGGATTTAACCAGGTATTTAAAAATCACATCCAACTTAAAACACGAGTACTTACAGTGACCTTAATAAAGTGGCTCCAAGGCCTGCTGCTGATTTTGGGTAGGGAAAATCTCTATTAGTTAAAATTCACAAGTACTTATTATTGCAAGACAGTTTTTGCATAATTATTGCTGTTTCAGTATCTCCTCTAAGCAACTGAGACTGGCCTTTTCCTCACAGGAAGGAGGCAAACTGGGTTTAATTTGCTGATATTGTGCCAATCAAGAGAAAAGAGTAGTTAAAAATACTTTGAAAGGGGGTATATTTTAATAGTTTATCAATAATTTATTTTTCTTCTCTTTGATATAAGTTGGATGATTTAAATTAATAGAAGCATTACCTAGATAAGTGATACAAAATATCTGTTTTTTTTACAAGCTTGGAGAGCAAGCCGTAGTTTTTGGATTCTTAATAAGGATGAACAGACAAGACTGAGTCATTTTATTCAGCTAATTTTTGTCCCTTGCTTGCGAGTGCTCTGCGAGCAGATGGCAGTAGTGTCAGAGATGTTCATCATCTGAAACTCTCAGCAAATTTCTTCAAAAAAAACAGCTTTGGCCTGTAATCTGTTTGTGTACCAGCTCATTCTTCATACTGGGAAATTCGGGCAGTGCTGACTGGTTAAACAGCTCAGGTGCTGCTGTTTCTGCCTGTCTGCTGATTTGTATGAGGATCTGGGCTACTGAAGCTGCAGTTCTCACATGCTGTAAAATTGATCCAGTATTCTTAGATTTATAATGTTCTGCCTTCCTTTATTCCCCCATTCAGACTCAAGCCCCCCAACACTTTATAAGACTTCTATACCCCAAATCCTAGCCCCCAGCTCACTCCTGAGTGTAGCAATCTGTGGGATTTTTCCCTTACTTCCACCTGCCCCAATAATCTTCACAACCCAGCATTTCTGCCGAGTCTGCCCAGGCCCCACTAAATGCTTCCAATTCCTGCAAATCTCTTCAGAGAGACCCAGTGCATTCCTACGCACCCGAAATCGAGGCGCTTCCATGGCCATCTTCATGCTACCTTCACCCACAGCGGTGGCCCAAAGGCTGATTACTCAGCTTGGATGACCCTCGTTGGGTCGCTCGGTTCTTGAGGAGGAGCATGATGCTGCTCAGGATGCTGCTGTTATCCCCTTAGCCTCTGGGGCTGGATGGGGACAGCCACAGGAAACAGCCTGGCCCGCGCTAGTTTGCTGTCACTGTGCTTGTCCACGTTAATAAACATGAGAAGCTTAATAGGGCTGGCAGAGCAGGAGCTTCAAGAAGTGGAAGACAGAGGAAAGTGGGTGAGAGTGAACAAGGTGTGCTGGATTTTCTGGCGTCCACTCTCAAATCCATCACACGTTAAACATCTGAAAAGAAGCACATCCTTTCTAACATAAGAATCATGGCTTTAAGGCACAGGCTAAATTGAGCACCCTGAAATAGTCTGGTTTGCAGTTTCCTATTTTGGAGGCCAAATCAGACAAGAGGGAAGAGATGCAGTACGGGTGGTGAGCTAGACGTCCAAGCCCATGTTGTTGTAGTCAGTGCAGAAGAGTAACAGTCAGTGGAGCAGAGAGAGCTTTTGGCTTACCAAACACAAGCGCCTGCTGTGAGCTGCTTAGCTGCTTTCTAGGTTCTGTTAATAGATTTCCACTGACGACAAAGGAGATTGCACAGCTAGTTCACATGTGAACATTTACATTTAGATGTCTTAAAATGCTAGATGAAGCCCACCCGGAGAAACCACTCCCTTCCTGTCCCACACGCTTGCAAGCTGTTGGCGACATTACATTACAGACGCTTCTGAGTCATATAGCCCAGTATGAATTCCTTTTAAAAATACTCCAAGTATCAATAAGCAATAATAGCATCCTGCCTAGCAATAACAGCATTCAGATATGGGTTCACCGTATTGTTTGCTGTGTAGAATGAGCTCCTCTGAAAAAGCCCATTCACCCCATATGCAAGTCTCCATCGCCAGAGCCATCACTCTTCAAGTTCCACTATTCAGTTCCACAGTTCCCTTCTGCCAGATACCCAACTCCTCTCCTCTTTACATTTGCTGTGTTTTATACTGCTAACCGCCCGAGGAAGAGTCAGCCTTGCCTTGTCCTGTGCTACATTCTTTCTCCAAAGGTTACTGTCCAAGACAGACCCTGACCAGGCAGACCACGGCCTGAGCTCAGGGGCTCCATGTGTGCTCCTCCCCGGAGCATCATCCGTGCTGCCAGGACAGCTCGACTGCCCCAACAGCAGCAAAGAGCAGCATATGGTCCAGTTGGGCAGGTAAGGAGGTGGCAGGTCCCTCTCTCAAGGGAGATAAATGTGTGGGGGGATATATGAGCTGAGGCAATTATGATTTACAAAAATCTGCTCTCTTATGGAGCTGACAATTGCTGGATATTTTTAATTCTGCCAGCTATGTTAACTCTTAAAGTGGTTAATTTAATTCTCACTTCTTTGAACTTGCTATCTGAGGACACTACATTTTTTTTTCCCCAAAAAACGGAATTTCAAGTAGGTACAAGGCAACTTTTTAATTAATATACAGTAATAAAAGAAAGCCATCTCCTGATATTCTCAGAGGCCAGCAGCCTTTTGAAACAGGTACTTTAAATGAAAGGCTTGTTAGGGTAGCACAGCTGGAAGCTCATAAAAAACCCAGCAATAAAAAAAAAAGTAATCTTTTAAGGAAAAAAGTACAGGCCAAGATTTGCAAAACTGGCTAATGACTTTGCTCATTCAACTTGAAAGAGTTTACAAGAAATGCAGCTTTTGGCAGATAGGTTTTTGAAAGCATATGCAGCACTGGCACCTGTCTTCTGAAATTCTGACCTATCATCTAGCACATTGGGAGTGGGGATCTGAAAATCTCAGCTCTAACACAAAGCCACAGAACATACAAAGAGGACCTGGACAACTGCCCAAAGATGGAAAGTTGTTGGATTTGCGTTTTAAAACAGAGAGAAATCCAAATTAAGATTTCATTTAAGGAGTCTACTGAAAAAATAACCCCCACCAGGATAATGTGAGGGCAGCCTGAGAGAACGAAGAACCATGGACCTGGATGTTCCATCTTATCTGGAACTCACATCTCTAAGTGCACCCAGAAGGGATGATCTTCTTGCTCACATTCTGTTTAGAACAGATCACTGAGTAGTTCAGTCTACGTAAGTAGTCTCTGCATCAGCTCCAGTTGTAGGGTAACTACTTAAGTCAAAACCTAAAGTCCTTACTGCTAAAAAGTCTCACTGACTTCAATGGTAACTACAGTATTTTTGCCCTTGTTTTCTTTTTTCCACATCAAAGAGTATTTTCTCACTTATGCACAAGCAGAAAAGAAGCACTGCAGTGACAGAAATAGGAATCATCTGCAAACCTGAGGGCTGAGATATCCACCCAGAATGTCACCCTCCGTCTAATGAGCAAAGAGGAACTGAGAGCTGCAGAATCTGCATGGCAAGGCTCAGCGTCTTTAGTAAAAGCCAGCACAGGTGGCTGCAGAGCAAAACGTATGATTGAGAAGAAAAGACTGTTCAAGTGAGAAAGAAGTGTATTCTGTTTACTTGAAGTCATCTGTTTCATCACAACCCTTGTCTTTATGCATTTCTAACTCCACGAGCATGTAGTGATAAATCTGCACTTCATACCGTGTCAGTGAATTATGTTGGTGGGACTGCATTCAGGGCCACTGATCTGAGAAGAGAAACACCTGCCTGCCAACCAGGTAGAACCAACGCCAGCGAGGCAGGGAACATGAGGCAGAAAACATACTGGCGTGCGGCACGGTCTCATCTTCCCAGGACAGCTTTAGACTTGAAGACTCCATCAGTCTCTTTCATTCTTATGTTCTTTTAATGTTTTTGTCCACACAGAGTTTTTCGAAATTAAGTAAAACAGTGCTCACTATGCCTTCTGGATGCCACACTACAGGACTCAATGCTTAGTTAAATTCCCATACGTAATCTTTATTACTGATTTACTATATGTATTTTGCTGTGCATGTAACACACACTAAAAAGAAAAAGAAAATAAAGAGTAAAATAGTTCTATGAAAAGCAAGGCACTATCTTAGTTATTCTATGGTTGGCAAGTGTGTATTTATTTCTCAGTAACTAGACAAAGTATACCAACAAAATGTACAGAATATGGATTCTGCACAAATACTGACACACAGAGCTGCCACTTTCTTTTTTTAAACAAACACCAAAGTGTCAGAGTTAATCTAAGTCCGCTCTGCTGCACCCAGAGGATGGCAGATTTCACTGACAGTGGTAGGACAATCTTCAGGAACCGCAATTCTTCCTGTGCAGGGCTGGCTGTCTGCCCTGGGCTCACCTGCCTTTCCCAGGGTGTTTGCCTTCGTCATTGCTATGGGTTGTGAGGCTGTCTGCCCCATGGCTGTTCAAACTGCAGTATCACAGGGGGTTGAGGTTGGAAGGGACCTCTAGAGATCATCCAGTCCAAACCCCTGCTCCAGCAGGGACACCCAGAGCACGTGGCACAGGGTGGCATCCAGGCGGGTTTGAAGATCTCCAGAGAAGGAGACTGCACAACCTCTCTGGGCAGCCTGTGCCAGGGCTCTGTCACCCTCACAGGAAAGAAGCCCTTCCTCACATGGAGATGGCCCCTCTTGTGTTTCAATTTGTACCCATTATCCCTTGCCCTATCACTGGCCACCACCGAGAAGAGTTTGGCCCCATCCTCTCTACATTCTCCTCTCAGGTATTTATACCTATTGATAAGATCCCCGCTCAATCATCTCTTCTCCAGGTTAAACAGGTCCAACTCACTTAGTCTTTCCTCATCAGACAGATGATCGAGTCCCTTAATCATTTTTGTTGCTCTGCGCTGGACCCTCTCTGGAAGTTCCACATCTCTTCTACATTGGGGAGCCCGGAACTGCACACAGTACTCCAGGTGTGGCCTCACCAGAGCTGAGTGTCACCACACATAACAGCTGTACAGCCAAGAGAGACACTGTGATAGGGTTGGGACCCAACCAACCCAGGCCCCTCAGTCAGTTCCTCTAGAGACCATCAAAGGTAAAACATTAAGCTCATTCCCTGCTGCACAACCCATGGAGATGATATAAGAGAAGAAACTCCTTCTGGAGCACTGTGAAAAGCTAGTGGGCCGCTGCGTAAAAGGAGTGCAGGGCTTCTCATGGGATGGCCAGGGGCAGCTGGGGAACTGAGCGAAAGTATTTGAGGGTTATACCGGTTTTCTTAAGGAACAGTGCCAAAAGAACAAAAGGGAAGGAATCAAGGCACTTGAGGGAGATAAAAGTGTGGCAAAATGGAGAGCAAGGGATGGATAAATGAGGCCAGCTGCATGCAAGAGGCTGGTCAGTAGGTTTGCTTGGCCATGCCTGATGACCTCCAGTCTGTCCTACCTTCTTATAGCACGTTTGCGATCCATGAGTGAAGCCAGACCAGAGCGCTGGACACTGGAGACACCTACGTTTTGGGAGTCAGATACCAGGGAGGCCATGGAAATGGTGTCTTCCCTGAGCATTGATCCATAGAAATGGGGTCAAGCTGTTTGTGCTCTGTGTTTATGCAAGTGCCTGCCCTCCTGCCCTGCTAATCTGCTGCTGGCTGGTGGTGTTTGTATAGTATTTGTGTATATACGTGCTTGGAATTTGTGCTCAGCCTCGCTGCTGGGTGGATACAGCAACAGGGCTCCGGAGCAGCTGCTCAATGCAGCAAGAAAGAAGACCCAGCTCCTTCACTCCACCGAACTGCCCACTCTTAAATACTAATAGGAAAAGAGCTGAAATTAAAAACCTCACTTCTCCTTCTTGACATAGTTGTAAAAGGTTAACAGGACTGTACAGTGTGGACTGTACAGGAGCATTTTCTTACCATGTCTGAAGTCCTGAACATCACAGATCAGCACATTTCACTCAGTTACCTGAATTAGCTGTGTTCGACTCCAGCTTGATTTACCTTCGAGAAAGGCTGTTTCAGGGCGACATTCCAGCTTAGCTTTTTAAATTTGCATGGCGGGTTAATGTAAAGATTGAATTTTGCCATCTCCCTTCTGAAATCTCCTTCCAGTTCCCAGAACCGGAACCTAACTAACTAACCCCTGACCACAGGCTCAAGCAGACACTGCTGTTCCAGATGCCCTGATGAGCTGCCCTCAGACAGGCCCACGTATATGTGAAGGAAATCCAAAGCCGATTTCAAAGGTGTTTTCACAGGTCATATTAAAACACAGGGCTTTTGGAAGCTACAGATCATTATGGACAGATGAACTACGCTGAGATACACATACGTTTTCCACTTACATATGTATGCTGAGACAGACTATAGGTAGTCACACAGGTACCATCCAACAAAATGAAAGAAGATATTCACCAAGTTTTCCAGTCAATTTTGAACAAACCATCCTACCATTAATATCTGGCAAACAAGTACTATGGTAAGCAAACCTTTGTTGTTTTTCCATGGGTTGTTACAATGCAGACAAAGCTGTTTAGAATGTTTTCAGGAGGGACCTATGTTATGTGGCAGCCAATAATCTTTATGGTAACACTGCAATGAAAATGTCGCTTACTGTAATGAGCAGAGATCATAAGTTAAGCCCCCAGCTACCTTTCTATTATTTTTCATTATACTCTTTCTGGGTTTGTTATGTTTCAGGAGTACTCAGGGAATTGCACCAAACTAGGCTCACTAGTCAGCTCTTCATTACTCAGACCATGCTGAAACTGAGCTATCAGCAAACTGAACCAGACCCAGGGTAACACAAGGCACTAACGTTTGTTTGAATATTTGCCATTTTTTTTAGCTTGTCCTCTTTCTTATAGCTTTGTTCAGAAAACAAATCACAGATAGAGGTAGTTCTGAAACAACAGGAAAATTACATAATATCTTTTCATACAATTAATGCTTTGAGAGGAGGACTGGATTTCCTTTTGTATCTCAGAAACAAACCCTAATGTTCTCATTTTTGCAGTATTTTTTCCTAGATTTGGGTTCCGCTGTGCTAGTCAAGAAGTCTCACTTCTAGGTGAATCCTTCTCACCCCAAGAGGATAGGACCACTCCATTGCAGGGCTCTGCGTTGCCTTATTTCTCTCAAAGCAAAATGGTGGAGCATTTGGAAAGCAGCAGTTTCACCTTTCTGCCCATTTAAAAAACCATTTCAATAATAGCAAAGGATGTAAAGGAATTAGCTCTAATATTACATAATCTGTGTGATTATGTAATCATAATCTGAATCTACTTCAAGGCTCACAGTGCACAGAATGCAGAACCTTTTGGAAAAAAAGGCTTCCTTCTGCCTCAGTGTCCATTAAGATGAAATGGCAATATTTGTCCAGCTTGATTCTTGTTCAATAGAATGAATTCAAAGTTTCCTTCTGGCTTCCATGGGTGCAAGGTTTGGCTTTAATTGTCAAGCAGTCTGTGCTTGACAACTGGAAACTGAGTAGTGTACACCGCACAGGAAAGCCTTTCCTCTGACATGGCCTCATCACAGTTGTCTTGGAAATCGCCAGAATTTCTAAATTTAACTCTCTGCTGAGCAGAGTGCCTTGAAAAGTGCAAAGATATCTAGATCACTCATGGCTAAGAATGACAGTAGAAGTTTCATAAGTTTGATAATTTGCCTTGTTGTTAGTGTTAGCAACTAAGGCATTTCTTGGGAACTGTTCAAAAATAAGCACCTCTTTATGATGGCCATCAAGTAGTATGTATTTCAGTATTTAAATCATCCAGGCACAGTCATTTTCATTAAGCTTTTCCATGAACGCAAACAGGTAAATTGCACTTGCAATCCACTACTGGGCTTAAACCCCAAACTATGTAACAACATATTCCCATCTTCTAGGCTGACCAGGAACAACAGACTGAAAATGCTGCCTTCTCATCAACTTTTTTTTTTTTTTAAGAACTAGGGCTAATGATTCACCCTGTCCATTTCTTTCTGTATCCATTAATCAAACTAGCTTCTCTTACAAGGTGGGCCTGCAAACCGGTATGAATCGAATATGATATTTTTGATGTAGGTAGGCAGTAGTCACATCCTAAATCGTTGGTGTCTAAATATATACTCGAACTGCAAGAACAAACGTGGAACTTTTACTTCACAGGATAGGAACTGGTTTACTCAGTCATTAGACATTAGCAAAAGGTACCTATGGGAACCCTAAAGAGTGATGCAAAATAAACAAAGGTTTCCTTCTGCTTCTGGAAGAGTGTTCACTGGAAAAGGAGCATGGCTTGGAAGTTATTTACACCAGATCAGTGCAGGCAGTCAGCCTCAAAGCTGCAGCCTGGGGTGATAAACCACATGTCACTCGCTCTATGTCTTCTTAAAAACGGGCTAGTGAATTCACTGCCCAGAGCCTTTGCCTGACTCCTGTCCTCACTCTCTGGTTCCTGACACACACACAGGCTACTCACGTGTTTGCCAAATGCCACCCTCTGCATGCGAGATAGCAAAGACTCCCCTCTGACTTGGGAAACTTCCTGGTGCTTACGGCAAGGTGGAGATTTATGAGAAATTCTAGTGTGGAGGGGGGAAGAGGGAAACTAGAAAAAAATGTCAACAGCTCTGTGTCACTGAGAAAGCACTTCATTAGCCTGTCAGCTGCCCAGTGTCTCGGAGACACACTTATTGACAACTCACTGCCAATTGATTCAACATCTATATAAAGCTCTTTTTATGCAACGAGCATGCTGACTCACATGATCATGAGATCTATAGAGAATTAATAGCCTTACTAAGCCCCAGGTTGCTCTCACTTCTAACAAAATGAAACCAGAAGTGGTAAAATCCCACCAACATCTTAGCAGCTAAATCATACCATATTTATAGGCTACAGCACAATGTTTTAAAAGAAGACTCATCACTGATACACTTCAGAGGTGGAGCATGAACTCAGAGTGAATAAAAATCCCTACACAAAGTAGTTTTCCACATCAAGGACAATTGAGGCTTTATAGGACTACTTCTCAACTACAGGCAGGCCTCATTTTCTAGTCTCCCCTTAGTACACAAGTACTCGAGTCTAATGTGCTGACCAACTACTCTGCGTGGTCAGTTGACCCGTTCCTCCCTGGAGTCAGGATCCTGCTGGGAATGGCTAATTGATCCTGCAGCGACTGCACCACCCGGCAGCGGCCTTGCGCTGCCAGCAGCATTGCCCCGTGCGTCTCTCCGAAGCCTGGCTTGCTTTGCTCTGTTTATCGCTTCATGATAGGGAAGGATCAAAGCCAGCAGGAGCAGCCTATTCTGGCACCTCCACCTGGCACAATACACCTGACTTGTGCTGCTCCGGTGGATTAGCTTCAGATTCCTGTTGGCAGATCATAGGCAGCAATCATAACCACAAATCAATCCCTCTTTAAGGCTTAAAACATCTTCTCACTTGAACAGGATGCCTAATTTCTTCACCGACCCAGAGCCCTTATAAATATTGACTTTGTCTAGCCATGATATCTCTGTGCAGATACTCATGCACTGCAGATTTGGTACCTCATTCATTGTCACCTTCTCCTATTCACCGCCAAATGAAAGAGGCATCCTCAGTAGAAAGGGGCTCACGTAGATTTATCATGGGAGTCTCCTCTGGAAGTGGGAAAGTTGCTTGTGTCAAACTAAGGGATATACAGGAAAGATGGCTCACTCCCCCCAGTCTCAGGACTGAGAAGAAGGAGGGTGCACCAAGTCCCTGCGAGCTGCTCCAATACGAGTAATTTCACTAAGCTTGTGACTAAATTCTTGAGATCACACTTGAATTTTCGATGCTTACCTGTTTGGTGTTCACTTAAAGGCTGAAGGAGTTAAAATAGAACTCAATAGATGTTAGCTCTCTCCTTGACTATGGCTTTACTGTCAAAATATCTTTATTTCAAGAAGAATAGCTTCTGTTTGCTCCTTCTCTCTAACATCTTTATAAGGATAAAGATAAAACTATATCTACCGTGAAGTGGCTAGGCGATTCCCTAGGACTGACCTGAACAAGAGAAATTGTGGTAAAAGATATCTGTGTCTTGGATTTTACAGCGGAGCATCTATTATTATGTAAAAGATACACCTGCATGGGCAGTGAAGCTATGACGAACTGAAATCTTTCTGTAAATTGCAGTTTGAAGTATGTCTCTGAAGAGACTGCAGAAACATCTAGAATAGAAATAGTTCAATATTCCTACGTTTTTCCTAAAAATAAACCCAGGGATAAGTAGTGAAAACTACTTGCTTACAGATCTTCTGAAATCCTTAAGAGAAATATATCAATTAAAGGCAAACACCATAGGATCTTTGGTGCTAATTCTGCTTATTAGTATTGTTTGCAGAGGATGGAAAAATATAATATTTCAAGGATGCCACATAATGACCCAAAGTACATTTGGTTCTGATATTCATTTCAATACAAATGCAAAATACTTCAATCCTCCTTTCTTCAGCATTCACAAATTACAGTTCCACTCAACTGTTGTTTATCATTGATCATTTTTTTACTATACACATAAAACTAGAACATTGTCTCAAAATATGGAAAATGTAGATAGTATGTATTGCTCATAGCTGCACATAATTTCAAGAACTGTAACCATACTATTTCTAGATATTTTAAAAACTATGACAAAGATGCATGCTATTCAAGAAAAATGGCAAAACTATAAAAAGCAACGCATTTGAGTCAATCAAGTATAAAGAGCATATTTTTTTCTTATAGTATGATTATTTTTGCATGTTAGAATAAATAGAAAATCAAAAAGGTTATCCAAAGATCAAGAAAAAGAGACTATCCTCCTCACCACTCTCACTGTGCTTAGAAAAAATATCCTAAAAAGGGAAAAAAAATCAACATGAGCAGTTTCTAAAACAGTTTAATAACCTCAGGGAAGGTCCTGGTGTTGAATTTGCCTTCCTGAAAGTATCAAAAGCACTGCTACTAAAGCAATACAATAAAGTTTATGAACTTGTCTTTACTGCTACATAATTTATCTTTGAGAAATGATGCTATGGTGAACAACTGCTCTCCATGAATCTCTTTGGGGCTTCAGTGTACTGCAGTTTTTATCACAGCAAGCAAACTGGATCAAGATTGAACACCAAGTTGAAATATATATCACAATAGCTTTTATTTAATGAAAGACATTTAATTGAAAAGTTAAACACCACTACAATCAAGTAGTGGTTTTTTTATGATCTATATCAACTTCCCAACTAAAATTTTTTGGAAATAACTCATATTGAAAACCAAAAGAATCAAAATCCCCAGTCACTCCAGCAGTGCCTTTCCTTCACCTTTACCTTTCTGCTCAGGAAAATATCTTGGTTTTTTATTAGTATCCTACCTTAGGAAAAGCAAATCTATCCCTACCTTGCAAAATAACCCCCTACAATTTTAAAATAAACTTTATCACTACCCAGCAGCCAAAACCAAAGACACACTGACTTTGTTTCTCCACCTGCTCTAGCGCTCATGGAATAATTTGCTCAGACCACTTTTCAGCGCTGCAGTGCTACTACTCTAGACAACTAATCCCTTGTTTTTTCAGTGTAGGCTTTCTGTCAGATTAGCCACTTAATAAAACTAATCTTGCCTGCTGCGTGGTCATTAGAGCTACTGCATTAGAGGCATGGGAACCCCTAGCATGAGGAGAGATTAAAGGAAGCAAAATGGATCAATCCTTATTTGTAAAAATAAATAAATAAATAAATAAATAAAAATAAGGACAAATTAGATGTTATGAGGGAGAAGGTGAAAGAAAGTATGTTGCTTACTCAAATCCCACAAACACACGCAAATCTTACACAAAAACTGCTGGGGAATCTGCACCGAGAAGCCGTTCAGAATAACAGTCAGACAGAATTACATGTCAAAGAGGTATCAGATCCGTTTGTAAAACTGTAGTATGGCTTTATAAGAAAATTCTTAAATATTCATTATAGCCTGGAAAAAACAACTGCACTTGGGCAGTGATGGCATAAGTGCACAGTAGCCAGTTTTTATCCCTGGATCTTAGGGTTGTTGGCCGAGTGGCATTTTCAGTGCATTTTCCTGTAATGAGCTAATTTCAAAACTCGGGATTATTTGCTGAATTCCAGCATTTCAGAGACTGTTCTAGGCAATGGGCAATGTCATATTGATTTTGGTGAAAACAAGAAAATGGAAGAGGAGCAGTGCAAACACACAGCCCTGGGCTTTGCGACCTCCCGCATTTACTTAGCGGATTCACCTGTGCCAGGCATCCAGGCAACAGCCTATAGATCTACAGGGCAATGGCCTATAGATCCGAGAGCCAGCTCAGGACGGCAGCTCTGCCAGCGTACCCCGCCACCCCCTTGCAGCACTTGCTCCCAGCACACAGGGAAACGGTCACACTCAAAGCAAAATAGCTCAGGGACAAGGAAAAGGAAGAGCTAGGGGAAGAACGGAAGAGGAGGAGGAGCTTGTGAAGATAAGGGACCAAGAGTCGTGCAAAGCTCGACCTACGGAAAAGCAGCTGACCTTGGCATGGGAAAAAAAAAAAAAGGAGGACACTGGTATATTATCAGGAACACACAGGGAACCCTTACTGAGTTGAAAAATGGGAGCATGAAGTAAATGAGGAAATGAATGACTGTTCAGACCATGTGAATTTAGGGAGCCCTTATGAGTGGAACAGGAGAATCTGGGGGCCCTGGACTGATGCAAAGAATATATCCCCCAGGTGCTGTGCAGCTCATCTTGGCTCTGTGGTTTTCACTACCAGGACTTCAAGCCCAAGCACTTTCAGCAGGAGCACAGACTTCAGCAGCTCCTTCCCCGTTTAAACATACATGGTGCTTGTCACCTCTTCACATTCATCTTTCAGCCACATTAGCACCCCTAATGAAAAAATAAATGTTGCAAAAGGGAAGTATTAACAAAGCCAAAGCCAGGGACATTAACTTTAAAAATGCTATCTTCTTTGCATCAGGGTAGTCATATATCTTAACCTCGAGCAGTTCTGAGCCTTGTCCAGATTCTGATTCCATGTTGTAGAGGTAAACTCTGTCCTGCTCTTCCTGCCCATGGTTCACTCACTTGACAGTTTTAGTACTGCACCTACTTGATAAGCTTCATGTATTTAGTAAAAGACGGTAACTCTTATTAAAGCAAAAATGATTTTTTTTAGCACAAATTCTAGATAGTGACTTATTGTGAAGTACAGGCTCACTCTACAGCTCAAGCTGTTTGCTGACTAGCTTCCTGGCAATTTGTTGCCTTCAGGAGTGAAGTTACCTGGCTGCAAACTCGACAGGTGGCCTTACGCTTCATGAGAACCACACAGCTCCACGCCAAGAGCAGACGGGTTCGCGGGCCCTGGGCACAAGCGTTGGGTCAGCGAGCTGCTGACAAGGTCCTGTGTTTGGCTCTGAAGACCCCGTTGCGTCCCAGCGCGGGCCGGTGCTCTCCCGCAGCCCCAGTGCGCTGCTCCCTGCCCCACGGGGCTCCCTTGAGGCATCGAGGGCTGACGCAGGGCTACGGAAGCCAGAGCCGGCATTGTCGTCAGAACTCCTCAGCTCCCGCTTTGCTAGTCACTATGGCAACAACTACCATCCTGTGAACAGACCTAGCCAGCTCTGGGCTTCTTCTTGACTTATTAATCTGAACCATTTTAAGAACTGCCTCTTTTCCTTATGAAGAGCCTCTAGAACCTGAGGTTTATTCCTTGCAGAGCTCATCAAACCCCGACACAGCTCCACTGCCTCATGTCGCAAACCCACGGCTGCCCCACATGTAGCCCCACTCAAGGCTACGTAAAACAGCTAAAACAAAACCAAATGCAGAGTGTGTCTTCCATGCCTTGTGTCACTACATTGTGTCACCGTGTTCTACTGGCCACAGACTGTGGACCTTCAACTGCAAATCTGGTTCTCTAGAGCTGTCCATGCTTTTAAAGGTTTCCATGATCACTGTACATAACCAAAGGAAAGACAATGAAGGAAAGGAAAAATACCAAGGCTTTACTCCGATCTAGATCTCTTCCTGTAGGCATCTCCCTTTCTTACTTTTTTTTTTTTAAACTGGGCTGTTACTATATGTTGTTATTCCTCATGTTCCTCATGTTACATCCATTCTGCACTACAAATAATCCTGACCTGGGAGAGATCGCAACACTTCCTTTTGGCTTGATTCTTTTGTTACTCATGTTTTACTATATTCTTAAAATGCTATTTCAATGCAGGAACAGACNCACTTAGATCTCTCACCTGGGAGAGATCGCAACACTTCATTTAGCTTGATTCTTTTGTTACTCATGTTTTACTATATTCTTAAAATGCTATTTCAATGCAGGAACAGACAAGACAATTTTACACCAGATATTCCCATAGTCCTTCCATATTCCCTTCCAAGTGCTTTTCCTTCTGGTACTTATTTTTAGTAAGGGGAGAGGGCACAGCTGTATGAGCATTTTTTTTTTTTTTTAAGTCTTCCAGAATCATGAAGAAAAGCCACAGATTCTTTTGACTTCCACATAAACCAATGAGCACATAAAATAAAAACATACAGACTGAAGGGAGAGAGATATCTTGAAGGAGTCCTCTGTAATTTTTGGAAAAAAAAAAACAAACAACAAAAACAAACAAATAAAACTTCAATAGTGCTGCTGTTTAAGTGTATGTGGATAAAAAATAAACATGCTACAATGGGAGGTCTGTAACATCTCCCAATAGATGGGAGAAAAACATATTTTCTTTGAGAAGGAAAAAGTCACTTTGGTTGCGGCAGTCTATAATTTTCCACACACAAATGTGTTCATCCAAATCCAACCTACATGTCTCTGTACCTTATGCTCAAGTTTTCTCTCCCTGCATTCAATACATTAAGTGCTGCCTGATTCCCACCTCCCAAATTGGAGGATAAAAACACCTAACATTTCTTCCTTCAAAAAAAACCCTTAGAAATAAAATGTATTCTTATTGCCACAGCCTACAAATTGCAGTGCCTTTTCAAAGTGAGGCAGCACGCAACTCAGTGACCAACCTGAAGTGTTTGCTGGACACTGCATTTACGAAGTGAGGGCTACACCATGCGCTCACACTTGGAAGCATAGGGAAAAGGAAACAATGCCAAATTGCTCTGAATCACTTTAAAGCCCACTAGTTCAAGCCAAATCCCAATTTGTTTCAAATAATTCAAAGCATTCTCCAGCAATTAGCAAGACATTAGTGTTTAAGTGCAATTTACCCAAAATAACTATGGAATTTACCCAAAGGAAACTCAGCATCACCAGAAGAGCAACAAACTGGAAAACACATTTTTGTTGTGCCTTTGACTTTTGTCTCCATCATTTTATCTTCCCTTCTTTCAATTACTGATTGCTGATGGGGGAAAAAGGCAGCCCACATCCTTTTGCCTTCTTTTATTTGATTATTTAGTGTCCTTGATACCTGCTTTTACTAAATTCTCCATTTTTCTGCTATTGCTGCACTTCCTTCCTATATCTTTTCTTTGCCTAATCAGCTGATTCTCCTCATTTATCTTCGATGTCGAGAATCTTGGTTCTTCCCATTTCTCTTGCCTTTCCAGTTCGTCAGCCTTCTCTTTCTTATTGGTCTCCCCACAACTTTTATGCTTTCTTCTTTTCTTCTTTACTTTCCTTATTTCTCATCATTTTATCACTTTTTTTTAATGGGATACTCATCTTTCCATCTGTGCTCCCTTTTTGCCTCTCAGGTGGTTGGACCTGAACAGGAGTGACTGTTTTGAGACATTTAGTAGGAGAATGAGTGATTCTTTTTTTTCTGTATTTTTCTCAGCAGATGGACACACTACATAGAGGCGATCTGCAATATTGTTGTAACATATTTCCCTGGATCCCATATCATAACTCAAAATAAAGTATTTTAAAAGTATATATGGATTTCATAAGAAATCTTTCATATAAATCTTCATGAGTACTGCAATAAGTTCCAATTTTTCCTTAAAAAGTAGGCATGAGATAACAATTATTGCTGACATCTGTCATATTTTAAATTCTTTTATAAATTTTAGTAGTGGCAGCAACAGATGTAGCATAAAACACCGTGAAATTATCTCCCTAATACAGCATCCTTTAAGGAAAGCAGCTTCATCGCTGGCAATTATTTAGTAACACAGCTTTCCATAAGATCTTTGCTACTGCTGTATCTGAGGTAATTAAACTGTAAGGTGATTTATTTCTTTGCGGGCAGGTAACTGAAATTTCTAAAGCCATTAATGATATTTTACAAAAGTATCAGCAGATCTGGAGCGTGATTATCCTAAATAAAACTATTTACAAGAAAAATGTAATTGAAAAATGTACAAAATGCCACTTGCTGGCAAAACATGAAGATATTAAACCACAACAGATGACGTCCTCAGCGCACTGAAGGCAGCACTGTTGGCAAAGGCACTTCTCTCCTCACCCTTCTCTTGCCTGGGACTGACAAGGGCTTTCTGAGAGTAGCCAGTATCTCCAGGCATGAAAATCTGTGCACATAAAAACTAGTTTTATATTAGTCCTACTGCAGCACTATTGATTACTACAGGAAGTTGGGGCCAACAAAACATATTTTGTAAAAAAAAAGAACGCGCATTTAGGGGTAGGAAAAAAACTCTACCTACTCCTGTAGGTAGGAACATCAAGGTTTCACATATTTCCCCCCACCATTTAACTAATCCAGCAAGCAAAGATCCTTGATATGTCATTTGCTGATTGATGAGCACCGAGAGCTGAGACCTAAGCACGGAATTTTATTGCTGAAGACATTTTCATCTGCAGCCAAATCACCAGGGAAACACTTTGTCAAACAACTTCATTCTGCAGGGAGACTTTGTGACAATATTGGCAACTTAAGAATTTGTTCTGTTTTTTCCAATGGCATCTACCTGTCTACACTGAGAAATATTTACTATAGCCTGCAACTCATGTAGATGTCCAGCTTATGATTTGGGAACAAGTGCAATGGTTCATGTTTCATTGCAATAATATGCAAAAAATAAATACAAGCTCTATTTTATATATATATACATATATATACATACACACATAAATATATATGATCCAAAATATTTTTGGCAGAATTTAATACCAAACCCCTATAGTCTCACAACAACAACTGCCAGTACACTGAGCATCTGCAGGGCTACAATTTGTTACTTGTTTTCAAGAGCTCAATCCCCGTTTAGTACTTTTTTTTTCCGGCAACTGGGAGGACTGGAGCTAACAAACTGCTGCTAACTTTTATACCGCTGGAGAAGGCAAGATGTTGGGCTTCCCCTGGGATGCAATGAGCTAATGCATCCAAACCGCTATCCTCTTTTTACTCCTGAAATTACTATAGAATTTGAGCCCTGTTGATTGTCTTGAAACTTCTAATTATTTTCTTTGCTGAACGAAATCCCCAGGTTTCACAAATTTTTATTGCAGCAGCAGCAAAAATCACCTGCAATTCTGCTATGAAGTTTTCTCAGGTGAGTAACTGGCATTTTACTTTCTCAGTGATTGAGCTACAATATCCACAATGGGCTAACTCTTAAAAATACACATATATGTAGCCAAATTGTAGGTACACAATGACATAAGAAAGCAAATGGTCAAATAAGATAGTTAAGACTATCTGGCATACAATAGAGTGAGGCAAGTGTAGAAAGTGCTACTATTCCTTTGCCGATGCAAACACACTTCCAACAGAGTGGAAGAACATAGATAAACTCCCAGCTTCAGTTCCAGACGAGGATTAACCTCAAAGGCTTTGCATTCCGTGGGGTAAGAATTGCTGCTTTGCTTTTTTGGGGGTTGAATCCTCTAAGCCACATGTAAAATTCAGAATCTGAAAACGGGAGTTAAGCCAAATGATAGCAGTTTTTCCCAGAGCAGTTTCCTTATGGGCTGTGATGCCATTTTACCTGGGCACTCTGCCAAGGGTCTTGTTCCACTGGCCAATTTAAAGGACAGGAGATCAAGTGTTTAATACCAGCTGCCAGTCAGCTTGCAAATAAAAAGGCTTTTATCTTGCACTGAGCATCCATTTCCACCATTCCCATCACCACAGGATCCACTCAACCCCCTGCTGCTGCCAATCTTCCTGATGCTGCCCTTGCAAAACACATGAAGAATTATGCTTAAAAAAACTCATAAACCACAAGTATAGTGAGCAAAAATAATATGCTGAAATATGCTCTGCGCAGGTCACCACCAAGTTCCTTATCAGCTGCAAATATCAGAGTCAAATACACGGTTGGCTCTTTTGAAAGAATTCACACGGCACAAATGTTTTAAAGTGTTACCTTCTCTTATGTGAAATCCTGTAGGTCAAGCTTTAGGCAAATCACCCCTTTTATTTCTAGATAAATTTTGGCAAGAATGAAGGGTGAAGATTTGGGCACAACATTTTTAAATTGCAGCTCTTCATATCTACTGTTTTATTTTTCACTTTTTTTTTTTCATGAGGATGAATTAAGAAAATACACTTTTTTTCCTACACTATGACCAACTTAGCAAAAACCAAGTGGGTGGCCAGGTCCTTTACCTTTAGCTGGATGACATGTGGTTAGAGCCACAAGCCCAACACTGTGCCCGCCACCTGCTCTGCGTCCTTCCCAACCGTGCAGCTGTGCTCTGTCTTGCAGGGGACGCGTCTAACCTGCGTCAGCAGCTGCTGCTGGGACTTCTGAGGAGAGTGCCGAGCTCCCTTCCCACTTGTCCTATGCAGGAAGTAATTCTTTATTCCTTCTTTTTGGCAGTACACACACAGCCTTGTGGCAGTGAATGGGACTGATTATCTTGAAATATAAAAGTGTGTTTATTTTCATAAGTGCACCTAAGCCATCTATTAAGGAGCTGTGCTGAAGACTTGATTCCAACCAAAGATGCCTAAGATCTCTCAGGAGTACATTAGTTTTTCTGGGGATGCTATCTCACTCCGGAGAGAAGGGAGGACTCCCACCTGACATCCAGTAGGCATTGCTTATGCCTGGCAAGGGATGAGAGCAGGAAACTTTGGGAAGTCCAAGGACTGGATTCTGCAGAGCACTGCTCAGATACTCTGGCTCCATTACATAAAATAGTGCTACTTAAAATAAGTGTGCGTGTACTTTCCAAGGATACCTCTCTGTGCTTGATCCGTTTACCAGGATGATGAAAATACACCCCAGTGAACCTGTTGCTGAAAGGGGACCCAGCTGTGCTGCACTGCAAAAATTGGTCTGCGTTATTCCCAGTCAAACATTGCTTTGTTTTTCCTAGCAGGTCATTTTTTAACCGAATCTCTGCTCTCTGACCTTTGGCACATTGATCTCTGGTTGGTTGCCACAGTAAGCGTTCAAGAGGCTTGTAAATAAACACCCTGCAGAGAGCAGGGTGACAGTTCTTACACTACAGAAGACAGACCAGTTCAGTGGACACCTTGTCTCATAGCTGGAAGAGGAATTATTCTTCCTTTCCTACCAGAACGTATGAATAGGAAATATGACAAGTTTGCAATGCCTTGGCTTGTTTAGCAGTAAGGGTCTTCAGCTTCTCTGTCAGATGACTTTCCTCAGGACCATCTACTGCAACACCGGTTGGGAGGATCGTAACTTTGCAAAACCGTGTCCCAAACCAATGGCTCCCCTAGGACTTACAGCAGTAAAGAGCCAACAGGGCTTTCTGCAAATTCTTTGATTCAGCATGCTGAAAGGAAGCACCCCAACCCTTCACACACCACGTTGCAGCACAATACTTCTGTTACATATAATCATCAAGGATTTTGACTGAATGATCTAGATGTGTTGCCAGTTGATTCTAGACATTTTCCTCTGTTATTTTCGGCAATGTCTCACTCTGTCTGGTCCCGGCCACTGGCAGATAGGAGACAGTGGGAGGTAGGTAAGCATCGTCCTCCATACACTCTGGTAATGCAACTGCACTGAAAAGAACTGCAAAAGGAAAGGAAGCTTGCAACATCTCCTCGACAACATAAAAGCATGCTATTTTTCATTCTGCCTTAAATATAACTGTAGCCACATGTGACTTGAAGACCTGTTTAATAAAACAAAAACAAACAACAACAACCACCAAAATAAAACATTAAAAAAAATTCAACTTAGCAATTACCATTGGTAACAAGTCATGTGTTACACAGCTCCTACAGCCACTTCTCCATTTGAGACACAGTAGTACTGAAACAACAACGTATTTGGGTCACAGGGGCAGAGGAGAAGGGTGCTGGTATTTTTCTTTTGAAACACTTGACCATTACAATCAAAGGTGCTGCAAATTAATTCCAGTAATACTTAGGTGGCCTTTTTATTATATATCTAAGCCATGAAGTTTCAATCCTCCCACCTGAGTCAAGAATAATATGTACTAGTTATAAAATTGGGGGGTTTTACAATAATTCAACAGGAATGTAAATTGCTTTTCAGGGCACGCAGTCTCTTAACAATAATCAGTCTTTCAGATCTGTTTTAAAAGAAAATCAAAACCAGAATGCTGGATGACACCAGTCAAAATGGGGAAGAAATGAACAAAAACAACCAGGGCTGTCTCACCACCCGCTCACCATCGCTGGGGGCTTCTACACAGCTAAAGCTATAACGAAGCAGACACAAATGCTGTATTTTCAATCTTTCTACTAAACTGTTATTTAATCCTCAATATATTGCTGTCTCCATCTGGACACTAGAATAGTATGAAATAAGAACTCAGTACTTATTCATGAGATCAAATTTAAGCAATTCTTCTCTTCAGGATTACAAACTGGAGTCTCCTCTCGTTTGCCTGCACAAGGAAGAGGAACAATTCCACCGGAGCTAACGTCGATGCCCATAAGGAAGAGTGATTCTTTAATCGCAGGTCTCTACTGAAGGGGAAGCTGTGACTCCCAGTCAAGCAGCACAGACAACAGGCAGGGAAGCAGCAGAGCTGTGAGTCTCAGCTGCACGAGACTGCTGAAACTTCTGCTGTTCAACTCTTTTTGCTCTTCCTACCCACTAAAGGTTGCTCAAATACACCTTGTCCCAGGGAGGCTCAGACTTGCTCCCAAGTACAGACATAACTCGTGTCTGAACTGTGCTGTACCTACATGTCATATATCCTCTCGCCAGGTGTAAGCTGGAGCAGCAGGATGGCACCTTGACCTCTTACATCAGTGGACCATTCTCCTTACATCTTAAAGACATTAAAAGACAGTAAAACTTTTTTTTTTTTTTTTTTTTAACATTCTGGGGTAAAAGATCAACTTTTGACATCAACCAGCTAAATTACACCCAAGAATCTAACTGGCGGAGTGGCTACAGAAATCAGCAGGCAAGTCCAACAATGATTCAGAAAAATTACCCCCTGAATCAAGTCACCCTGATTTGATTTTGCATCGCATGCAGAGACACCAGCATATCAGATTAAAACCCACTGAAATGCCTGCAGAGACTGACATTTATTTAAGAGGATACAAAGTTCAGATGGACACACATGAACAAAAATAAACAAGCTGAAACAAAACCCTGGAGCTCCCTCTTCTTTACTGCAGGAAAGAGCTGTATAAAAGAAAAACCAAAGCAGCCATGAGCGTAAGTCCTAATAGTCCTTTCTTCTGAAGGAACTTTTTTTTTTTTCTATCGTGTTAGTGACATTTCTTGACAGACAAGAATACTCTTCAATGTACAAAGCACCACCCTTAAGCTGCCTTTTAGGGAGACTCAAACACCTGTAAAAAACAAGAAACTACACACTGCCAAACCTGGTGACTCAAAAAGTCCCATCAAAATCTTGAAAATGAATCCCACCACCTCACACCTGTTTGAAACTAAAGAGACAAACAACAGAAAGAGCCACCCTGTTTTCAAGAAATTTCATCCAGCACTACAAAGCCAGGATGTACAAAGAAATCTGTCAATCTGGACAGTGACTAAATTTCAGAAAAAGAAGACTGACATAGCAGACAAGTTATGCAAAACAACACAGCAAACATGAGCAGCTAAAAGCCTAGGCTCACCACCGGGATCTGCAAGGGAAATAACATGCAGATAAGACCTCTCTCCACACACCTGCTGTCTCTCGGAAGAAAGAGCGATACGATTTTAACTTGATGGGATTTGGATAAATCCCACAAGATCAGGAAGAAATCTGCTTTGCAAAGTTTAAAATCTATTACAGCTTTCTAAAAAGGAGACCTGGAGAACAGAATAAAGAATGAATGAAGAGCTAACACAGTTTCTCCACTCTCCATTCAGGAAGAATCATCAACTTTGTGGCATAGACAGGAAGGGTAAAATGAGCTCTGACCTCCGTGGCCTGGGATGCCCTTGAGTACGTCAGGTAACATTAATATTCTGCTGCAATCAGGCAACTTTCTTTTTTTCCCTTTTTAACACACCATGCCCCCCCAGAAGAAGATCAGAACTCACTTACCAACCACAAGATGCCAACACGTGGGATACAGAAGGCCAGACTCGGCCTGATGATTCATCACTGGAGAGATCCTTTGAGATCAGGTCTGTGTAGTGTGAAGGAGTATGCTGGAGCACCGATACATCTATATTAGAGTTATGGGACCTGTGAGCACTGAGGAACGTGGAGAGAGGTCCTCCTCCACGTTACATCTGCTTGCAGCGCTGTTCAGCTTTAAAACAACGCCTCTCCGCTGCCTACGCAGCCACCCCACTCTTCAAAACAACCCAATAAGTCAACTTAGGCACGTTTTCCCCCTATCTGTTCCAATCAGGTTCTTTTGGAATAGCCTCAGGGAATTTATCTTCGATGCTTTTCATCACTTCTTAAGTTCTCACCTCCTTTAATTTGGCAAGTGCATAGCATTATGTAAAGAGGCTTCAAAAGTTTAAAAATTGAACTTCTAAATTATCTGTATCATGTTCCTTGGGCTTAAAAACAAGCATCTTTTTCTCGATGAGGATTACTGTTTTTTTTCACTTGACTGCTACTAACATGTGCTAACTATTGTGAAAACTACTGGGGACCCTGGCCACTGCCTCTCAGAAATGCAACAGAATTATTGCACTTTTTGGCAAAGAGGATTTTCTAAAAGCTAACTACTTAGGACACTTCCAACTTGCAGGAAAATTCTTTCCTTGCAGGAAAGGCAAGAATCTTCCTGTATCAAAATCTTATCTGTTTCTCCAAATTCCCCAATCAGTACTTAAGAATGAGGTAATTTTTTAATCAAAACCCTATTCTGTGAGCTGTCTGCCCTCAGGTCCATCTCATTCATCTCTCTGGGCATGGGTTTCAGTTTTCTCCTCCAAAGAGGTTAACAGATTGCTGTAATGGATGGCCCCAAAAAAGCACTTCAAGCACCATCCCAGCCAGAAACAGAATCCGGTTTGTGTCACAGCCGATGAAAATTTTTCCCCCTTATTAAATACTGTACACAATGTGTTTCAAGTATTCCAAAGGACTCTTTAAAGGATTCTGGAGAGTTAAACTACTGCCTTACATCTTGCTATGAGGAGGCCTTCCCCGACACTCAGGCTAAAACTGATCATCTACTACCTAAAACTAATTATAATAAGCTAATAATTACTCTGACTACTGTGTTCACCTATTAAGCATCTGTAGAGTGTTATGAACCTGTAATTAATAACCTTTTCCCCTGTACTACATTAGCAGCAACTACTACTGCCATAGTAGCATTGTTCCTCGTTTTCTTGTGCTTTATTTGCAAGTCTCTCTCCTTAATTATTTCCTATAATCGCTTTCTCAAAAGGCACAAGTCAGAGAAGATATCTTTTCTGAGCTCTGACCTTGCAAAATATGTCCCACATTTTTCATCATTACAAACATCTGACTCTGTGTTTTTCCTGGTCTTTTAGAGCGACTGTAACAAGGTTCCAAAGCATCTAACTGTATTTAAAAAAAGCCAGAAAATAACTTTCAACTAATCACTCACAGTCAGTTAAAATTGATATGTCTGAACTACAAAGAAATCTTTTCTTCCTTTCAAAAGAGTATTGACACATACTCCATCAAAACTAAGACTTCCCTCATAGAAGCAAATGTGCCCGACACTTCTCACTTCTCAGAAGAGTTGAAATAGCCATCTATATTTCCTGAGTGCTCATTCAGAGTGAGTGTAGCACAGAATAATCAGATACAGGTAGGTATATACCTGCAACACTTCATGATGCCTATGAGGGAGAAATCATCATCTCAAAAAATAACTAGCAGTTCAGATTAGAACTTATAGCATTACACGCTAAACCAAAGCCTTCGTCATTTTAACAAATAAACTCTGCACTGACTATTGTTATCTGTTGATACTACTCACAGATAAAGATGGTCTCGTGTATGCCACAGCATCACACAACTGCAGCCTGAGGTACATACAGCCCTGGCTGGCAGTAAGTCCCAAAATACCCGACATTTGCAGTCAAAGAAGATACAGCTGGACAATGTGAGCTAAACACATAAATATGGTGAGTCACTGAAAGGATAATAAGATATCATCTCTTATTGAATAGGCTGGAGCAATGATGGATACTCTAAAGAATGATGGATATGTTTCAGTTAAAGTGAGAATTTCTGCTAGACATAAGAATAGAACTGAAAAAAAATGTTTACAGCCTTCAGATGAAACAAAAATATTATATCAAAAGCATTTTCTATATTGCTTAACCCAGGCAAAGATATAAAAACACTTTAATGTGCCATCTTTTAAAAGCTGATCTTTCAGAAAAATCCAGTTATCCAAAATATATTTCTACTGTTCGCTGACACTAGAATTTTGAAGCCACACATTAATCATTAACCAAAACTGTTTCTACAAAGTGGCAGTATGCGTGTGTGTGTGTGTGTGTGTGTGTGTGCGTGTTTTTCTAGGGTCACAACAGAGTAGTGAAGTAAAAAGGACAATAGACCCATTCATTAAACTACACACACATATTCAGTCTTTTGCACACACAGAACCAAGAAAGCAAAAAACAAAACAAAAACAAACAAAAACTCCAAAACCCATCACGCAAGTGTGAATAAAAATGTAATTATATTGAGAGTTCCTGCTCAAAGGCGCAAGAATTACCTGTCACACCTGAACGTTATTCTGCAGGTCTGAAGTACAACTTTGAAAGGTATTTGTCACTGACCCGATTCACTTAAGTTACTGAAGCAAGGGTTTATTTAGAAATATTGCATCTATCAGCAAAGGCTGTTTTATCAAGTCCAACTGTGAGGTCTCCGGGAGAACAAGCTCACAAACACCAGTGAGGCATTTTAGTATGCTGAACCCTGATCGTAGTCACATTTATGTTATTCACATTATGTTATTCACATTATTGTTATTCACATTCTGAGAAATCCCTACAATGCATTGAATGAAGTGTGCTTAGGTCTTTGGAGGAAAGACTTAATGACGAATACTATTTCTGCAATAACATCTCCTTAAAAATGTTGTCCAGATGTCTAACTACTGGTGTAATATATCTACTAGAAGTTCTGCTGATTTCCCAGAGCCTTGCGTTACGGTTACTCCTCTTCTCAGACAATCTTTTTCAGCAGGTTCTAAAATACCATGGCAGTTTCTAACATAAAAACTAAACATATATCCCAAAGCACCACAAAATATAACCAATAGATAAAAGAATTTTATCTGACTTTCTAAAATACCATGCTGGAGTTACAAATCCAGGAAACATAAATAAGAATCTGGGCCACTATGTGCTGTTAAAAGTAAACTCTTTATATCTTTATATGGTTGCTTCAAAGCTTCTATAACTCTGTCAAAACGCAGGAGATTTTATGGACAAAAAGAAAAATATTCATCGAGTTCTAGGTGCTTCAAACTCCCCTAATGAAACATAAGCACCCTAAAGATATGCGAACACGTCAGACAGCAAGGGACCTCTGCATTACCTAAGATGCAGAACGCAGGCGCAGTAAGTACACGATTTCACAATTAAGTGATTAGAGGCACTTGGGTTGTGAACTCATGCCGTGCTCGCCGCCGAAGCCCACAGGTCCCCCGTGCGCGTCACGGCTGGCCGTGGAGCAGCTGCAAAGTAAAAACGACACAGCCTCGGTCCTGCAGGAAGGGCACCGAGGCAAACTTGTATTAGCTGAGGCCTAAAAATAGCTTCCAGCCCCAAAAGCTGAACTGGCCCTGAACTAACACGCTCTCGGGCAAAGTGCTGGTTACAGAGCTACTCTAAACAGACTACGGGTCAGCAATCTTACCCAAAGAGCATGTCACATTGCATGTATACATCCCAAATCAAAAGGTTGAGCTTCCTAACAGGTACCAGAAGACACTGCATGATAGAGAAATGGTTTTCCTGCTATCAGCAGCATCCATACTCTGCTGAGGAACCGGCTCCTCTGAGACCTGAACTTGGTGGGCAGCAAGTACCAGAAACGCGACCTCTCCTGAGATCCTATCAGGATCCTAGAGCTGCCATCCCCTTTCTTACTAAATGCCCCTTGAAATATGGGGCACTCTCTATGCGCTGTACTCATGCAGGCTGTTTCCAAGCAAATGTTTGAGGTAGCTCCAGGTGTACGGATTAGAGGAAGAAAAATCCATGCTATGGGATATTCTATCACAGATCTCAACTCATCATCTCTTACATCACCCAGGAATTCTGACTTCTGCAGGATTTTCTTCTAACTTGCATCTTCCCTGCAACACAATAACGATGGTATTCCTGCCCGCAGAGCTTCAGCAGATTGAGGAGTATCCACCTCCATTACCCCAAGTCTGATGCATTCACCCAGAAGCTCTACACAAAGAAACCCCAGAAGGTTGAAACGCGGCACTTTCCTGAAGGCAAAATTATGGTTGTGGGCTACAGCGTAGCCGGGACAGGTGACGGCACATTGTGTTCCTGGTCCCCCTTCCTACACACACGGCAGATTTCTGTGTTGTATCAGAGGCTTAGTGTAAATTGTTCTGTAGACACAGGCTACAATATCCCATGACTGTTTAAATCAACAGGCCTATTCTTGCCCGGCCCATGCACTCTAACTCCTTTCCTGTGAGATTTACTGTCAGAGGGATATAGAAGTCCACACTCACACTCTTTTCCATGTGATTCAAAGCTGAAAAGACTTTGTCGTACTGCTACAGATGTGTACTACACAAATCACTTTTTAAACACAGATATGCTTTACCTTAAAATAGTATTTTGAAAGTTACAGAATAAGAGAAGTTGGCAAACCACTTCTACAGACAAAAACACTGCTGATCTAGAATGAAAGCCAACAGAATAAATGAAGAGTTACATTTTTTATCTTTTTCTAAATTAAACAAAACTTTGTGTGTCAATCTCCCTTCTGGATAGTTTTAGGCCAGGCTGTCCCTTCATTCACAAGCTGATTTAAATTTTTGTTTTGAAAGAAACAAAAAGTATTTCCCAGCAGAATAATTATACCACTCTCTGAGTCAGCTCCCCTGCTTAAATTACTCTTTAAAGACATTGACAGCAGACTGAGGGCTCTGTCTCATGAAAATTACATCTGTAGAGGACAAATTTAATCTTGTAACACACCCGGAGCACTTATTTTTGACTGGATACAATTTTTGTATACCTTCTCCTAAAATGGAAAGTGTTTTTCCCTTTCTAATGTTCTAATTGCATCTTTTAGCAAAATGAGCCTCCAATTTCAAAGGAGGGCTTTGAATGTGCTGATTTATCTGAATGGAAAGCAGTAACTACTGGCTTTCTGATTGTAACAAGAAAGGAGTACAGTTAAAATATCACGCAACCTCAATAGAAAGACAACAGGAAATAGTGATTTTCCTGAAAACTTATAAATACCCAGTCAGAGGCTTAGCCAAAAAAAAAAAAAAAAAAAAAGTAAAAACAAAAAGAATGAACGAACACACAGAACCCTTGGAAAGTGAGTCTGAAAAGGATACTGCACTAAGTGAAGACCTGTGTTTTAGTCTGGATACGAGTTGGTCTCAAAGGCATGTAACGTGTTGGCCTGTATTGCTCAAATTCTAGAAATAATGTAGACCCCTTGGAAGCAAAAACACCTCAAGTAGTGACAGGCAGAAAAGCTGTTAGCGATATCCAAAATATTTCTCTCCAGTAGCAAATGTCCACCACAATGCAAAATATTCAAGCTTCAGAATTTGCAACGACACTCTGAAAATGCTTCAATGAAACACAGATACAAAAGAAAAGAAATACCTTTGATAAATGCTTAGCAAATTTACTACTTAAGGAAAGAAAAACACCATCATGCAATAGAAAATCTTGCAATCACAAAAAGTGAGATGACTACCAAAGAATGTCTCCCTTAACTGCCCTGAAAAATAGGAGCAACAAAATACACATGTTTTCCAATAGATATGCTATGTAGATCTTTTATTTCATTTTTTTTAAGGTACACTGATTTTACTGAGCACATTTCCAGGTTAAACAAAATACTGCTCTTTGAAACATTTTATATTTGAAATGTCTTTTTAAAACAACCTGCATGATAGTCACGAGTTTTACGAGATAAAATACCTCTCTTATGGGGCAGAACTTGGAGCATTTCTAGAATTTCATCTTTATGCTCAACAGTGCACCCTGTGCGGTAGTCAGGCAAACAATAACTATTTTGCCATCTCTTCCTGTTAAAGGAGTTTAATAGTATTTGCTTTACATAAATACATGACAAATTAATACTTTGTCATTTATTCTAGTGATGTATCTAGAGTTCACTGCTGGCCACAGCAAATACAAATTTATTTTTTGAAAAAAAAAACCTACAAATGTTTATTCTTGAAGCCTGTATTTTACACCTTTTTGGAACATAAGCAGATAAATTTTCAGTGTCACTGTTGCCGAGTTTTCCTGCTATTTTTATTTTCTACTGACAGAATATTCAAAGCTGACAAATGTTGTACAACAGACATAGTTATTAAAAGCTTCAATTTACAGCAAATAGTGACAGTTTGCTTTTGCTGCTCATAAACCAAAATCTAAGAGGTGTAAATAGAGGGAAGGTGGCAGCAAAACACTTAGTTCTTCAAATAATTCTACTAGTAATGTTGATAGAGAATAACACAACTTGTTTCATTTTATTCATCCCAAACCAGTGTTTATAAAGCTTATAATAGCCCTTTTGAATGTGGCTTATACAAAAAGAAACACAGGTATCACACACCAGATGTAAGAAAAATACCAAAAAGGATAGAGAATATGCATACTAAAGATAAAGGATATGCTACATTTAAATACACCTCCTCAAACTTCTGGGCCTTAACACAGAATAGCAGTGCTGCACTCACGGGTATTGCTTATGTTGATGAAGGACTCCACATATTCTATAGCTGTAGTCACTAAAAAGTTTCCTTCCCCTTCCTCACTTCCCACTCACCCCCACCACAAAATTTGCAGAGCAATTATTGCTGAAGTTATCCAACACCGAACGAGGTTCACATAGCTCTTCCAATAACCACTTTATTTCAGCATACAGTAATCTGAATCAGATGAATTCCATTTTGTCAGATAAGGATATAAAGACCTGTGCGTGCAAAAGTGGATCTACGTGACGATGATGATCCCTGGAAGCAGGGCCCTGTTTCTCCTTAGAGATGGCTGGCTAGATGTACGCATCTAAACACATGCCTGGTTTTAAATGCTGAATGCCCAGCTGTACATATATGCTAGCTGTTAATGTCATAAAGTAGAGCACGAAGGACAAGGAGGGCAAGCACACCTGCCACCACTTCAAGACTGGCAAGAGTCTGCTATGCCCAGGAGAACTTCAACACTTCCTATTTTGGTTATTTTGCTGCTCCCTGCACACACACCAAGGCCGAGGCAGCCAGAACGTGCTAGAGCTGCTGCCCTAGAGCAGCTCTGGGGAGAGGCTGCCCCTCTCTGCCCAGGGGCTCAGGAGTCTGATCTCACTGCTAGCAAAGAGCACAGCATGAACCAGGAGACTGCAAAGTCCTGTAAAAACATGGCAAGAAAGGATGATTGTGCCTTTAAGAGAATTTCCCGTGTCCTTCTTCTTTTCCCAACAATAATTTATTTATCTGTTTTTACATCCTCAACTCTCACTTGCAAAAAGTCTCACTGTGCTCGGAAACTCTGTGTTAATAAATCTGCATTTTGCACAAGTGACACAGAACAGTTTTGCATATTGTCTCCTTTTATTCCACTGTGGAAACTACTAATGTTAACAAAATGCAACACGCTGTTTTGCTCTCCAGTAAATTAAAAATTCCTAATAATATTCATTCTGAATAGCTCTAGTCTGTAGGAAAGATATAATTCCAGGTATAATATTCACAAAAACTGCTCTGGAGGTTGAAGGGTGATTTCCAAATAAAACACTCATCTCACTGAGAAGAAGAATTTGAATACAGATGTGGATTTTGACAACTACAAATTGCAGCATGCTTCAATAACACAAGTGGTGATACACCATCCATATACCATGGAAGGAATTAAAAGGAAAAGTTACTATATATACACTGTTGCAAATTCTATATAAATAAAAAGTTAAAGATGGTAATCTTAAATTTATATGTCTGGTAGGTCCATTTTTACTGCTTACTTTTTTCTAATTAATGTTGATCAACAAAACAGTGAAATTCCATTTATTTCGGCTTTTGCACTTAAAGATGACCTACAGAAGACAATCTTTCAGGCCTTGTTGCTTCTTGCAAAATAAAATCCCCAAAGGAAAAACCTTTTTAAAGTCACCTTCAGCAAGAGCAGAAAACAACTCATAAGAGTCCAGGTATACTGTGGCTCTTTACATACAATACTTAGTTTTGTTTACTAAGAAATCATGGTTACAACTGGTTGAAAGCTTTTGTCCACATTCCTTTCTGACAAATCTGTGCTTTCACCTATATAAGTAGTTTGTAAAAGAATTTAACATTTCCTTTATAAAGGAAACAAACTTCCCAGCTCCTGTCATCTAAGTATCTTTAGGCTTGGAATAGAAAACTATTCAAATAAAAATTTCATAATATTTACTGTAATGTTTTACATGTAGTTTGGATACTTCACACCTCCCTCTACTAAAATATTGGCCATAACACACCATGATGGTTATGAAAAAGGAGGATTATACAGCATCATGATAGACATAAGATGATAGAGGCATTAGCTTGCAACAAACTCTACCCTCTGAAAAAGTGGAAAGTAAAATTAACCTCCAGTTCAGATTTCATGAAAGGTTTAGAAAAAGTTGCTTATCAAAACACTTGTAACTGCTGGATTTTTTTTCCCACTAAAAATACACATACTTGCACATCTTTTTTTTTTTTTTTCCCCCCCCCCATAGGATCACATTCAATCTTCCCTCACGACAGGATTATCTCTAGTTTCTCTTGGTATCTCCTTAATGATCTCCATCAAAAAGTCGGTTGAGTCCACCAATTCTTGCAACACTCCCACTCAAGACACATTTCTGTTCATCTTCAAGACTTCCATATATTTGAAAACTTCAAAAGTTTCTTCTTCAAGGTGAAAACAATTTAGTGCATCTTTCCTTACAGGGTAACTTTTCTAGTCTTCTGATCTTTTATTGCTCTCTTCTGGTTTCAGTCTCCTTCTTTGCAGCTAGATATTACCTTAAAGAAGGCTCTTTAGAGGTACAGTAGGTACATTAGTTCCCAAATGTCACGTATGTCATTTCCCCAGTGACAAGGTGCATTTGTTCACTTTTATTTTCAGACCTTCTTTAGCTCAAAGCTCATTCTGCAGACCTGGTGCCCAACACTAATTCCCAACCATGCACTGGTTGGTACTTTAAACTTAGCTTTGCTGAACTGTTGTCCACTTTTTCCACAACTTACTAGAGGCAGCAGTATTTGTATCTCATATGTTATTTTATCTCCCCAAATTACCAAGAGAGGACTTTATTTTTGCTGTAACTGCGTACTGCATTTTATCTTCTCTTCAGGTCTCACTGTTGATCATTTTATCATGCTGTCATGTCTGCAAAAAAAAAATTGTCTACTGTTCTGAATACATTTTTTTTTTACCTGAATGCTTGCTCATACAAATAAACTAATTAAGCAGCCAGCAGGCAAATAGTACATTAAGTAGAAGAGAAGGAAAAGCAATGATGATGTCTTAAATACTGATACAGCTTGTACCTGCTGTTAACTGTTTCTATTTTTTGTTTCATTTACTCTTAGGTAGAAACTGCTTGTATTGCAGCCTGGAGACCAAGCAGGAGAAGGAGATGCACTTCAACACTTTTTGCAGTGGACAGACAATTTCTGACAAATGAGCAGTAGTGGAGGAAGATGCATCTGACTTGCACTATGACATAGGGCTGAAGATGGCCACTCCACTTCAGAGATCTTCTGCTGAAACGTTTGGCATCTCCTACAGAAGTAGTAGATATTCTTGGGAAAATAGTCATTGTCTTCCTGTAAGTTTTCTTCATTCACACTCTGATCCAGAGTCAGGTGCCTGGGTCAATAAGCAAAGCAAAGCAAAGCAAAAAAAAAAAAAAAAAAGAAGGCAAAGCTAGAGAGGGTTTGAAGTTGTAGTGGAATATGCACTGTTGATTTGAAAAAAGTCCTGAGTGAATTAAGCCAGAAAATAATAAATTCTTTCATCAGAAATCAAACTTAAATTGCCGAGCAAAGAATTTGAATTCTGATGCTGCTTACTCCACTCCAATCTGAAGCTTGGGCTGATCCCCTCTGTCCAGTCAGAGAACATCCTTTTCCCCCAATATGTCATTCTTCTCTAAGTCCATGCCAGAAGCTACCAAAGATACTTTCTCTTCACTGCACTGTGCCCAGGTTTCCTTTTGCCTCTTTAGTGGTCCTGCCCAGCTCATTCCTAACAGAGACCATCTTTTCTTATCAGTGCCATTTCCATTGCTCTACTACTCACATTTTGTTGTCCCACTTACCCACTTCCCATGTACAGCAAACTGCTGCTGTCCCACATATGGACATGCCTCTTCTGACATACTATGGCCAGCAATTACCCTCTTATACATGAACGTTTTCTTAGTCCTATTCATGTAGTGAAGTATCTAAGTAGCTATACAAAAGCAATCATGAAATTATAAAGCTTCTGGAAAGTGTTTATCCTCTTTGCCTTTTTTTTGTCTTCCACAATTCTGAGTTCTTAAAAACAAGAACTATTTTATATTTTGAGTGTCATCCAGGATATTTTGGAACATCCAAGACCCAAGTAAACAATCATTAACAGCAATAAAAGCAATAACACATTTCAGATGCTGTCCTTAGAGATTTCATGTTGCAATGGGTTCAGCCAATTAATGGAAAAATCAATGTAGCCATTAATTGCTTTTAGAGTCTGTTGGTTCAACCCCTTTTAATACGATGGTTACATTTCCACCCACTGGGCAAACAACCACGATAGAAAGCTCATTTGCATGATTTTAGAGCACACCAGCACAAACTGAAGTGATCTGTATGATTTGCAAGACCTACATCATGTGCATGTGCCAACATTAATAATAAACCTCTCTTGCAATTCATTGAGTAAGCAGAGTATTAGAGAAAAAAGAAACCTAATAAAACGTTGTCTTTTTACTTATAACATCTATTGAACTTACTGCATTTAGTCAACAAAATTAGCAACCAGTAGAAATCCTAAAGTGAGATGGATGGTTTAGCTAATGCCGGTAACATATTTCCTAACTCTGTAACAAATAGCAGCATCAAATGAATAAATAATGTTCAAAGTCTAACAGTCGGCTTCTCTAACAGGGTGAAAATATGTAAATGTTACATTACTTTACTCTTCAAACTGGTTCTCCTTTCATTCCTCAGAGACTTTTCTGTCAGAATAACAAGCTAAAAACAAAATGTGAATGACAAGTGCACATACTTAGCTGATTGAGAACACAGAGTCCAAGAGTAACCATATTAATCTCTTCTCTCAAAGAGGCTGTGTGAATCCCAGGCAGAAATATTGATTTTCATGGAGTCTACTGCAGTGTGGATTGATAATCGGTGCTCAGAATCTCGGATGGAGTGCTCTCCTCCAACATGGCAAACTTTAGCACTCTTCCTAGCTCAATTAAGACACCTAGAATTCTATACTTAAACCCATTAATGATGCTAAAAATCTCTGCTATCACTATACATCCTTGACAAACAGCGGGAATGTAAACTCCCAGAATATACATAATCATAATTTACAGATATAAGAAAACAGTAAGTCTTATCCTTGATGCAACTTTTGTTTTGGAATATTTTTCAGCAACAAGTATTTGCTGTGCTTAGGGCAATTTTCTCTTCTATGCACTCTTAATTGACATTCAGACCTACCTGACCAGTGACACTATTACCCTTCACATTGGCCCCAGGCCAGCTTGACACAGCCATCCCATGCTTGCCCTGATGCCTGGGATGCAGTATATGGAAATGGACTCTCTACATGAACCTCAACTCATTTCACATAATTCATCATTTACTTTTCCTGCACGCTCATCACCCCAAATTCCTGTCCGATTCACCTATCGGCTCATCTAAAGGTGCTGTTAAACACATACAGGACCAAGATACAGTAGATTACCTGGTACACAGTGGCTTGCTTCTGTATTTAACAGGAGCTTGCAGTCCCCATCACTATTCATTGCTGCCTCATCTGAAAAGTTATGGCTGGCTAAGCTACAGTCTCAGTGGCCGCTGTCCATATCTCTGTTTGGGTGTTAGCAAAATGATTCTATCTTAAATATAATCAATCCCTCAGTGAAAGTAGATGAGTTGTTCAAATCAAAAATAGAAAATACTTCTTCACACAGCAGCTTGGGAACTTTTAGACCTTGCTGGTCCAGGAGACTGTGATGACAGACAGCATCAGGAGCATCCGGAAGAGATTCATGGACAACAGGTCCATAAAGAGGAGATACAAAGGAATCAGAGATGTGGCTGTGGATCAGCTGTGAGTGTTGGGAGAGTACAGGGGGAATGGCATGTGGGAAGCAGTCGGTCTCGTACGTCCTTCCTGAGCAGCATCTCCTACTGCTCTGCTGCGGGGAGACTGCTGGGCTCAGTAGCCACTGGTTCAACACAAAGTCTCTCCTGATCTCCTTGGGGTATTTGCTGCAAAAGCTGGGAGTGAAGGAGCCAAACCACAGGTAAGACCATCCACAAATGAGTGACACTGGGAAGCTTTTGTTCAGAATAAAAAGCAATGTATTTGTCCCTAAAGGTCAAGAGTTATTACTTCATTATATTTAGCCATGAAAAACTTTCAGGGCATGAATTGAAACCTGAAACAGTTTGTTTGGAAGTTCCACTGTGAGAAGTGATGGAAGCAGTTGCCTAAACTCCAATTAGAGCTGTATCCCGTGATTTTCACACACTAATTCACAAAGGCTCATTTTAATTAAAGAAAAAACACCAGCTCACTCTTGCTGGCATCATTAGGTAGCGGGAAAAAAAAAAAAAAAAAAAAAAAAAGGCCAACAGCAACAAACCCCCCAGCAGGAACAAGAAGCTGTTTACCAGCCTGTAATGCCATAAATAACAATTACATTAAATTAGACTTCAGGAGTAAGACCTAAAGTTTAAACTAGTGTTAATTCTTCACTGACTTGAAAAGTTTCTGTAACTTACTGTAATAGCAACAGCACTAAGCATTTCCCTCTCAGTGGAGCAGGTTCACAGGAAAGCAAGGGTATAATAAAATTGATTACAGTATCTCATTGGCTACAGTTTGCAGAAGGACTGAGCAGGGCTAGTTATTGGCCCAAATTGCCTGTATGCTGGTAAAAACAAGGCAGGGACTCCAAGTTTTTCAGACTCCACTGGTAAAATTGATGTCATGTTCTTCTGGGATGGAAAAGGGCTATCTCCTCTTGAAAGGAGAAAAGAAAGGTTAAACTTTCCAAATGATCCATCTTTCATCTCCCAAACAATTGTCCTGACAGTAACCTTGGGCTTGCCGCGGAGAGTCAGCAGTGTCACTGCTCCCCGGGACTTTGCAAAGGTATTAATGCCACCGGATCGTTATTAACCTATGAGCACAGCCACACACCAACATCTGCAGCCCCCAGCCAACTAGCCTCTTTGTGCAAGATACCCCAAAAAAACCTTCTTCCAATTAAAAGACTCCCAGAAATTTATCTTTCATCTGCATTGCTTGTGCTAGCAGAAGAGATGAGTGAGGCTGCTGAGACAACAGAGCGCTGCTTCTAACCTGCTGTCAACTACATGGGCAAAAGATGGGCTCCGTAGAGAGACTATCTTTGCTACTAGCCACCCAAAGCAGCGGCCAGTTTGACATGTGCTGTTAAGAGGGCTTTGAGACGTAAGAATTCAATCACTTTCGTTATTTGTCTGGTTCATCTGTTACAGAAAAAAAACTTCTAGTGACCACTAAGCCTTCTAGTCCCTTTGTTTTATTATACTTAACGGATAATACAGGTAAGTCAGCTTCTTCTACAATACAAGAGTCCCAAAATTATGAATACACTAGTTAGATGAATAAATACCACCGCAGAAAAGTATTTTACTCAGTTTAGGGAAGGGAACACTCAGATGGAAAAAGAATTAAAACAAATGAAAGAGTCACCAAAACAATAACCAAAACCCCTTAGATTTCTCCTCCTTGGGGATGTCTATGTTTCTTCCATCTCTTCTGCTCATTGGTTTCTTCCTCCTGTACACTTTGTTTCATCCAGATCAGCAAACCCAACTAGAAGCATCCCCAGGCAGAATGCCTGCAGCTGTATGTTCTACCCTCTAGTTTTTCTTATTTCTTGTTCTCCACATTTTAATTGTAGCATTATGTCTATGTGAAAGGCCTTAATCCTGCAGTGGTATTTCTGGTACCACTTGCAGTCCAAACAATTTTTGTTTTGCAAATTTTTTGAAAAACAATGAGACAGTCAACTTCTTTGGGAGTAAGGAACACAGAGCTGTGACACTTTCTTTTGTCTGAAAGCCAAGTAATTGCTAAACTTGGGCATTCAATTGGCAAATCAGGATCACAGCAACAGCAGCCACAAAATGAGTTTCTTTCTGCAGATGTCACAGTTAATTTTTGAATTAATAAGTGGTTTTCTTTTTTAAAACTCTTTTCTGTTACAGTATTATTCTGCGTCTTGCAGCAGCACATCTCAATTCCCATTTATAATTAATAGAAAGGAATTGCTTCTTTATTCTCCACTAAGATGCATCCAATCAAACTAAAGGCATCCATCTGAATGAATGGTTTGCATAAAATTTCATCAGCCTAATCGCTTTTGACAACTTCCTGAAATAATGCTCCATTCCCATACAAATAGCACTACACTAACCTTTCCGAAGGTATTCACCATAGGACAAAACGTTTCAACTACAGTATTAGATTCTTTGGATTTACACAAGACACATTCAATGTGTAACTATTGTTTTTTTCCTGATCTGAAAATATTTAATGGCTTCTTTTTTTAAAACTAAGCTTTTTCTTTTGCTCCTCCAAGTTACGTCACTCTGAGAAAAAAAAAATACAGAGATGACAAGAAAAACATACCCAAAATGCGTTGTCTTGAGTGCTTTCTGGGTACTGCTACACACAGACCTTTTTCCTCCACTAGAACTCAGCTGCTAATGAAGGTGTTTTCCCAGTGCATGCAAATTGGCAATGGATTTGTAGAATAACAAATAGGAAGGTGTTGGTATCTTAAAAACACTAAATGCTTACCTAGTTGGTGCAAAATCTTTCTGTCCCAGGTTTTTCAGCAACAGTCCTGTTTCCCTGGCACATTCAGGAGAAACAGTTGTGAGGTGCTATTTCACTCTCCCTGCATCATTGGTTGTCTTAACTTGTCTGGGATATCTGTGGGCAACTTTATGAAGCTGCAGTAGGAACATGTTTTGCTATCCTATGGTATCTTCAAAAGAAGCAATTTATACTCATAAGATTGAGAATGGAGGAGGGCATGAAAATTTAATTAAATATATATTCTAATTCTTTTTTAATGTGTGTATGCCCTTTCCATCAAAATAAAACCTTTTGAAGCACTAAACGATTACGTACAGAAAATGTGTATTGCTACTAAATTGTTTGAAACTGTTCTTAAATACATGTATTTGCACATTCCATTTAAGCGATGCAGATAGGAGTTGTAGAAAATGTCCCATGGATCATTCTAAAATTTAGACAAATTTCCATCATAATGCCATGATAAAATGGTTAAGATAATGTATTGAGGTAAGATACAAGAATAGAGCAGTTCATCTAGGAAGCTACCAGTTATGAATAATTTCAATAAATATGCAAAGACTACATTCTGCCACATAAAATAGCCAGTCAGCTGTAAACCTCAATACATTTTTGGGTTATAATATGTGTATATCTAGAATATTAAATAATTAATTATGATCCCCATGAATATAATAATTTGGATTCTGCAATAGCTGCATTTTGAATCAGTTCTTCCCATGATTCATTCTGATCATCTCAGTATTTTATCCATGAATACGGTTTTTACAATTTTTTTAAACACCATTTATATTTTTATTTAATACCAACAGAATGATACATGTCTACACTGCAATGCCTGTTGTTTTCTAAATCTATTCTTCTTCCTACTAGAGAATTAAATGGAACTGAGTTAACGGATACATCTATTGAAGGATACGTACATTATATCAGGACTAAACTAAATATATACATGAAAGTGGCAGATTGCTTATGAATAGATGTGCGTGCATAGACACATAAACCACCAGCATATAAACAACCCACTTGTTAAACGTCCACCTCTCTATTCCTTGCAGAATAGAGGGTTTATCTTGCCTCAGTCCTCTCTACTTCTCCCGCATGTATATTCATCCAAAGCCACACGTATTTCCCCACACAATACATACTGACCATGTACTAATTTGAGTGAAGGGGTCTTTTTGATTCTAAAATGTTGATTCTAAATGTCCATGAGATGAAAGAATGCTTATGGAAAGGGAGATTCTTGTGAAATATATCCTAGAAATCCTCATACGAAAATCCTAGAGAGCCTCATATGGAAATTAATCAATATGACAAATTAAATAAAACTAAATTTCTGCTTAAAATCAGAATTTTAAAAAGTGACCTAGTACCGAAATCTGAGGACAATGCAGCATGGTTTGGTGTACCTTCACGTGCTAGTGTTTCGGGACTACTGTTACATCTAAATCAGAAGTGTCAGTCAAGAGAACACCTCAGATGCACTAGATTAGAAACAGTAAGCACCCAAAAAGGTCAAACAGAATTCATCCTCAAAGTCTCACCTAAAAAAAACAGCATGTGAGAATCAACCTCGTAGAAAAGAAAATATCATCCCTGACTAAAGTTTGGCAAATTATACTTCTTGTCAGAGCAGCTGTTGAAATTTTCCATTAGTGTCAGGTCCTGTGGAAGGGCCTGCAGGATCCTGGTTCTTAAGGACCCCAACTCCATGACAGCTGAAAGGGAATCTCTGCAGCAAAGAAACAGGAGAATTTTAAACTTCTGCGGCACCTATGACATTGAGAAATTCCTAATAATTCATGGAAAAATCAAGGATTGATCGGGTAGATTTTACATCGTTAATGACTAAACAGAATCATAACACCAGAAAAGTGGCTGGCAAGAGAGCCTTTCATAACAAATTAAGCCAATAGAAACTATTTTCTAACTCTGGTTTGCTTTAAACAGGCTGAACTGTTATTGGTCATCTGAGTAGGGGAATCTCCATTGCAAAAAGGTATCCACAGTTTTGTATACTGCATATTTACACTCGGCAGCCTACAACAACCTTTAAGCCAGATTTATCTTATGTTTGGAGACCCTTGAGAAGAAATCCCTACACAGAAGATACTAAAGCCATGAGATCTGTGGCAGAGGCAGGACTGATGTTCTAGCTTACACCATTTCAGCTTCCTGATCTCCTCACCAGTCTACAATGACTTGGATCTCAGATTCTCATTGTGGATTCAGTGCACAGATAACTTCCTCCTGAGACAGTATCCAGATCACAGATGTTTAACAAATGTATTCACTGTATTATTATTTTTTAATTCCTACCATAAAACTGCCCTAGGCCGAGTGAGTCCAACACCACAGTCTACCTTAAAATCAAGACCAGAAGAGACAGTCCAACTTTATATTCCAACTGCAGATCCTACAGGGGTGACAGCCAGATAGATAGATAGCTACTTGACATATTAATGATAAATACTTCAGCTGTACTTTAGAACTTCCAAGTCTTGTTAGATTGTCTCAAAAATAGAAAGATTAAATTCTACCCTTGCAGTAAGATTTACAGATCAAAGTGAGGGAAGGTTCGTTGAGTTAATGTACAGCTGCAGTGAGATGTTATCATTAATAAACGGATGTTATCATTAGTTTTAAACTCACCAAACCTAGAGAGCATGACAATATATCAAATTACCCCGTTGTTTTGAATTTATTTGTGATGGGGTCTAACAAGGTGATAACTGTCTATTACTGTGCCCATATCTAGATCTCCTAAACTTTCATAAGCCACTAAATAACCAGCCCATAGCAACTATTCTCAACCATAATTGCCTTAATTTGGAATCAAATTGTGGGATCCAAAGGGAATGCAAAGCCTGATAACTGCATTTCCATATGTGCCACCAGTATGCACACTACTGGTGGAGAAGAATATTCAACCAATAAAATCTTTAAATGCGAGAGTATTTTGTTATGATGAACATTTTGCTTCAATAGAAATTTTGGAAGTATTCACCTTTGCCAGCAACTGCCACAACAAGTAGGCCTGGGAGATTAATACTTCTTAAAATACTGAGCAAGGAATGTGGATTCTTTTTAAAAAATAAGATGATTACTGGATCAAATAATACATCAGGCTGAACTTGAATGAGTATCAGAACTCCTCAGGCAACTACATCTGTGATTGAAATATATTCAGAACATGCTAGTACCACCCTCAATACACTTCCACCCTAACTTATTCCTGGAGACTGTCTATTGTAGCCAACTATAAAAAATTTAGATTTTCAACAAAGTTCTATATTAGATTTTACATACAATGGAGCTAGACATGAAATACATGTTATTTATATATATCTATATATATATATAGATATACATGAAAAATTAAATGAAGAAAGAACTAGCAATTTTGTCACTGTGATGATTATTTTAATGAAATTACAAACAAAGCCTTTAACCCCAGCAGTAAACACAATATACAAGTGTCAAAAAAATGAAATCTTGAATGCTCTTTCACATGCCACTTTGTTCACCCTATTAAGATGCTAGTTGTTTCTTTGATTTATCTGATAATAAATTTTTGATGACTAGTGAGTCTCATAAAAATTGCTCTGGTGCTGACTACATTGATTAATAAGCTCAAAGAATCGAAACTGTCAGAAATTCATGTGCAGGAGTAAATTACTGCCAAACATACATTAGATATTCCATAAAATATAGAATAAAAAAGGTTGATTTGGTAATTTCATCTTGCATCAATTTGCTTGATATAATTCATATTCAGGAACATCGCTGTCAAACCTTGCATACCTTTCCTTTTTTTAAAGTCAACATTACAGTAAATCTAAATTTGGGACAGCCAGGAAATGAACAATAGAGAACATAAAATAATCAAAACCAATATTCAGAAATTTATTTGGAAATTATATTCCATTAACAGATGACAAAAACTCACTTGCGTTTTAAGAAACAAAGTTGCCACCCAGTACTAAATTCCAGTCTTCTAAAATCAAGGTAACTCCTTTGAGCACTTACACAGGCCTTTGTACACAGCAACCTCTCACAATGCATCTGAATGAATGTCTCTGAAACATACTGGACTCCGTTGCCCTATGCTCCTTCTCTGGATTACTCCTGAACTCATGTTTAACTGGCAGAAAATCCCACAAAACTATACCCAGAATACGCAGGCCAGAGGAAGCAATCTGTGTTTATACGAATGAAGAGCAAACACTCTCCCTTTCCTGCGAAGGGGAACCATACCAATAGCACTGGTTTTTCAACTGAGAAATCTGGTTTCATACAGTAGAATCTCCTGACTTTCAGATTATACTTTTCAAGAAAAAGTTGTGGAAAAGGATTTTCAAATGAAATGTGATCACAGTCATTTTCAATACTGTGCCTTTGGTATTACTACAAAGGCTTGTACAAGTACATGTAAACCTCATGGCAGCACTACTGACTAAAATAAAATCATATATTTTAAAAATTTGTATCATAGCTAGCACTGCAAGACATATCAGTAAATTACATCAAATTCATTTCCACTTAAACTTTCCACTGGATAAAGAGTTGATAAAGGCAGCCATAAAATTAGGGATGTTTCTCTCTATAACTGATAGCCCTCAACATGAATAAAAAATGCTGAAGATAACACAAAACCCTCAAATAATGCAAGTGAAATAAGAAACTGGAGTTCAATAAAAGACCAAATGTAATAAAACATATATGACTATGTAGATAATAGAAATTGCAGACAGTTCTGCTTGATTATAAAAGTGCCGCTTTTTAATTTATCCCCAAATAAAAACAGCAAATGTGTGTAGTAACTCTTCCTGCTTGGTTGTAAAGAACCAACCTGAAGAAACCAAAAAAACAAATCAGTTGGATTTTGAAGATTCCAAAGGGTTAACAAGCCTTTCATTGCTTGCTGTTAGCTATGGAAGCTTACCAAAAAGTCGCGATAACTACCTACAAGTTTTCCACATGGGTTTTCTTGCCTAATTGTCTGCCATTTCCTATTTCCTCCTCTCCCCATCATAGTCTTGAGGATTTTCTTTAAAATGCAACACTCCGTTACCTGCTACACAAGCCAAATTCTGTTCTCACTAATCTCCTCGCAGAAGATGATTATATAATGCACCATCACAGAACATGAGTAAAGCACGGTAATCATGTCCATTTTGGACATGCTGCCTTTGGTTATGTATACCATCAGAAAAATTGTACTGTGCTAATTTTTAATGAGAACGTTGTACAGCTTTACAAGCAAAAGGCTTTGCAAACTTCCACTGTAGCTGAAAAGCTGTCTTGACCCAGCCATTTATAATCTCCCCTAGTTCTCATAAATTCATATTCATACATTAATTACATTAATTATACTCTAATTGAGGTAATATGTCTTCACTAGTGGAATCCTGGCCCCCTTTTAACTATTTAACCCAAAACTGATGTCAAATTAAACTAGTTTATAACAACACAATGTGGTCTATTTGATTTCATTAATATTGGAAGGATGTTAGCACCTCTGTCACTTTTTGGCATTTCCCTGGCACTCAGTTTAATTAAGAATGAACTCCAGGGTCTTTCAGTCCAGGGTCTTTCAGTCAACTCCTTTAGAGGTGCTGGATGCACATACACAAGCCTGGAGGTTTGAAAGCACATCTCACAACCAAATGTTCTTCAGGCTTCTGCTTAGTGGACTGCAAAATAATTCATCTTCCCTAAAAGATATCTAAATACCGTTCTGCTTGTCCTGAACACACAACAGAAGCATAACAGAACACGATTTTCTTTCCTCCACCATTAGTAATTTGAACATCATTCATCAGAGAAGGACCCATCTCATTTCTAGGATTTATCACAAGCAGCAGTCAATCTGTCTCTGAGGTGACTAAGGGCTTCACAAGGTAGAAGCCATCCTGGATCAGCTCTTTTCTCACTGGCATGTTCTTAATTCTGACCCATCTGCCACTCAGGTCTGTTAGGTTGCATCTGAACATCTCAGCTGTCTTTTCTTGCTGAGACACTAACCTGTCCTCCAGGTCAGCCCTGGATTCTGTCCCTGATCATTTGTTTGACGCATTCCTACCACCTTGGATTTTACTATTCCATGATTTTTAACCCAGCTTCTGATTTTGCTATGCTGCAAGATTAGACGCAATGCTAGCTTTGCCTGTTCATGTCCTGTATCCTACTGACATTCTTTCCTACATTTGCTTTCATCAAATCCTCAGTTTTTGCAGTTACTTCAATTCTTTTATTTCATTTTGGCTTCAAACATAGCCCTAGACAACAGCCCCAGGGATCTAAACTCCAGGTTATCATTCCTGACATGGTAAATGGATTGCTGCATAACATTCTTAACTTTGATCTGAACTTTTTTTATAAAGAGAATAGTAATATCAGTAGTAAGACCAGCATTTATATGTGCAGTATCTGTATGTCAGATACATCAGTGATAGCTACATTTTTATTACTTATCCATCTTAGTAATACACAGACATAAATATATATAGAAACTGTTTTTCTTGTTTATCTTTCAACGTGGGCTCCAATTCGCGTTGGGAAGCAGTTACAAATTTGCATATAAATGTTGTCTAAAGATGTCAGGACTCTGAGTCATCTATTGTCTCTGTTGGAAAAAATGTACTAATATATTTATCAATTTTTAAAATACAGACAATAAATACAACATTTGGCTGCATACGAATCAGTATTTTCACATAAAATATACAGTACCATGCTTCTGACAGAGTAAAGCCAAACGTAATTTTTTTTTTTTTTTTTTTTGCATTTTCCCACATCAAGCTAGTGATACAGAATTTTCATTGGTTAACTGAAAAATCTTACATGGGTCTAACTGAAATTAAGGATTGTTAAAGTCTGCTTATTTGCTAGCTAGCATGAAACTTGCTAGGTAGGTTTAATCTGCCACTATTTCATCAGCACAGGAGATGTGCAGATGTGCATCTCAGAGAATCTCACCTCAAGTAAATCACTTAAGTCAGCTCTGTTCCACTATCATTATCCTATCTTTGAATCTGCCCTAAAATACATAAGGTCATGGCTACTCTTGGCACAGCCGGTGCATCTACACTGGGGACCAAATGCTCACCATGTCAAGCTCAAAAGCCACTGATATGGGGAAAGAAGCTCCAGCACTGACAACTGACAGCAGCACTGCCAGCTAGACACATAACGTCATCTTATTTCTCATATGGGATCCACAACCACCTCTACAAGTGAGAAAGGAAATGAGGGAGAACTTAAGGGTTTATCTTAGCAGCACACGCATGAGCAAACTGATTAGAAACAATGAGAAGACTTGTACTAAAATTATAAGGACTTGCAGAGCAGGACCTAAGACAAAACTAATATATGAAGCCTTTATTCCACAAACTGTCAAAGAATAGTAGTGACAGTAAAGGAAGAAAAAAATATAGAAAAGATAATTTATTATAGCTTACTTTTCTTAGCAAGGTAGAATATATTTACACCATTTAAGTGCTTTCAATCTTTTTGACTTCTACTGATCATACAAACAGCTGAGGCATCTAACCATAGTCCATGGAATCACATTTGCATTAGGTGCTTAAAGCAGTTTATCTGCATTCCTCTCTACGGTCTTTATTTTATCCCAAGACTCCACAATATCCATGTTTTCCTCTGACCATCAGAAATTCCGCCCGAGATCACATCACACTCGATTAGGTTCTTCTTACACGATTAACTAATGATTAGTCAATATAAAGGTATAAAGTGGAGGAAAGAGTATTAATATGATATACATTTATAACACTGAAGGAATTGTTTTTCTAGGAAATATACACGTAATAACTACTTGTTATTAGGTTATTCAAACTTTTATAGTCACAGCAAACTATTGCATAATGCTGCTACAGAGCAGTTTACAGTAACAACTGTCACAAATACTCCTGTAAACGAAAACCTTACAGGCCCAGCCCAGTGGACACTGCTACACAAGTAATCTCCTTCCAGGATAATCACTCCTTCTACTATTTGAACTTCCTGAGGTCTCCTTTTCAACTCCTGTTAATTCCCACTTTGCCACAGTGCATCCAGATCTCCAAAATATGGATTAAAATGGATTACTTTATTTTTGCTTAGCCCCTTTTTCCACTCCACGAAGTGGAAATATTTTTGAAGTGGTTACTTATCCATTGCTTCACACCTTGGACAGTACCAATCACACAGTTGAAATTAAATAAGCTTAGAAACTGTGGAATAAGAAAAAGTTATTCTTCAAGATATAGCTTGTATTCCTGTACATTACTTTGAGTAACTTGCCAGTCTCCTTTACTTGTTAAAAACAAATGCTGAAATATTCTTCATTAATATAACCCATAAAAAGAATCCTTGATTTCACGACCTGTGCCCTTGCACGTGGGGGCAGTCAGTGGGCACTTGCTGCCACAGAATAGCAGGGCTCTGCTGGAACAGCTCATTCAAGAAAGCTGGAGAGAAAAACGCTTCTGGATACAGAGAGAATCAGCTGTGGATTTTCCTAAACTGATGATAAAATGATGTTTTTGAATACAGCACGAGAAGCTGTCTGCAAAGGGAAACCTATGTTGTAATGTCACCGAGAAATATACATCCAACGTAGCCTTTGTCAAACCACTTCCTCTGCTACGAGTTATTGTGTCAGTCTTCAAAATGGCTTGCTCTTCTACCACCTTCTGTGATGGAAGTGTGAAAAGTTCAGGTCACTTCCTTTCACAAAACATCTTGTCAAGGTTCCTGGCTCCAAGCTGACTGCCTCATGGGGAAAAGCTGCTTTCTAGAAGCTTAACAAATGGTGACTATAATTCTTCCTTGCTGAAATACAGAGGTCAGAGAAAGACAACAGTCATTGAAGAAAAAAAGTGTTATAAGGTGACTGCTTGGTTCAACAGCAGTTTAAAAGAAGGCTAGAAGTCTGAATGCTACTCCAAGCAGTCAGGAAAGCAAATCACTTTGTTTTAGCGGAGATTATGCCATCAGGTAATGACGACTGGAATAGACTCTGCTGTGACAAAAACAAAGCCACTATCCCTTCTGCTGCAAGAACAAAGAACAAGTTTTGCCTGAAGGCTGATCAAGAGCACCTGATTAACGCCAGAAAAACATACCCAAAGTGCAGCTTGCTGGAGCAAATGTGCAGAGAATGCCAGGAAGTGACCAAACCCACCCACCCAAACCCTTTACCTCATCTTAATCAAGTCACGGATTATCTCACACTGACCTTGATGAGCATCACAGGATTCAAGTTCTTCAAAGGAGTTTAATTCACTGTTTTCTTTCAAACATTTCTGTCTGTCTGCACTTGTCCAAGTATATTATAGCCACTAAATCACACAATCCATCATCTCTTTGTCACTGCTCTAGACGGAGAGGATCCTCTGAGAATATGCTTACAACATAAAGGTTACATTGAAAGTTGACTGAAGACATGAATAAAAAACCCAAAACATTTAGCTAAGCTGTTTGCAGAGATGAGGTTACTATTACCTTTTACTGTTTGAAAAGGTTTTTCAACTGCTTTTCAGCACTACCATGACACCACACAGGGCACTTAATGGTACCTCCACAGCATATACAGAATCAAGGCCAAAATTCAACTTACTGCTTTAGCTATGAGAGCAAGTACTGCAGTCAGAGACTAAGGACGATCACACACTTTGCAACCTGACCTACTTCTAAATGATGCCATCACAGTATGATACGTGCAGTGGACATATTTTAGCCAACAAAAGCTAACAGAGTGCCACAAGCTGCTAAATTTCCTGTTAAGGAATAAGAGCCCCTCCACACACATTTTCTGACACAACATATGATCATCTTTTTGTCAGCATTGAGTATTCCTTGAAAAACAAGGTTTGAAAAATCACCTGGCATAACTTCCCAAGAAAAGTAAGGAAATAAAAGGAAATGAAAGAGCCAGTATACTAGGTAAGAACCTACCAGACTGATCTGAGGCCACTCAGTTAGCAAGACTGCTGTAGCAGGCTGCAATTTCAGTTTTATGCTGGAGTTTTAAGCATCACGTAAAACTTAAGTGTGAAAATGTAAAATATGCAAAACAGACATCCTTATCTTAGGACATAGTCATCTCTTAATTGGTGTCATCCCGACATACAAATAAAGCACCAAAACAAGAATATCCCAAGAGAAGGTGAAAAATCGAGTGAAAATTTTCGGCGAATATGCTTGAAATGGAGAGAAGAGGGTTTTCACCGACTTCATAGCTGTGTCAAGAGCAACGGCACACAGAATGACCAGAAACCCTTGAGCACAAATGTTACACGTAGTTATGGCTTGTGGCAGCCATGAGTGGAAACCTCCAGGTTAACATGACTGCAAGTGGGTGAATCGCCAGACTTAGCGAGTTATTCGTGTCTGACTGAGGTAGCTGTCATTGAGCAAATATGATGCCCTGGTCATTGCAAACACAAAATCAAGTATATTAGCATAAACCACTCAGTGAAACATAACTTGCTAAGCCTCTGAAACTTGGCCCTCCGACTATGTGAGTATATTCTGCCTTAGCTAGTACAGACAATGCTTGTAAACTTGTAAACACAGTAAAATCAATATTTCCAATCAGCCAGTAGAAGCAATGGGCATAGGGAGTCAGTTACTATTTTTAGAGCTCAAATTCTACTTACTATATACATGCACAGTTGCTAGTTTATGAACCACATCTTCCAGTACCTGGAAATAAACTTACTGATCAGAAATGAAAATACCCACCATAAGCTGCTAATAAATGTGAGTTGTTCTTTTCTCACAGTACGGGAAGGGAGGTCAGCTAAATAGCATACCTGATTTTCTACCCAGTCGCTCTACTATATATTACTGTGTCTCAGAGTATAAGTTAAGCTGTCTGTGTCCATCAAATACTATACATTAATTTACAAATTTTTGTTTTGGTTGAATGATCCGGAGAAAATCCAAGAGATCAATTTTGCATAAAGTTTGAGATATCTACAGAGAAAATTACTACACTCACATCTCAACTGGGTCATTTGGTTAATGAGCAAAAAAAAAAAAAAAAAAACACCTGGAGAGAGTCTCTGAAAGCAGAAGAAAAAAACAGTTGAAATAGTAAACAGTGAAGCAGTTGAAGAAGATAAAGAGAAAAGATCAAAATTTCACCACAAATAAAGGATTTTCACTTCTTTTGTGTTCACAGCCTGTTTGCTTTAGTGCACAATAATGCTACTTGACCTGTTAACTGGATTATGCCCCTAAAAATCAAATGCAAACAGAAAAAATGTTTGTAGCAGGTCACATCCAAATAATTCTCAGATCACACATCTACATGAAACTGGAAATAACCAAGGAGAATCTTTCCTCAACTCCGCAAACCGTCTTTATAGCATATGTGAAGCTGTTACAATCAAGAATCAAAAGCAATTGCTAGAGGGATTCTAACAAAAGTATCCCAGTATTTTTAATATAGGGTCTAAATATAGTATGGTTATATACTGAAAACAAACAAAAATCATCTCTTATTATTTAAATCTTCATGCACTTGGCTTCATTCCTTGTCTTTGAAACTAATGACATTTTAACCAAATAATCTTCTAAGACCAAATGTAAAATTCTAAATTAATACTTCTCTGACTCCCTTTATTTCTCCAATTAACTACTAGTCTGGTTTTGCTTACACTGTTAGCTATATGGGCTTTAAATATTTACTGTGGACAAGATCAAAATCAGTCCATTAGCCAGCTAGACACAGTCACACCTCAGCAAAAAACAAGAAAGCAAACACCACCACTAATTTAAAGCGAAGAACAATAGTTAAGGAAAGGTGATGAATTACAAAACCTTTTAATCTTAATTTTAGATGCTCAAGAGACGCTGCTAAAGTAGTTATAAAATTATCTTTTTCATCATTTATATACAGAACAATAGACTTCAAAAAATGAATATAGGTCTGCAGAAATTCTCATCCATTTCATTCAGGAACTAAACAGACGTTTACTTCGGTCTCTGCGACTTTGTTGCTATCCTCAGAAAGTCCAAAGCTGTCTGTGAGATGTGCGTGAGTCCTGGAGCTATAATATACAGAAATACAAATTGCCAACCAGAAACTACCCCTCGTTCCCAAGAACACTGCATCCCACTGCTAAACAGACTGCAAGCAAGGGTTGGTCAAAGCAGGAAGAGCTACTTGCCTGAACCATGCCTGCAACACAAGCACTGCAACATGGAAATTTTCAGCGAAAAGAAATATTTCAATTCAACGAACCATTATTTCATAAATAACATTCTTTCATAAATAAACGCCTAGCATTTATATTTATACCTAGCATTCTGAATGAAAATGGAGGTTTTCACCCAGTAACACTGTTGAAGAAAGAGCTACTACCATGTTTGAATTACCAGGCGAGAAACTTTTGAAAACCAGTCCAAACCAATCAGGGTCTTCATTTTGCAAAACATAACAAATCCAAATCAAAAACATTCTTAACAATCGCCTATTTCGGGCTATAAAGCCTTAATGCACATACTTAAAATTACTTCTCAGAGCTGTATCAATTCTTGCTGTTTTACACCTCTCAAGTTACTTGACCAACCTTAGGAAATGCACAAATACACAACAATGTCACAAAATCTTTATGCTTACCTAACATGTCTAAATCATACTTATTTACCTATTAGCAAAACTTTTGAATACAAGTATGTAAGTTTATAGGTTTGCATGTTTGATCTGAATACCAAGCTAGTGTACATATTACTAGTGTGTATATATATGAAAGGTATAACTGATAACAAACATCACAAGCACAAGAAAACATAGCACAAAAAAAAAAAGGAAAAAATCTACAGGATAAAATAGTGATATGAAATACTTACTATTTATATGTTTCTGAACGAATATATTCAAAAACATGAGATACTCCAAGTTGGAACTGGTCAGCAATAGGGGTAACCCAAGGATTATTTTCTGCTTTGAAGACTTGCTTTTGACCCGTCAAATCCAAATTACCTGAAAGAGATTAAACAAAAAGATGTATGAAAAGAACAGTCTTATCTTTAAAAAAAATCCTTACAGTGAAAAAGAAACCTTTCATTCCTTCAAAAGAGTACAACCATAATCAAAGCAGATACTTTAGGCTTAATGGAGAGGAAAAGGAGCACACAGTAGTTCCCATCATGATGGATACAGAACCAAGTTCCACCCTGTTCAATTCAGTGGCACCACATACTGCGCAGCAGGATTGAATTTGGCCTGCTGTGTGTAATTTTTATTCATTCAGTTAGTCCTAAGCAGAGTCTAGTGATACAGAGTGGTGGGCTGCCTATCTGCATGGAAGCAAATTCCCTTAGCACTCACAGAGCAACTGAGTTAAAACTTGGGACTCCTTGATCATTCTTGCCATGTGCCAGTTTATCTAATCTAGTGGTAGAAAGGATTTAGAATAGAAAGGGCTTAGAAGACCAAGAACTCCTTTTTTCTCCTTTTTTTTTTTTTCCTCCCCCTTTTAAGTTTACCACCCAAAAATAAAACAGTATAAATTCTGCTGAAATTCATTCTGTCCATGGATACAACAGACTAAATTCCAGGAAGGTTCTAGCTATTTAAATACTCCATTTGTCTACATACCTGTAGAAAACGTACCTGTGCTGCATTTTACATTTATGTTTGTGAATTTTATGATGTAGAAAGCCCCAGACCACACTCCACAACAAGCAAATGTTTTAAATGTTCATAGATAAAGATGGGGAAAAAATAGCAAAGCCACAAGACTGTGAATCCAGACCCAGTCAAGCTGGTAGCGAAGCCTTAAATCAATCTGATGTTTTTCAAATTTAAAGCATTTGTACAGTGACATACGCACACATGTATGCTGTGGGTGCTTCTGCAAGCCATTTGTTTTCTCGCCATTTTGGTTAGATTTGCCCATGCTCTGCATTAGGGTTGTTAAATCCTTAACGTGTTTCTCCATGTAAAAAGGGTTAACACCATCAGAGCACAGCAAGACCATTACACTGTATGGAAACATGGCGCGCATCTCATAGAAGTCCCCATTACCTCGGTGAGCTCCTGTGTCAGCTGCCCGCTGCACTCTCCTGCGGTGCCGTCACGCAGGGAGCCCCTCACCCCGCTCCAGCGCGCCTCATTAGGAGCCTCACACCCACCGCCTTCATTAGCGGACCCAGGAGCTCCCTTCTAACAAGGATCAGGATTAAGCACTGTGACAGAAAGGACCTAATAAGCTCAAAACTGCTGTGTCTAAATCTACAGCGGGCAGCCCGAGACGCACGCTCGCACCGCTCGCTCTTCAGCTTTACGGCGCAGGCCACTGGGGACACGAGCTGGCTCTGTCATTAGCAGTCGCCCTCTGACCGACACTGCCCTGAAGATCATGTATCACTCAGAGGCTTATTGTACAATTGCAAATTGGATTTTCCATTTTATTACCTGCAAAAGAACCACATACATTTCTTCCCTAACCGACCAGCACTGTATGCTGGTTTACAGTTATAGCTCTTTAAGCACAGCCAGTGTACAACAAACACAAATAGTTAAATTCAGGCAGACAAACTCAACTCATCTCCCCAGCAGTCAAATTCAGTGCCACTTATTTCTATAAGTTACACATTTTCTTCAGAAATTTGCAGTGCAGGGAATGCTGCTGTCTTATGTTCTGCATCTCCACAATGTCGTGTGCCCACTTCTAAGCCTAAATATCACACGGTCGATTTAAATTTAATTAATTGAAAGAAAGATTCTTCTGCTGAAGCCAAAGCAATCTTACAGCAGAAAGAGGACTGTTTAAGCAAAACAAATTGTAGAACTCCATGCCAAAAGAATCAAATTTTCTTCTGCCTTGTGTTCCTCCCTCCTCCCCCCAAAAAAATTGAGGAAAGGTAGAGAAATTTCTTTTTACCTACTAAAAGAGGGGCAAGAAGATGTCACAATGGTAAAATTAATCTCATTAGAGAGAAAATTTGCAGTCCGAAAATCCAGAACTGAAGCTCAACTCCAGGCCCCCTGAGCTGAGAAATCACCTTTGCAGGTGGTCCTGGCAGCAGCGGCCTGGGAGCACTTTTCAAAGCTGTCTCCAGCTGGCAGCTGGAGCAAGAGGTCAGCTGCCACCTCGCTGCTTGGGGGTTTTACTGAAGAATTTAATAAAGTGTTGTAGTGTGAAAAATATCAACCCTTCCGTCTCCATGGCAAGCAGCAGCCAGAGAGCAGGTGCTCTTCAGCCGCAGAAGCCACGCAGGCCTGCCTCCAGGAACAGAGGCAGGACAGGGCACCCGTCATCCCCATGTTCCACTGAGACCTCCAGCTGGAAATCCCAGGTGACAGCAAAGGAAAGGAAAAGGCAGACATTGAACTAGCCAGCGACTATGGCTTTGGTATCACACTTGCTTGGGAGAGCACTTACAGATGTGTCCCCTCTGACAGCCTCCTTGCACAGGAGGTTTTCCACAGTAGCACTACAATACAAAATAGTTATTCTCCATTCGAGCTGTGGTCCAGGGAAAGACACACCAGATGCACCTCTGTGGGGTACTAACAGCAGTATCAGCAGAACACTGCCCCCAGGCCTTTAGGAAACTTATCTACTGTTCTGCTACACAGATCACATCAAATCTCTCTGATATTTTTAGCAAGCAAAACACAAACCTAACTTTAATAAAAAATCCAGGACTGAAGATTCAATTGCAAAACATATTAGGGTTGATTGCACTGATCATTGCTGGCTTGTTCTTTCTGTGCATGTCAGCTTATTAAAAAATACCTGATTATCATCATTAAAATTTGTATCTGGTAGACTACAATTATGTTTCTTCATAATGGATTTAAGGTTCTTCCTATTTTGGCAATATAAAACAGATCAACTGCAGTCACACACATGCCTCTGGTAAGAGAGGAAGAGAAGGTTACATTTAAGTGCAATCAGTACAGCCGCTTTCCTGGTTCCCCAAAATATTTTTTAAATATGACTTTTCAATTGATTTTTGAGAGCTTCTAAAACTCACCCTAAAAATTAAATATGCAAAATTATGTATCGCAGAAAATAATTCTAAAGTGCTTAAAGAAATAATTTCTAAGATCCTAAAATATAATTCTTTATTGCTTTTCTCTTGAACATAGACTTACACATAAAATGAATGCAAAATGGACACAAGTTACTATCTGACTGGACAGCAGCATTTTAAGCTTAAAAGACAGTCTGGAAAAGAGAGCAGTAGGAATAAAGACATGTCTAATAGCTGACTGCTATGGAAGATCTGCCTAGAATGACCAAAAAAATTAATGCTCCTTACTAAAGGTAGTCATATATATGTTAGAATTCTGTCTCAGCACTTACAGAAGGTAAAAAAAAGAAATCTTGATCCATTAAAATGGCTGGAATCAGTGCGACTGAACTTCTGTGTTTAACTACTTGAAAAGTAAATTGTTTCTATGCCCAACTAGTAAGCTGTACAGACTTGAAGAATTTACGTCTGCTGCCTAAATCTATTGAAGAGCACACCTAAACCAAACCAAACCAACAAAACACTTGAAAATTCAAAAACAACATCAAAGCATACATATNAAGAATTTATGTCTGCTGCCTAAATCTATTGCTAGCTACAGAAGAGTACACCTAAACCAAACCAAACCAACAAAACACTTGAAAATTCAAAAACAACATCAAAGCATACATATTTTTAATTTGGGTCTCAATCAGGCTTTTATTACTCACATTGGCTAAATTACCATTTATCATTGCTTGTATTCAGGGATCCCATAGCCATGAGGGAAGAGAAGGGACACTGCTTTAAATGACAGCCAGCAGACATCATCCTCAGTGATGCAAAAATGCAAAAGGCAGAAGGGAGCTACAGACATCTCTGCATGTCCCTCAGTAAATATAGAGAATCATATAATCACAGAATGGTTAAGGTTGGAAGGGATCTTTAGGAATCATCTAGTCCAGTGCCCCTGCATATGCAGCGGCGCCTAGAGCATGTTACACAGGATCTCACATTCATTCTAAAATATCCTAGTTAATATCGTTATTTTCCTTTGGTGTTGTTGAAACAGAAGTGGTTTGTATGAACACTTCTATTTTGCTCAACTGCTTGCAAAGGTCAGGAGAGCTCCTAAAAGCAGGTGAAATGCTACTACCATAGTCAAAACTATCTTCTTCATAGAAAGTAAGTGCCATAGTTAGCGATACTGCTACCTATCACTCTGACCAAAGGCACATCACTTTTCCTAGCTTGCTCCTCTAAGAGCCAGACTTTAAGCAGCTCTCATATGTTATTAAGTTGCTCATCTTCCTGTGACATATGGCATATTAATGTTTAATACATATCTACACATACGTGTACTTAACATAGAGCGAGACCTGACTGGTACGACCAGTGTCCATAGGCACTGCATAGGCAGTAAAAACAGAAGTTAACTTAATAAACACAAAACTGACTTGTTCTTTCCACTCTAATACACCTTGGCAACACTTTAAATGCTTCAAAAAAATAAAAGTCGAAATAANTGCTCCTCTCTAAGAGCCAGATTTTAAGCAGCTCTCATATGCTATTTAAGTCGCTCATCTTCTTGTGACATATGGCATACTAATGTTTAATACATATCTACACATACGTGTACTTAACATAGAGCGAGACCTGACTGGTACGACCAGTGTCCATAGGCACTGCATAGGCAGTAAAAACAGAAGTTAACTTAATAAACACAAAAACTGACTTGTCCTTTCCACTCTAATACACCTAGGCAACACTTTAAATGCTTCAAAAAAATAAAAGCCGAAATAAAGTAATCAAACAATTGTGACATTTGAGAAGTGACCTTGGAAATCAGCAGAAGAAACATGATATGCCAGATCATCACTTCTTTTAAATGATTTAAATCCACCCCTAATGAAGCATCATGATCATCAACGGAGTGTTCCAGATGAAATAATTTTTGGCCCATATATCATTAAGTTGCACCGTTCTATTTCCTGTTGATTCTCTATCTCATCTTTCAGCCTACACACTACTACACTGACCTCAAGGAGAGTTCTCAGGCAGTAACTTACCCATTTTTCATACTGATTCCCCTTAAGACTGCAATTTAAATGTTCTTTCCATTTACAGCAGAAAGGTCTTACTCTCTCACTGTTGTACATAAGGACAAAGGGAATGAAATTAATTTTATTTCTTTATTTAGATATAAATACCCTTGAATCCTGTTTTATTAAAGGCTGAGTAAGGAATCAATCCAATACAGTAAATTTAAACTTAAGTTACATGTAAAAATGTCTGCCCTGGCTTGTTTAAGATTTGCTTTATACTCCAGGGCTTATAATTTTTATTGCTTTTGTGCCATGTGCTTTGTCTCCACAGAGAGAGATGGATTGGTATAAGCTTGTGGGTGGAATAAATGTCAGGTTTGTTATGTCATAAAACGATATCAAAGCAATTAATTGTGAATAATATCTATGTTAAATTCTTTGTTAAAAATACACTGATTTCTATGCTATAAAGTGTTATCAAAAGCAAATTATTTTTAAACAAGTCTTAATGCTTGTAAGATGTGGATCAGTAACTCATAATACCCTATAAAAATAAGATCATCTCTGCTTTGAAGACCTCTATCAGTTTTGAAGGTTTAGTAACTGAAGTGAGTAGACAGAAAGGGAGGAGCAGCAGCAGTAAGACAATGTAGAGCAGAGGAAAGACTCCTTGTACATAAGCTAAGTGTGACTCACTCTTTCTTGGCATCAGCTAAAACAATCATAGAAATATGCAGTATGATAAACAAACCTACAGCTCTAACATATGTTGAAAATACACATTTGTTTATTAACTTTTATGCACTAAAAGAAAATAGCTAGTAAATCTCCACCTAGACTGAAGCGCCTCCAAAAGCTCAGTCCCAGCAGTGCCACCTTTCCTTGCTCGGCTTTTGCCCTTCTCACCCCTAAGGTTTTTTTACTGCAGAGTCTCTACCAGCATCACTTGGAATCATCAACATTTCGGAGAATCCTGAACCAGCATTTTTGCTTGGTGAAGCCTCAGCTGTCTACCTTCTACTTCACAGCTAAAAAGGCCCAAGTCTCAAACAAGAGATGTAGTCAAACCAAGTACATATCAAACCAAACAAACACTCCAGGAGCAAGCTGCAAATCCTCTTCCGCTGTTCCCTGCGCTCATGAGATGGGCATCCCCAAAGGCTGGCCTGAGAACACAGGATGGAGGTTCATGATAAGAGAAGGCTGAAGGAGCAGGGTGAAAGGCAGACACTGACACCAAGCCCACCCTCAATTACACAATTATTTTCAGGGACAGAAACATAGGCACAAATGTAATGAAAGTGCACATACATTCTAATAATTTCTAAGCGTTAAATAAGAGCTTCCCATGAGTTCAGCAATTGCACCCTATCTCTCATGCTCTCTCAACTAGGTTTAAAAGCAGAGCTCTGGCCAGTTATCCCCAGGTAAGTTCAATAATTTAAGTGTTTTACAAAGAAAAAACTATTGAGTTTAAAAAAAAAAAAACATGAAATGAAAAGGCAATTACTGTTGTTTTGTTCAAATGCATTATCTCTGTTTTGAAGAAAACTGCCTTAGTTTTCAACCATTGCTTTTGTTCTGCCCTTCTCCAATGCTGAAGGATGATCGGTACTTTGCTCTCATGGAGTTAGTCATGATTTTGGCCTAAGTCTTCTTCTCTTCTTCCCTTTGATAGATTAAAAAATGTCTCTAATTATTCTACGTGATTCCAGAATAGCAATTCCATTTGCTGGGATTCTCAGCAAGACAACCACCGTGGACAACCTAAGCAGACGAACTAAATCTTGAACTCCTTAACCTAGAAGTCAAAGTGAAGCGATACAGGGCAAAGAAGTATTGCTTCACTTGCTGCAATAACAATTCCACATGAAGATTTTACTCTGTTAATATAAAGACTCGTTAAATCTCCTGGAGCAAAGGTTGAGCCCTGGCAATTCCTATCACCAGCTCCATACAACAAATATGACACTAGCAGGATGACTGGTAGAAACAGTAAGCAATACTAATATTCACAGTTGAAAGCCACAGAACAGGAGCTTGTTCAACAGAGTACACAAGCCCTTCCAGTCAAACAACACTGTGCTAATGACTTGCATTTTTACATGACAAATTGTGCTATTTCAACAGCCAAACTCCACAGCACACACAGCCTTCAGCAGCAGGTACCAAGGCAACCAGGCTGATGCCATTATGTGGGTAGCTAAGGGGAACGGGAGGAGAAACAGCATTTTGACAAAAATCCAAAAAATTATTACAGAATGCTTTCTATATTATGTTTTTTCAACTTAATCCATTGACTGAAGACTACATCAATTTTTTTAACATTCCTAATAAATGTGAAAGAGAATGTGAAAGGAAGATTTACAAAACTTGTAAAGTTCAATGTGTTTTTTTTTTTTTTAAGGTGAAATGTTGTGCATAAAATAATATTTACTTCATTGCTCTGTGCAGCAATGTACAAGGGTCTTTCTGGGATGTCTAGGAGCAAGATGAATGTCACTGCAAAGTGCTCCCCATGAATCAGCTGAGAACCCAAGATACATACTGTGCAACAGACCTTTGACAAGTGCCCTTTTTTGGAACAAATAGAAATAATGTGATGTAAAGTACTTTAATATCAAAGAAGTTTTAATGGAACAGGCAGTATTATTGGCTTAGAGCATCAGATTCCCAATTTATCTTGAAATATATTACACATTTTAGCAACTTGTCCTCTCCCATGGGATTCTCAATTATACAAGAATTCAGCAAAGCACTGTGTCTCTTTGAACGTTCCCTATTTTTAAAATCAACTAAATTTCAGTTTGATAAGAGGAGAAAAAGAAAAAAAAAATACGCACATCCCACAGTATTTCTTTTTTCCTTTTAAATCCTTGAAACTTCCATACAAATATTTGTAGTTAAATACATAAACAGTGAAAGAAATTTTAGAAATAAAATAAGCAAAAAAAACAACAAACACATTTGCCCTGGTTGCTTTGGATAACAGTAATCTTACCTACTATGCCCCTGACAGAAAATACAAAATATTTGCTAACAGAAACATCATTATTATGCTAGTAGTAATCAGGATCAGAACATGGTCAACACGAGGAAAGACTGTACAGACACTGTAGTCACCTGAGGATTTTAAAAAAAGGATACATGTTTTAAAACAATATTAAACCTGAATATCAAAAGTTTGGCAAGAATTACAGCAGTATAAGGAAATGAATGCCTGTTATGTAAATCTAAATGACTGGCTATAGAATGTATCAGTCTGGATATAATGTAATTTTGCTGAGTTCTCATATCATCCTATATACCTTAACTCTCATGAACTATTCCATGGAATCAGTCAGGTTGCTCATTATATTAAGTTCGTTTTACTTTAAACTAAGTCTGAAATAATAAACATTCAGCATTAAACAACACAATCAGAATATTCACAAGTTTTCAGAAATGTTTTTCCCTTATATAAAAAAAAAATCGGACTGTGACCCGCCTTGTCAAGCTCATTTTTTCTATTATTCCTTAGCTAGTCACTATCAGTATCAGCAGTCCTGGAAAACACGTTTTTTTTGTTGTATTCACTGGGAAGTTTAATAAAGCTCCTAATTCTCTTACACCACCTTTTCCTTCATTCTAAAACTAGAAACAGGTAGATGTGAAAACTGCATGGTACCAGCTAGCAGTTCTGATGCTCAGGAGCTGGTGACCAGATAGCCCCAAGATGTTCAAGCCTCCAAGAAGCATCAGAGGCCAAACCAGACACTCAAATAGTGCTGTCCTGTGACACAGGAAGAGCGAAATGATAATTTATAGAACAAGAAGAATAGTTTGGCATTACCCTGACATATAATTAAAAGAAGTAACTTTTGTAAAACCATCCATTCTTATGTTTGTACATGCCTGTTATAATTACTTAACTACAGTTTTGATTAACTTGATTGCAGCAACTGCTTTGAGTAATATAATATTCATTCACAAATTCTAGATTAATTTCAAAAGTCTAATCTGAAATGTCTTTCTGTGACGGACACACTCATACTTTTAGCAGTTTTTTTTGATCTCTTATATTTAAAGCCAATATTTTATTCCTAGAAGATAATTTAGCTATTTAAAAAAATAAATAAAAGAATTACTTAGTCAACCTGATAAACAATTTATGAAAATATTTCATCCTCCTTAAAAGGAAACACAGCTAGTTATCCCTCCAAGACTTTTTTTTTTTTTTAAAAAAGCTTGAATTTTCCATTTTTTGAGTATGCACCTTACTGCCTGGTTAGAACAGGAAAACTAGAATAGTATTGAATCATACACTTCAAAGCCATCTGATTTCAATATTTCATTTCAGAAAAATAATATGATAATTTAAAATGCATTATTGGAAATCACTTTTCTTCCCACAGGCCTAAATAAGTGCAAATGGTGCACTTGTGTGCATATGTGTTAGGGGTAAGTTAAAGTCAACATTAGAATGGGAGTTTTAAAAATAATGCTATGGTTCAGTTGGAAAAAATAGCAAACCTAAAGGTCATTTACATTCTCCATGAAGCTATTTACATGCGACTAGAACTTGGTGAATAATTCTGCACCATACAGTACTCTCACTCTGCTGACTCGACTAACAAAATCTTTTACATGGTCCACCCAGATGACCAAGCAATGAACTTAAAACACCACCATTGATCTTACTAATTGCATCTGCCACTTTACGTGGTTCCTTGCTTCTGCTCAGCTTTCTTTCCAAACACCATTCCAATTGTTAAATGATCAGAATACACAACGTGATAGATTTAGTGCTTCCTTGGCAATTTATATAACTGACTGCAACTCTGTTGTTGCAGTGAATCATGATTTATTTGTCTCACAATGCAGCACATAACCTTTTAAATGCTAGGGAAAAAAATGCTAGCGCCTCTTTAAAGTTTATATATGACTGCCCACCACCATTCCTCATGAACTGGGTTTTGAGAGACAAATGATAAAAACAAGCTGTGAATTCCACCCACCTCCTCCCGGCCATTTCCTGCATTCATCATCCACACATACTGTATTTACAGACAAGCATCCTCATCAAGAGAGCCAATACACTGTTCTAGGCTCCTCGTTTCATTTCCTCTTGGGCAAGAACATTTGTTTTCTTAAAGTAACCATAGGTATTCTCAGCTAAATGTGGATAAGGATAATGCTGATCTCCACTAGCCCTCACACGACTTACGTGACACACAGCAGCATCTGGTGAAGGTAACAGAGGACTGAGAGCTTTACTGATATATTTTGATCCCACTGCCCATTTGTGGCCTTTTCTTTTACCCTACTCTCCATAAATTCTTCTCCGTTTATTTTCATAAACTTAATTATTTTAAAATTTAGATTACCAGGATCCCACCCCCTCACCTTGCTCAAATACACTGTTTTATTCTCGTGTTTATATTGTGCACATTGAGAGAGGCAGATGAGCACCTAGTGACTCATTCTTGTCCATTGGTGACCAAGCTACTAAAACTCATAAACTAGTCCAAAGTCTTCAGGATTTAATTAAGAGAGTGATAAAAAGAAAGTTTGCTTGCTTTAAATGGAGCAGCAATACCTTCACTTAATGCAAACAGCACTCGTTCACTGAAAAGCTATTTATTCAATATGTCCAACATAAAATATTTGGGTAGTTCTCCTTGCACCATAATTCCATTTTAAAAATTTAGAAGGGAGACCTTGGGTAGCTGGTAAAGTCTTTTTTTCCCATGAATTGTGACTACGAAGTTTGTACTCCATTCATTAGATGCTTGCACACCACTTTTATTTGTGGTTGGAAAGCTGTCTGTAAAGGAGGGCTCCTTTAATTGTCCCAGATTTGGAGAAGGAAAACAGGACTGCAGAGATAAAATGACTTTTCCTAATCATCCATTAAAATCACACTTGCCTGTGCTCTCCTCCTACCTGATCTCAAGGAAGCCTTCTAAGCATTAGATTCAGTACCCAGTTTACTAAGCTGAATTATCTAGATGTCAAACAGGTGTTTAACAAATAATCAGAATACTTTTTTCCCTAGTAAATGTGGTTGCAAATTGCACAAGTTAAAAACCTGGACTTCAGCGTAATGTTCTCTGGAGTGTAATGCCCAAAATTCGAGATATTTTAAGTATTTGACAAACTTATGGCACTGTGCATGGCATAGACTACAACAGAAATTAGGTCAACAGATCACTACTGAATGAATTAATAAACTTCCTGAATATGATCATAAAGTGAAACAACAGGAAATTAAGCCATGAACACAGAGATATAAATTATAAAAGCTCAGCTGAGTAGTAAAGAGAAGTGACCAGCATTTCAGTTGTGTCAGTGTACCTCATCCTGACCTGGTAAGTCAAAATTAAAAGTCCATTTCTGCCAGATCGTGATACTGCAAACAAATGATAGCTAAAAGTGAGAAATGCTTCCCTTGCCTATTCTGATTTTGGCAGGTCACGGCAAGACAAACATAAATAATTTCATTTCAAGCATTTCCATTTGGTATGGACAATGATTTTAAACCCATTTGAAGGAAATTTGCTGTTGTGACTGTAAGACAGTAGTGTTTAGAGCATTTAATTAACCACAGATGGTGCTCAGACTCAGTGCAACACTTAATTCCACTTTCAGGAAAAATCCAAAGCTGTAATATAGGAATCCACAGAAAGGTACATTCACAAATACTGCACACATGAACATTTGGAGTGAAGGAGATGCGAGAAACTTTTATTCTCATTGTGGTGAGAAGAAAAGTAGCAGTTTGCTATGCTGATGAAGGTAAAAAAAAAAAAAAAAAAAAAAAAAANGCTGCATGAACAAACAAAGCCAAAACAAATCTACTTCCTTTGCCCTATGAAAAAAGTTCACTTTTCCTGTGCTGTTTAAAACAAAATACTTAGCAACATCACATACAACATGAAGCTTATATTGTACACTATCACATTTATGTGCAGAGATACCAAATACTGAATTCCCTAATGCGTTGAGCCAAACTTTTGTGACAAAAATTAATTTTGCTGTAACATGTAGCAGTTCAGGCTTCACTTTATTTGCTTTTAGGAAATACTATTTGGAAGGAACTAGTGGGAACAAGGAGGTATCCTGACATAACAGCCCACAGTAACAGGAAACAAGGAGAAATACCTGTGCAACAGGTAACTGATGCTGCTGCATTACTCCCAATTAAAATATTTTAAAGCATGTCATGAAAGACTTTTAAAGTCAATTCAGGCTTGGCACAAACTGCACAACTTCTAGTGAAGTTAACACTTCTCACAAAATAAAGTACTTAATTTTGATGAATTTGTAAATTTCAAAGAAAAACCTCTACCTGCTAGGTAGAAAAAAATGCTACTAACCTACAAATGGCAGATATCACAGATTCAAAGTATATCAACCAATTCTACTGTTTTAACTGAAAGAGCTGTGAACTCAGTAAAAACGACAGGCTACTGAAACAGAAAAATAAAGAAGCCTCCAGTTTTCCTGTATTTTCTCCATTTGACCACATTCCTATTTTTATAGAATGATTCACATAAAGCCACTCCTACTGCTGTCATTTCTGCTTAATGTAATTTTTGCTGATGCAAATAGTGTTTTCAACACTAAGTGTTTGCTGACCCTCAGAGTCAGAGACGAGAAGAATGCTGCAGAGCCAATACTCAATATATGCTATATAAAGTAGGATATTTCATACAGATTGGCAGACAAGAAACAAATAACATGTAAAAATCTAATAAAGCCAAACATGCTGCATCTTTTGGTTTCTCCTGCATATCAGGAACAGGGAAAGAGAGTGAGTGTTTTAGAGAAGAGAAAAAATACTAGCAGCAATGATGACCTGAGCTCAAGCATTTCTTAAAGTCTACCAACTTTTGTTCAAGAGGAAACACAATGCATCATAATCATAATTATTCAAATAAATAAATGATTGTCTACAATCTTACCCAGTTCTGGGGGCAGCACAGTAAGTCGATTTCCCTGGATATGAAGTTCCTTAAGCTGAGTGAGCTCACCAATTTCTTTAGGCAGTGATATCAGGTCATTGTCTCTAAGACTCAGCTAAGAGGAAATATAAAGTGGTCAGAACAATTTTCAGTTACCATAAAGCATCTTAAAACACAACCTACTCTGTCTATCCCACCCTTCTGTCAAATGCTCAATTCTTCCAATTTATTTACAAGTGTCTGCTAATAAATAAGAAATAGTTCCAGATGTAGTGGTCTATTCCTGCAAACATACCTTACTACTTCTCAAATTGACTAGATTCCACTCCTACAAGCATTGTGAAAGTGAATTGATTTTCCAAGAATTTAGATAAATTACTTACTATCTGCAACTTTGTGAGCTTCCCAATATCTGGCGGCAGGATTTCAAAATCGTTGTCACTGAGATAGAGTGCACGCAGGGTGGCTGCAAATTAAATAGCAATATATAAACAGGGTGACATATAACCCAAACATTTGAGGTCTAATCAATAAAAGGGAGTCAGGTTTGATTAATAACCCTGACTTGGTGAAAAGCCTTTGACATACCCAGGGCACACAATAATAACAAGCAGGTCAAACTTAGATTTACTGGCTTATTGTATTGTTGGTGAGTTCAGGAAAACATCTATATTCAAAAGAACTGACACAATTAACAATTTCTAAAATAGTAAACTTTGGCTGGTTCTGACACATAGTTTCAATGCTCAGCTGTCAGGATAGAGTCATTATTCTTTATTACTCAGATTTTTATTACCCCAATTTGCATCCTAAATAAGCATAAAAAAGCAGAGATTTTTTTTTCTTTGTACAAATGCACATCTGTATTTAACACTACAGAAAACATGACCTAACACTGGGTAGAGACCTTAAAGGACAATAAGTACCCAATACACAAGATTCAAATTATTTCATTTGTAATTTTCACACTTTGTCTCTTTGAAATTTGCAGAGAAAAAGGATGACCTCGGATAATCATGTAGCTTGGTATTACTGAATGAGCATACATGTCAGTTTGCAAGAAAACGTAAATGGAGACATACAAAGGACTTCTGAAGGCAGAGGGAATGCAGGCATCCAGGTGAGAAAACCCTCCCCTCTCCTCCAGAGAAAAGATATCACTTCTCTTATGCAGTTTCTGCCTCTCCTTTTCATGTAATCACATAAGAACATTTTTAATAATGGTAATTTTAAAATTTCCCATGCTCTAGTTAGTCATGAATCTTTCACGGACTGCAGCATTCCTTCCCCTCTCCTTATCCATCTCTTTTGCTGGTTAATGCATGGACCCTGAGATCACTTCAACATAGTACCTGAAAGTATTTGTAAGGTAGTAGAATCATTGAAAGCTAGAAAAAGTCAGAATTCGAGTTGTTTAGGCAATATTAACTCAGTATTTTTGCATATATGCATTACAAGGCACTTATTTTAACTAAATTGGCATGCTTTCTAATGTACAGAATGGTCAGCTAAGTTCTACCATTCCAGTGCCAAGAATTGCAATCTTGGCCGATTTTAACACACCACACACTTGAAATACTTGCAAGCTCTTAAAACTGTGGTGATAATGAACCCTTAAGAACCCAATCATTTTCAGGATCAACAAACAGTTGAACTATTTACCCTTCCTTGTGACTTTCTAGCTCCCATAAAGTTTTAACTAAGTATAAGACTCAAAAAAATATTACTCAGAAGAAAATACACCATTACTAACCACGTCCTCTCGTGTCCAGTGGTGTTAGGTGACTGTATATCAGTGATATATATTGCTGAGCTCCATAGAAATATTCAAGAGGACCCAAAGAAGAGAAACATAAATATCTGAAAAATTCTGTTGGAGTTTGGGTCTATGAAATAAATTTTGCCTGCAGAAAGCAAAGCATCATATGCAGAAAATTTATAGATTAAAAAAAAAAAAAAAGTTTCTTACTCAGATAGAAGAAGTTTCCAGGTAGAGAATTCTCATTTAAGTTGTTGTAAGTCAAGTCAAGAACCTCCAGAGCTGGTAAAGATCCAAATCCTCTTGGTAAGGTATTTAACCTGTTCATGCTGTAAGTGAAGAGGAAAGAAGAGAATATGATACCAGAATTAATTGCATTTGGTAGGAATAATAATTTGGCAATAAGATCAAACTCTGCTTTTTCATTTCTCTTTCCTTTTTTGGATTTCTTGAAGAGGACTTCATGTTAAGAGATACTGAGAAAGCTTTTTGCAATGTAGACCTTCCTACTTTCTTGTTCCCAGAATTACGCCCAAATCTTATGTACTTGTATGGGATCCAGTTTGTTTCATCTATCAAATCGCTGTGCCTTCAACAGGAAGCAAATGTAGACAGAAGCTACAGTGCTATGTTCAAGCTAAGCAGTATACAGAGCAAGCTGGTCCTTGATAGCTGGCCTAGGCCCTCTTGCTACACCATAGTTTGCACTTTTGCATCTCATTACATCTTTACCATCTGCTATAGTTCCCTCATATGGTATTTTGATACCAGAACGAAGACCTACACAAAGAAGAATATTTCAACAATATACTGCTGATAATCATTGTTCAAGTGTTGCTCAAGTCCCTTCCCAAGATCAGCAAATTTTTATCATTAGGCTTTTATTAATCATTAGGTATCATGAGGTGCCCATGGAGCATGAAATAAATGTCAATTCTCTCACTGATGAGACTTAGTCTAAATACAGCTATCTTCGAGTAATCTTAGAGGGTTGAGGATAGCAGTTCACACTGCAACAGCCAGAGGAACATGTGAAAAACTAACAACTAACAAAAGGAAAAGATTCCTCTGGTAACATGGAGGGGACAGCTCAAGAAAGGAGAGTAACTTTTAACGGAACTCAAAAGAAATAAAGGAGGAGGTCCAGACATGCCTACAGCTGTTGCAGTGAAAAAGGCAGACTAGGAGATCATAGAATCATAGAATGCCTAAGGTTGGAAGGGACCTCTAGAGGTCATCTAGTCCAACCCGCCTGCACACGCAGGGCCACCTAGAGCACGTGGCACAGGGCTGCATCCAAGCAGGTCTTGAAGATCTCCAGAGAAGGAGACTCCACAACCTCTCTGGGCAGCCTGTTCCAGGGCTCTGTCACCCTCACAGTAAAGAAATTCTTCCTTAAGTTCCCGTGGAACTTTTTATGCTTCAATTTGTGGCCATTTCCTCCTGTTCTGTCAGTGACCACCAGTGAAAAGAGGCCAGCCCCATCCTCCTCACTGCCTCCCTTGAGGTACTTGTACACACTGATCAGGTCCCCTCTCAGCCTTCTCTTCTCCAGGCTGAACAGGCCCAGCTCCCTCAGCCTCTCCTCACAGGGCAGATGTTCCAGGCCCCTGATCATCCTCGTGGCCCTGCGCTGGACTCTCTCCAGCAGCTCCACATCCCTCTTGTACTGGGGGGCCAGTACTGTACTGAGATGGCAGTACTCTTCATACCATCTTAGTTTCAAAATACAGATAGAGCTCTGGATGGTCACAATAGGAGAGGAAGAGCATCAGCAGCTCAAAACTCTTACCTCTAATGCCTATATACCAAATATATAATGCGCTTGCAGGAATCCCACTTTATTTGCCACTTGTGTCTGAAAGTGCAAAGACAACAGGCATCTCCATCAAGTGCATGCAGATAGCTATTTTAACAAATTGGATTTTATTGTTCATCTGTCAGAATTCTTATGTCGTGATGGGAAACAAACATGAATTTTCACTTGTGATCACTAGACATATTCTTAATTCCCGCATTATTTGATTCAGCTTATAACAGCCACAACTGAAGTCTACAGGAAACATAAGGGAATACACAAAATGCAGTATAATGCTAAAAATTGAAAACTCAAGTCAAAGCTTTGATGAAACTGTGTACTCAAAATTAGCAAAGATTTTCTGCTTTAATCTCTAGGGCCTTCTTTCCCACATGCAGTGTTCATCAAACAGTTATAATGTGTGATAAATATAATAAAGGACATCCATAGGAAAGTGAATAAACTCCATCATCTTAAATGTTCTTTTAAATTCCATGAATCAAAACCAAAAGCAACCTCCATACTAAGTACAGTAATTGTGCATCCATAGGAGCTAAGGTAGGAGGCGCATATCTACCTTTTCTCTTACCGTCTCTTCGATACTAACCTCATCTCACCTCTCCCACTTTTCCATTAATGAGTCCTATTGTAATAAGAAACTGTATAGATCAGTTCTCTGAATTTAAAACTTAGATAAAATCTTCTTCGTCCTCACTCCTGACGAGTGACGCACAGGTTGAGGGAGAATCCATCTCTTTTTGGATCTATGAATTACTCTTCCCATCTGAAGCTTAACTTCAGAAGGAGGCAAAAGAACTTCCTTCTCCACACAGAACAGGCTGTAACAGGAGAACGATACCCTAGGATAGCACGAAGCTGTAGGTTCAAATCTCTCCAAAATAAAGAGAAGCTAAAATACCCCATATCCTTGGCACATGCTGTGAACACTGGAAGAAAGGAATTATGGGGTGGGTACTGTGAGGAGGCAAGTGCACATGAGCTTTCCAGGGGTTCATAATCCATTGTCACTACTGTCCTCTTCCCCCCACAACACCTTTCCCACAACTTCCTTTGTTCCAGGGATAACCACCCCAGAGAGCCCTGAGCTTCATGCTGCTGGCCCCTTCCTTATTTAGATACGAGGAACTGAAAAATGAAGGTTTCAGAGCTTGAGCCTGTATGTTGAGGATGTGACAATGTCAGGAGCAGCAGCAGAAGACCATAATTTTTAATTTTTATAGTTATAGCAATGAACACAGTAATTTGGGAACTGCAACACTAAGATTTTTAAAAGGCTCTGCTTAGGCACTTAGAGAAGCTTTTAACCTTAAAATAAAAATTTTGACATAAGGTAACTAGAATTATCTCACTCACTTGTATGTGCATGTACATTGTTTGGTATTTAAGATCACAACATGAAGATTAACAAATGCCAATGTAATCTCTACACATTGTTTATGAAAACAGATTTAACATACAGTTTATAGAATATAATACTATAACAAGGCTCTGTTAGGTATGCGCAGGAGAGAGATGACTGGCTTTACCATTAGCAAATCAGCTAGATCCTGCTTTTACAAACTTATTCATGTAATTAAAGCAGATCAGGTAGCAAGAGTCATTAGTTAAACATTCGTAAAGTACCAAATCCCAGTGGAAGTCTGCAGAATTGAAATCTTAATCTCACTCTGTCACAGTTCTTCTGTGAAGAGCCCTGCTCAAATTAACTGTATATCCATGTAAGTAGGACTTGCCTTGCTTCAGAGTGTGCCAGTGGGTGGGAAGTTAAGGACACTTGTCCTGCTAAGGACACCCATCTGGTATTACTGCTATTGAAGTAGCTATTAAATTAGACAGCCTAAAGGATGTCAGTCATTGCCACTGCAGACTTATCACTGCTTTAAAGGCTGTCCTTTACATCAAACAGAACTAACAAAGGTAGCTTCTTTTTCACTAGCAATAGGGGCAAAGTTAATGGCACTGATTCTTTACCTCCCTTTCTGTAAGCAATGAATGGAAAGAGCAGACTCCTACCCACAATAGGCAGAATAGTATCTCTTCTTCCATCTGGTACTCTTTTCATGCTCAAGTCCCTGGCCAGCACTTTTCTGCCCTGTAGAAGTTCAGTGTTTGAATCTGTGCCAGAGAAATGGCGTCACAGATACTCTCCTGATTTTTACCTTCAGTACCCTAGCAAACTCTTTTTTTCCTCCTCATCACTTGACCCTTCTGTCCTCAAATCCTCCTAAAAGTATTCTCTGTTCTTATTCAAGCTTCTCCTATCCCCCAAGGTAGGGTACAGTTTTGATGCCTTGTGGGTACCTACGACACAGGCGGTGGAAGAAAAAAAAAAAAAAAAAAAAAAAAAAAAAAAAAGAAAAAAAGTAATTCTAAGATGAGTACAGAGGTGTTTCCCCTTTGTTGACTCCACAAGCAAGACAGACATCACAAGAACTCCTGAAGCAGACCCAATTTACAATACTAAACCTGTGTTATAAATGCAGTGTCAGAGACTGGGGGTGAGGAGGGAGCAAGAATGAACAGCATTTAACCTACAAAATCTTGGGCACTATGACACATGAAGGTAGCAAGCACTTCCAGACCCAAGACAGTGAATAAGCACATAACAAAATAATCCATGACATCCAATAGACTTGATCTCGACTGGACTTCCACAGGATAGGAATAGGAAAAAAAGAAGTAGCAGAGATAAGTATTTGAAATGCACAACCACTTATCACTGGTACATAGGACACTATGTAGAGACTCTGAAGTTGCTACAACGGCAAGTATGATAAACACTTTCAAAGAGAAAGTTTAATGGCAAAATAAAAAAACCCTCAGTTTTAAAGGTAGTTGTAGCAATTGGTAGGACAGCATTTGTATTACAACATATTTCTGAATGAAGATACGCACCCAAGATTAAGGTGTTTGAGCTTCTGAAGGCTGCTAATCTGCGTAGGCAGCTCCTCAATCTGGTTGTTGAAGAAGTTGAGCACTTCTATGTTTCTCAGGTCTGCAATGTTTGCTGGTACAGCTGTGAAGAAGATTTCACAGTGAAACACTAATTATAACAAGCAATTTAGATAGTAGATGCTCTAATAGCACCTGTCTTTTGTTCTGTTTGTATAACAACTAGCAGTAGACACAGGGCCCCAGAAAACACCCTCTAAGAGGTATTGGAATGAAAGTCTTTTTTATTCAAAGATTCTTGTATCTGGAATCCGTTTTCATTGCTGACAGTAACTGCTCTTCAGAAAAGGACTGCTAGTGTTATAAGGTATTTTGACTAATAAAAAAAGCCACTGCAGAGATAGACAAGCACCACAAATATTTTCATAGACTAAAAAAGAGGTTTTTCTATGTTTTCATAGAACCAACTACACATACAATACTCAAAAGAACAGCACCTAAGATATTTGGATCACTACATTATGAGTCAAAAAGTGGATGAAACTAGTAGTTAGACCAAGAGGGTCTTTGGCAGCAAAGCTGAAACAGAAGCTCACTCCAGGAAACAGCCCATTCTGCTCACCGCTTAGTTAATTCAAGTTTTTGTCCATTTATTATTTAAAACTTACAATTTAAATTCAACTCTAAATGATGCATTGTTCAGTAAAGCCTTTTTTTATTATTATTATCTCTCATAACTGAAGAACTGATGAGTACACCTCAATGATTACATTACTTCATTAACAGATCAATGTCTGGTTATTATCTAGAAATACAAAAAAAATAACGCAGAAGAGTAGCATGAATATGCCCGTGGAGGGAAAAAGTTAAAAGGATATTTAAATTTCCACCCCCTTTTCTCCTTAGAGAGGGAATTAAGCCCACAGATGAAGTATACATTGCTTGCACTGAAGTTTGCACCTGTGTTCGGCATTCACCTTCATTTAGTGTTAACTTGGACTGCATCAGAAACCCAAGAGTGCACATCTAAATAATTGCAAGTTTTTGAGGCCATCATTTTCTTTTACTTCCTGGCACGAGGCAACCTCCATCTTAGAAAGAAGTCAATAATGTTTACCAACCAGAACATTACAGTATGTCACATTTAGTAGATTACAAGCATAATTATATTGTTCACAATAGTGGGATTCCTAACAAACCTTCTGATTACACTGCATAAATTTTATTCACTATTAAGGGTTATAGTCATTGCAGAAGATGCTTAGCATACGTTTTAAAGGCAAATCTAAGTATTTAAAAGCCTTTAGTCTATGATAGGTTCTTGCAGCCTCTGCCTGTCTGTCAGTCAATTGTGGTAAGAATTACACACCTTCAGAAAGTAACAGCTAACTTCCTACATCCGCTGCTGCGAATTTTTCCTTAAGTTGAGTGAGGATTTTAATTGACATAATACAGATGTTTTCAGTCTCAACTTTTCAGCAGAACAGCAATTACCACTATTAAAGTGTTTTCCTTTCAGATATTAGATTTGATAATCTGACTTCAATGAGATGACCTGGCAATCTTCTGTTGTTCAGTGATACTGTATTTATTTCAGAACAAAAATTCAGAGTACTAGCAAATAAAGGCTTTAGTTTAGTCCCAAAACCTAAGCAATTGAGACCCCAATGCTGTTCTCTCGGTGTTTCACTGCTAATGCAATTAAATCCTGGTCTGAAGGCCTTCAGACATGTACTTACCCAGGTGATCGAATAACCCCATTCACAGGGTATTTAGTTACCTGACAGTCTTTGGATTATGGAGATCACTGTTTTGCATATGTAAAACTGTACTGCATCTGTGAACAAGTCAGGATAGAGAAAAGAAAATATCCTCCAAGTGCCCCATCAGGGTCCAAATAATAACCTATAAAAAGTTGGACTGAGTTCCTGAGCTGATTTGCACTACTGACACTCATTTAGTGGACCTACCCTTTCAAACACCTGTCCAAAAGATTTAATAGATGGCTTTCCCCAAGAATAAAGGAGTTCCTAAGTTTGTATTATGTTTCTTATGACTTAACTTAGGAGGCAGTGAGGAGGGGGAAAATTATTTCAAGGAAAAATATGAACTATTTTTAAAACTATGTCACCATTTGGGAAAAAAAGTAGAATTTGGAAAAGGTGTAACTGGAGTTTAAGGTAGGAAGAAAGTGACTTCCAGAGATTTGTTCAGGAAGCACTAAAGATAACGGCATGAAAATGATAGGTAGCTCATGCCTCAAATTATGCTTGGTCATCCCATTTGTGAACACAGGAGAAAACTTTCTTGGGTAGTTTAACAAACAGAGGCTTTTCATTTGGTTTTCTTTTATCAGGGCAGGAGTGTGAGTAGGTATCCCTTGTGAACGGCAGCAGCTGTGGCCTTGCACACTGTCTGTTAAGTTTCTGATATATCTGTGTCATTCCTGCATATTGGATTTCATCCTGTGAATCATACTTAGGATACCAGTATATTATTCTTCCTACTTTCAAGTCATACGAAAAGCTGCATGGGTAAATAGATTGAGAGGAGGGAAAAGACTAATAATTTAGAAAAGAATTTGGACATACATTATGTCTGTTAAGACATAAAATCCCATCCCATTATAGTACTTTCTGCTTTGGATTTAAGGTAAGACTACTAAAATTATTTCTTAGGCTGGTCTTTTAGATAAACTGCAGAGGTTCAGTATCTTCAAGTCTAATTATGTGATACTGTAGTCAAGAAAAGTTTATTAGGTATTTAACACAGTTTTCTGTTCTGAACTTTACATGACTCTCAGTACATGCCTTAGCAACCTACCGTTACATTCCTAAATTCTTCCTAGATATGTAGCAGACTGCCAAATCCTAAGAAATTCATGTTCTAGCATTGTTAAATTCCACTCGAGTCACCCTCTTATCATGAGCTGTGAGAATGAACTGTCAGCATCTTGGTTCCATTCAACCCACATATTTACAGTAAGATCCACAGTGTCTTAACAACTCTTTTAAGACCATCTGCTGCCCAGTGTCATTAACAACTAAACTCCTCCTCAGCAAATGCCAGTAAAATTTGGCAGTCCAATGCCTTTGCATTCTCCTGTGAAGCTTCAGTCAGCTCATGAAGCACCATTCATATCAAGGCACAGTTCATGAAGATAGGAACAGCTTCCTTCCTCCCATTCAATCCTGGAGACTGCATCCAGGGATTCATTTTGACAGCCACAGACCTCACCTTGAATTCAACAGCTTGGTTAAATGAGAAAGAATCTACAAGCTGCACATCAACAGATAAGAGGACTTTCCGTAGAGTCAAATTTGCAATTTTTTATGTTTCAAAGAGCTTAAAAACAAATAGGCTCTTTTTTCCCCACTTTCTGAGGTTAGCGATGATTCTTTAGGAAACTAAATATCATATCTTAATCAGAGCAGCCTTTCTTTCAAGGCAGATATCCAAATTTTATTTCAACATAAGAAGCGTATGTTGAAGAGCTCTGATATGTTTCTGAAACACAGCAAGAATTCAAAGTCTGAGTAGCTCCACACTGAGCAGCTTGGTTCTGAGCTGAAGTTCTTTCACCATGTCCCAAACTAGAAGCTCTCAGCAGATATCTAACTTGATTACTCTTTCCTAGAGTACAGGTCTGACATTGCCCTCTGTTGGGGAAGAGATATTGGGCTAGAGACATTTTCTTGAAGGCATCTATCGTGTAGAGCAACATACACACACAGTATTTAAAACAGGTATGGAAATCCAAAGGGGCTCAGATGCAACTCCTTCAAAGTGAGCAAGGCATCAGCCTATTCCCATAAGAGTTTGTAGCACTGACTGACACTTCCATCCAGCTCCTCTTGCACATCCAGCAGCAGAGGTAGATCAGAGGGAAAAAAACAGAAGAGGCCAAAAGGAGATATATTAGTATCTATGATTATTTTTTTCTTTTCAGTTCCACTCTATTGCTGTCACTGATGTAGGTTTCAAGTACAATTCCTCTTGCAGTGCCTGAGAGCTTCATACAGCAAAAACTGCACAGGCTTTCTGAGAAACTCTGTTTCTACAAACACACACCAAGATTTTTTCCACTTAAATCTTCTGTGAAGTACTGGAAGACAAAAAGAATCCCCACAGTTTTAAAGTAAGCACACTCACGTGCTTGCAGGATTAGCTCTTCATTTGTTTTTCATCTACAAAGTAGAGTGTTGCCAGATTTTGTAGTTAGTAGTAAATGATTTACAATATCCATCTCAAATTCCTGTATTTGCTAAAACAAAATTCTATGAAATTTTAGAGTAGGAAGCCTAGACTGAAGAAGTAACAAAGATGTAAAAAGCCACTCAGGTGGATAACCGAAATAATTCGGTAAAAATACAAGTCTCCATGAGAAAGGAAAATGACATTTAAACTGAGCTAAGCATTCAAATTCACTTATATTTTAAACCTTCCCCCCCCACTAAAAAACTTGCAGCCTGGAAAACAGTATCTCTAATAGTTACCATTTCATAAAACTATGTACAAACAAGCTTACTTCTGCCTCAATAAATATAAGTCAATGGCTTCAGAAAATGTTCCATTAAATTTAGCAGGTTTTGAATCAGACTTTAAGTGAATTAAGAAAGTTAATTATGTAAAATAAGTTTAGTTTTTCTTCGGCATTCACATTTTCAGAAGTATTATAAGCTGCGGTTTTTAAAAATGTTTCTTTAGCTGATGAACTAATTATGCAATACCTAAGAACATGGCGTTCCAAGTCTTTAAAGGTTCTGGGGGAATATTTATCCAGAAAGCTATTAAAATAGTACTACTCGTCAGAAAAGAAATTTATATGACTCTGCCAGTTTCTTACCAAGTTGTTCCACTTATAAGCTGGTCAAGAGTAACCCACAGTAAAGAGAACATAATACAGAACTTACGAAGCTGCTATTAGTCCTGGTAGTCCAATGTAAATCCAAATTGATTTCTTTTTGCTTTTTGTTTTTGTGTTTTGTTTTCCTCTCTCCTGCAGAAGCATAAATGCACTTTTTAACTGTGAAGTAAAACCTGTTGGTTACTATATAATATACACAATTCTGCAAGCTGTTGTTAATCCAGTTACCTTCAATAGGAACTTTTCATGAGTAAGGATCCGTTATAGTAAAGGCCACATAGACATGAAATGTTACTCACATTTCATGGGGGAAGAGGATTTTAAAATACTAAATATATAATCAATTAGTATTAAAATACTAAATATATAACAGTCAGTAAAACTGTATTCATAGAGCTGAAGTCATGTTTGGATTTATTTGACCAGGATTCTCCTACTGAAAGAGAAGCAATCAACTACAGCAAAATGAAAAGTGAAATTAGCGGAAGGAAAATACAGTTTGTTTTAAATATCCACAGGCATGCTGATATCTTATTTGGCAGTTAAGAGATCCTTTTCCCAAATGAAGCAAACAGTACTTATTTTGCACATTACTTAGTTCTATTTTCTGCTTTTGCCCTCCTTCCTCACTCTTACAAAGATGGATGAAGACATTAAAACCAAACTTGTCTCCTCAGTCTTCAGCTCTTTCCAGAAATCAGCAGAGCTTTTTTTTAAACAGTTATTCACAAAAGCACTGCAGTTAGAAATATGCTCTTATGAACATGTTCTTCCAGATTATACTATGGTTCACTGATCTGCTACTGTGCTAATGAAGCAATTTAGTCAATAAACAGTTTTAATTTAGAAGCCATAGTCTAAGGAGAAATGTTGTGAGCACGAGAAAGGCAAATAACAGATTGGGAATGAAGTAGCATCTAGTAAAGAGCAACAGAAAGGACAACCTAAGCATTCTCAGAGACAAGGGCATAGGATGCACCTAAGAGTCTGGAGAGAAAAACTAGGAAGCAGGGACAGGGGTTAGAGAGGGCTGAATATATACCAACTAACAGTACAGAACTGCTACCACTCAAATAGCTTATAAAATCTGATTCTTGTGAGCTCTTTTTATGGAAGAAAAGGATAGCACTATTTCAGGCTGCATAGATAGGAAGACATGAATATAAACTTGTCCCGTTGTCTTTACATATAATCTTGAAGAAAATATTAGCCAAGTATTTCAAATTAATTTGATATTTAAGTAGTTTTAGTGGACCACAGCATTTTCAGCCTTAAGCAGTCATTTAATGAAGAGCACACAGTAAAGCCAAGGTGATTTACTATTTTCTTTTTATGCCAGAAGAAAAAAAAAAAAAAGTGTGATACACCATGTAAAAAATACCTATGGCAAATTTCCTTGCTACAGGTTACAGGTTAAATCATCCACATGAATTGCTATTTCAACAGCAGGGAATGGTAACTGGTGAATAAAGTTAAAAAAAAAAAAACTTCTGCAGGCTAAAGAATTTCAGTAGCATTACACTGATATTTACTAAGCTTCCACCAAATACAAATGGTCTCACCAAGTACCAGTGAGTCTTTCAGGGGCAGAGTTGTTTTAGTATGTTCTTTTCAGAGCTTCACACAACTGCACAACATCAAGGTTTAATTAAATTAAGCTAGCTGAAGTTCAGTATTCTCACCTTCCCCTCTGCCAGCATCTGCTCTACTCCAGTCCACAAAGCAGGTCTCAAGCAGATAAAGGTCAGACCTCACACGTTACTAGAGTAACCAGAAAAACAAAAAATGGAAACCAGAAAAAAAAGAAAAAACAAGTATACTAAACTAAATCCAATTTCCCCTTAGATCAGAGCAAATCTGTCTTCTCAATGTTAGCAATAAAAACAACTCTCCTCTCAGCTTACTAGATAGTAAATTCTTTAGGATGATAAAGGAAAGGAGGATAAAGTTCTTTAATGAAATGAGTCGACTTATACAAAACTCACTAGGCTTTGAAGATGGCAAGTTTAAAATAGTCTATATTTAACAAAATGGAATTTCCAACAATTTTACTTCATGACTTGTACAGATAAAAGGGAATTGCAGGTCTTTCACAAGACACTAACTACTAACTACCGGAGTTAGCGTCTTGTCTTCAAACTACCAGAGGGAAAAGGCAACAAGAATTCTGTACCAAAACACACCAAAAAAAACATTTAGAGTGGCAAAAAGGAGTTAACATGTTTGCAGGTGCCTTTTAATGAAAGAACTGCCCACAATTTCTGAACTATTCCTATGTGACAGACGAGGAAAAAAAATGTGCCTAGCCCTATATTTAGTATACATGCTTGTTTAGAATGCCAAACTGACTTAGTTTCCATATAGCACCTACCATATTTACTTTGACTGGAGTGATTTAATTGTGCATACCATGACAAGGCAATGCCCCTTCCCAAGTTCTGCTTCATTCTCTCAAAGCTAAAGATTATATTATAGAAAACTAAAATGCTCTACCTTGTGCATCTTTGTAGAATGAAGAGAAGAGAATGAAGATCTTTTTCTTCCAGGGAGAAAAGCAGCAAACTAACGAACTTGCCACTCCCAAGGATGGTCGAGAGGCCACTGTGTCAGGCAGAAGTCTTGTCTCTTGTTAGGACAAGACTTTGTTACTTTCACTATCACGAACAGCTTATTTTCACCAACTTGTGGGTACACCACATCAGTACCATAGCACAGAATAATTTACCACAGGAAAACAAAAAGAACCAAAATACGGAAGAACACACAAGGTTTTGTCTTATGGAAAAGGAATATATGGACATCTACTTCTCCCATAATTGAGCAAGTTTGCTACCTAAATAACTTTAAATCAGGCAAAATACTGTCTGAGACAATGAAAGTGAGAGACACCATAACAGATTTCAGCAGTTTGGAGAAAACAACAACTCTAGACTGGGAAGGAATTCAGGACAGACAGATTGCAGCATTTACAGTTGTCCTTGGAGTACCTTAAATACATTCAGGTATACAATAGAGCCAGAAAAGTTGCTATTCTCTATCCTGAAGTACAGGAAAGAAGAGACTTATCACGGTAGCAGCTTAATGTGAAAGTGACATCTAGTGAATTTAACAGTAAGTTCATGATACCAGGAGATAGTCCAGGGGATCAGCAGCCTTGAAGGGACAAGCTTCTTTGCTAGTCAAACAGGGGTAATAAGACAACTAGGATGGAAACACTGAGTTGAAGTAATGAGCAGTCTGAACATCAAAAAAAAAGAAAAAAAAAAAGAGGAAGAAGAAGTTTTGAATTGTGGGATAGCTGCTCTGCTGGAAGAAGGCAAAACACGAAAGATAAAATGATAAAGAAGGAACATGACTAATCGGAGACATCCATTCGGAGAGGTGCACAGACAGAGCTCGGGAGCAAAACAGTGGCATGGAGACGGTAGCTACCAGCAAAAGCAAACGGATCATTTACCAAAATGGGAAGGAGCAGAAATGAGGAAGGGTTACATGTGAGTAGCTCAAAGAGGTTAAAAAGTTGTCAGGAAAGAGCAAAGGGCAGCAACCCAGGAGGAGGAAGATGATGACAGAAGGGGACAACAGGTGCTAAACAGAAAGTGTCAAAAGCAAGAGAATTGTTCCCAGTCTCTCATCCTTCACTCGTCTGATGACACTGGGCAAGGAGTCTGAGCAAATTCATAAAAACAGTCTGCAGAGAGCAGAGAATATTAGCGAGTTTTTGAGGACACTTACAGGCAGCACAAGATTGTGATGAAACTAGCAAGTACAGGATCATCTAAGCTTAAGGTGAATGAGAATCACAAAAATAAAATACTGTTTATCACCACCTACAAGACAAACTGAATTGCTACTACAAATGAAACGAAGCAACAAAAATATTTAAACAGTGACCTCTAATGGACAAATCATACAATACTAGTAGTGCTCCTGACAGGAGAAATACCGAGGGACTCCAATCATATATTGGTTGGAGAGCAATTATGCAAGAGTCAGAATCTCCGAGTAGATTCTTTAAGTGATTAGATTGATGATTATTCAAATAGGCAGATAATGCAATGATTTTATTGCAGTACTTGCTCACAAGCCATCAACTGCATCTTACAGCATAGCCCTATAATAAGTGAAAATGCAACACAGGAAGTTAGTAGCGTAACAGATATGTGTCTATTGATGACCAAACATTCAGTTTGAAGTGGTAACTGTTGCCAACAGAAAAATAACACTTAACACTCTAGCCTGCTTTCTAAGCACATTTTCATGTCAGTACAGGGCTGAACTGCAGTTAAATATGCTTGGAGCACTTGGAGAGAAGTTTCTCGAGTTAGCACAATAATCTGAAAGTCTAACGCTTCAGTACTACCTCACACTTTGTAGTCAGTTCACAAAAGTGCTCAGTAAGAAAAAAACTAGGTAAGGCATAAGCCACAATACATGTGCTCAACAGTCGGATGTTTCCTTAAAAAGAAATTTCCTTTATTACCAAATCCCATTATCACTTCTAACCTAATAGCAGAAAGACACCAAAAAGCAAAGCCTACTCTACCCCACTGGCCTCAGTTTTAGCACATGGAGACCTTCTTTCCAAGTACTGGGAACTGCTCTTGGCAAAGCAGAATGTGCTACTGGTACAGCCAGCCCAGCCTCTGGATCTGCTACAGCCACTGCACAGCAGCAGCCTCAAAACAACAACACGGAGTCGCCCCGCAAAACATGTAACTCTACTGTCTACACCAACACTTCAGTTTCCACCCCACATGGGGTTGCCAGAGAGAACAAGGATCTAAGGTAGTTTCCTTTCCAGTCTGTAGAAAAAAAAAAAAAAAAAAAAAATCTCATTTTAGCCCTCCACAGTGAAGCAGTCCCCACCAGGAGCATAAAAAACTTAGCTGAATGGAGATCCACAAACACTGTGTGTGGCACAGAAAGTGTGAAAACGGTATTTGCAATTAGCCAAACAGACCTAGCCTGGTTTCTACAGAAGCGTGTCCTGTGGCTCTAACTTCCCTCTTCAGCAAAATGACTCATGTCCCTGTTAAGAACACCAACGAGTAGAGACGAACGCAACATACCTACCACCAGGTCAAACATTGACAGTTTAGTTACATCCATCCCCCAAATAACTCACAACATTGAAGGACAGATCCCTGCTACATCATCTGAGGAATGATAATCAAGGACTTGCTTCCAATTTGATGTTAGCCGATGGATTCAGAGATGCTGGGTCAGAGCAGACAACTTAAACAGGCTAAATGTACATGACCAACTTTCTTAATTTTGCTTCTCAAATCACTAAAGCATGGAACAACACCAACAACATGCTTTTCGCATAATAAATATATATATAAGTGGCCCAGGTGTCTAAAGTAAGTTTAAAGACAGAGATAAGTACTCACTTTCTCCCCTACTTCCAATTGATTTGCCACTTGAGACCCTAAAACAGGATCATATTAGGCTTCTAAGCACTTGCACAGCAACTGGTTCAACAAGCCTGCAGAAACAGAAATACTCAGCCTCCCTAGAGCTTTTATTTCCGATTCTGAAACTGTTCAAAAGAAATTAATACCCATGAGGCACCAAAAGGAAGAACTGGAGTGTGTCAGAAGTAACCTGGAACAGAAGCAGCAAGTTCGAGATTCCTTCATTAGCACAGCACTGGACAGTTGAATAAAACAGCCTAATTTACTAAAAAAAAAAAAAGTCATTAGAGTACTTCTGAAAATGAATGATTTACAGACAGGCAAAATTGCAAAGCACTAGAAGGATGAATGACATACTAATACTAACAAAAGCATGCCACAAAAATATTTTAAGCTGTATGGTGGATTTAATAGTGTCATCCTCATACTTGTTAATGAAACCTTGCTTATTTTTAATAGCTTTGGCTGGCAAAAATATGAGATACGGTTACATAAAAATATGCATATACACTTTTTTACATATATTTATTCTTCCAGATAGACATATTTACTCTAAACAGCAGAAAAACAGCAAGCAGGATTTTCATTTAAATGGCAGAAAATTGTAAAAGATGCTAATATGACCTTAGTGTTGCATGTCAAGTGTCACTGCCACCAGCTTCCTAGTCATTTTAAGAGCAATCTGCTAAGACAATTAATTACACAGCAGAAATGATTAGGTCAAGCATGTCAAATACGAGAATATGAACTTGAAATTTAGCCTTTAAAAAAAGTGTGCTGTCTAAGTGTCTACAATGCGGTTTGCAAAAGAATAGTAAATTCCTCACAAACCTTGACAAGTTACTTTTCAGGAAATCGGTGTTTTTTTTTTTTTTTCTCTCTCTCTAATGCACAGACATTAGACAGAGATGAGCAAAATGAACTGCTATCTTGAAATACCCACAACCCTCCCACAGCTACAGAAAACCCCAGTATGGCAAGATGCCATTAACAGCTTAGCTTTTAGACAGATCAAATACAGACAGATATCCCCACTCAGCAGATGCACCTGCTCTGGAAGAAGAATAATGATCTGAGTGAAAATAATAGATTGGGTCAGAGTAAAAATCCTTCCAGCCCAACATCACAACTCCCTCAAGTGGCTAATAACGGATGCCACATAGCAATATCACCAGGGCAAGTCTATAGGAATACGTTCCCAAAACACTCCCTGCTTCCAGCTATATGCAACTCCATGACCTTGTGCATTTAACACACAAAATTATCCTTTCCTGACTACACTTCAGTTGCTTACATGTTACTTAGCTGGAAAATGTTGGCCAAACTTAAAATTAAATTGTGATTGTTGGAAACTGTTATAGTGTCAAAAACAAATAGCAAGATGCCAAGGCAAACTCTATCCAAAAGCAGGGCCTAAAAGCCTTAAGCACTATGACAAGTACTAAGATGAGTTATTTTATAGCTCATCTAGAAAACAGTTTAAAGAGTTGGGTAGTTTTTTACCCCCCCGCCCCGAGATCGACATGTAAAGTATCTCTTAGGCATAGGCCTGACATATACTGCAGCTCCTACCCAGGCACCCCCTCCAAGGCAGATACCCTCTTTGGTAGTTCCATTCTCCCATACTCTTAAAAATAGGATCCTAAAAGAAAGGAAGCCTACTGGCACAAGTAGACTCAGACAAGCAAGAAGACTACTTTTCTTCAGTATAGAAGCAGCACTGTGAAAGGACCAGACGAAGCCTGTTGCTTTAACAGCCAAGAAGCAGGAATGTTTGCACAAGGTACGGACAGGTAATGCTGAAGTTTTGTCCTCCAACAAAATTATTTATTTTGCCTGACAAAAAAATCAGTTTGATAACTTAGCATGTGTATGTTGCTTATGATGTAAGACTCAGCAATGCCTCTCTTGAGGACTTCTTTAACATGGGGCAGTAGCAAATAAATAGTAATAGTTGAACATGCTGTGTGCAGCACAAGCAAGAGCCTATTTGCACCCAGAAGATTTTTCTTGATGCAAGTAGACTTGCTTGGCTTCTTTCAAGTCTGAGGACCACATCCAGTTGGCATCCCTCATATAAGTGGGTTATAACAAATTCATAGTCAAGTTGCCATTTCTTTTCATTTTTTTCCAATGAGTTATCCAGCTACTAAAAAGCAGGCCACGTTCTTTCTTGAACTTTATAGAATTCTGTAGGAAAAGTGATTTTTTATTTAACAAGACAAGGAATTTTTCTGGTTAGTGAAATTTCCACTGAAGCTGGACATGCATATTGGACATGGCTGCTAAGTCGAATTTAAGTCACATCATCTGTTTTTTATGAAGTGTTTCCCCCGGAAACCCTCTCACACTCTTAGTCTAAGTGACATTCTGTTCTACAGAAAACAGAGGAGCAGTAGCAGCTTTTATGTACGGTTCAGTTGACTCAAAGTAAAAAAACTGAATACTTACTAGTAAGTTTGTTATGACTGAGAACCAGCTGTGTGATGTGAGACAGGGTAACTGTAAGTGAAGAGAGAAAAAAAAGAGTTTATAAACAGACAATGGCAACTTGGAGCTTATATATATTTCAGCTAAAAAAAGAAAGGTGAGATATTCTCTATACTCAAGTTACTCCAGATTCAACCCCCTCCCCCGCCTCCTTCCCTTTATGTTGTATTTGCTACGATATCAAGTACCATTGAAATAGTAAGTACTCTTTTCTCTTAGTATAAATCTAGTTTTATTCATACAGCATGCTTTTAACAATACATATATAAACATTTTTCATTTCTGCTTTTTGAAATCTTTGCAAAGAAAAACTTATACATACTGTATCCAAAAAGGAACACTGAAGCAACACAAATGATATTAAGTTTCTGCACGTTCCCAATTCATTCCCTTCAAGTCACTGCTAAATTTCTGCAACAAGTACCTATAGCATTACTTACAGCCTTTCAGCCATGAAATATAAAACAGCCTGGCAATAACACGCAACATTTAAACAGAAGAGGTGAATAATACAATTAAGAAAAGACAGTCAAATAGTGTCTCACTAGACAAAAACATATTCTTTAAATTTTTTCCTGTCCATTTCCAAACTTCACAACACTCTTGCTTTCCCGATAAATTTCACAAGATAAAACATACAAGGCAATCAAAAATACTACGCCAAATACCCAAAGTAGAAACCCAGACCTTGAAGACAGTCTCAAAAATGCCCCAACTCTAAAAAAGCTGGATATATTTTATTGACATAGAAAAATGAAAGGAAAGATTCTTCTCCTCTACATCTTTTTCTTTAAAGTTCTAAATAGGTATCTGAGCGTTATAAATGTTCTAAAAGTAACCCTGACTCTAAACATAACCCAAAGGAAGGGTATGAGGTGGACCTGGTCCCATTACATGAATGGAAGATAGACAAAACTGAAAGTAAGGGCAGACTTCGTGTTGGCCCACATATCCTTTTGCTTCTGCTTTACAGTCACACACCACATGGGGCTCTGCGCTCCATAACTGCTCTAAACCCAATCCTAACCTGACAAAAAGGGTGACACAGACACAGACTCATCAAGTCAATGGAAGACTGAGAGATAAAAGTTGCCGTACGGGCACACTTGGTGTCATCCCACATGTCCTGTAGAAGGTGCTTTGTAGCCACTCACCACATGGGGCTTTGCGCTTCATCACTGCTCTAACTCTAACATTAGCTCTAGAAAAGGGGGTGACGTGCACATGCACTCATCAAGTCAATGGAAGACTGAGAGACAAAAGTCGCTGTAGGGGCAGACTTTGTGCTGCCCCATAGGTCCTTTTGCATGTCCTTTGCAGCCACTCTCCACATGTGGCTCTGCGCTTCATCACTGCTCTAAGCCTAACACTGGAAAAGGGAGTGACGTGGACAATGGCAGATCAAGCCAATGGAAGATGGAGAGACAAAGGTTGCCCTATGGTTCTGTGCTTTATCATTGCTCTCTAATCCTAACCCAGCAAAGCATATGGCATGGACCCAGTATTATTGGGCCAATGGAAGACTTAGAGACAAAAGCTGCCATACTGGCAGACTTGCTCTTGCCCCACACGTCTTTTTGCATGTTCTTTGCAGCCACACTCCACATACGGTTGGAGAAGTGATGAAGTGCAGAGCCCCAATCCTATTGCTAATCCTAATTCTAGCAAAGGGAGTGACATGGACATGCACTCATCAAGCCAATGGAAGACTGAGGGCCAATGGAGGGACTGAGGAAGACTGAGCCAATGGGCCGACTTGATGTCGTCCTCAATGTCCTTTATAGTTGCACTCCACATGGGGCTCTGCGCTTCATCGCTGCTCTTAATCCTAACCCTGGCAAAGGGGCTGACATGGATATGGACTCATCAAGCCAACAGAACTCTGAGACAAAAGTCACTGTAAGGGCAGACTTGCTATTGCCTCACATGTCCCTGTACATGTGCTTTACAACTACTCTCCACATGGGCTCTGCGCTTTATCACTGGTCTAACCCTAACCCTACCACAGGGAGTGACTGGGACACAGACTCATCAACCCAATGGAAGACTGAGAGACAACAGTTGCTGTATGGACAGACTTCCCCTATGGGCTTTCTCATGTCCTTTGCAGCAACCCTCCCCACTGGGCTCTGCACTTCATCACTGCTCTAATCCTCGCCCTAGGCAAGGGGGTGACATGAATCTTGTCCCATGCGGCCAATGGAAGACTGAGACAAAAGTTGCTGTATGGACAGACTTCCCCTATGGGCTTTCTCATGTCCTTTGCAGCAACCCTCCCCACTGGGCTCTGCACTTCATCACTGCTCTAATCCTCGCCCTAGGCAAGGGGGTGACATGAATCTTGTCCCATGCGGCCAATGGAAGACTGAGAGACAACAGTTGCTGTATGGACAGACTTCCCCTATGGGCTTTCTCATGTCCTTTGCAGCAACCCTCCACACTGGGCTCTGCACTTCATCACTGCTCTAATCCTAGCCCTAGGCAAGGGGGTGACATGAATCTTGTCCCATGAGGCCAATGGAAGACTGAGACAGAAGTTGCCATGCAGGTCCTTCTTCCTCAGGCAGAGCTCCAGTGTCCATCTCTCCTCACTCACAGCTTCTGTTAAGCAATAGACACCACTGTGGCCAGCATAGTTCCAGGGACAACGTTCTCTTGCAAGCACTTGTGTTTTAACCTTGACCGGTATGTCTTGTTTTCACAAGTTGAAGGAAAAAGCTTCAGGAGATTTTCCTTAAGGATGCCATAATCTGTCTGTACCCAGTTCAAGCTAACGAAGCCCATAGCTTGCCACAGGCAAATGCAGTGGCAGAGTGACAGAAATAACTCAGAAATGCAAAACTGGGCAGACAAATCAGTGTGGAAGTGTCCCCAGCTACCCATGTGATGGCAGCCTGGACAGGAACAACAGGCAAGGTGGAAATCAGAAGTAAAGCTGCTCCCCGTCTCACTTCTCTCTACACAATCTCCACAGGTAGAGCCAGGGGATAAGGAAAGGCCCACCAAAAGACTGTGAGATATTAGCAGAAAAGCTGGCATCAAGAGGCAGACAAGTACAGCAGCCCAAACAGCTCTAAGCTTAAGAAAGCACTTTACTATCTGCATCTAAACTATAAGCAAACACAAACAATGAAACTATTGATTCCAGATATATCCCCAAATATATCTCTATATAGAGAGGTATATATACAATATATTTATATATACATACAATGTATATTTGTATATACATTTGTATACACAACACAAAAGGAATTGAAACACAAGAGGCATTGAAGGTGATGGAAGACAGCTGTCTGTGAATATACATTTAGTTATTCCTTAAAGAGTAGTTATTTCTTCTGCCTTGTATTTAAATGGTTGAAATAAATAGCAAAAGCCCCTTTCGTCCAGAGCCCCTCCAGTTTTCACTATATTATATACCAAAGCAGATAAACACCACAAACTGACAAAAGAGCTTTAAGCTGCACTGCAGATAAATGGTATTGTTTCATTTTCATGCAATCAGAAATCTTGACAGCAGCTTTCAGAATGACTTCTCTCAATTTCTGCTTGTTCTGGAAATTATTCCCTGCTACAGCCTGCTACTACCTACTAGTCTTTCAGATACAGGCTTAAAATACTCAGTTCTCACTTCTGAGCCACTTATGAAGAACAATCATCAGGTACTTTTCTCCAACCTCCTACTTTACCTTTCAACTCTGAGATCAAATGTCCTTTTCTTTATTAAACCACACAGTCATTTCAGAGCCTTTGCCTAGATGCACCAGCATCAACATATAAATCAGCCTTGCTCCACTGTGTATACAAGGAGTCAAAGATTTCCTACTGGAAGACCAAGTTACCTACCCTGACTTCTATTTCACACACATACAGATGAACAGATTACTTCCTTCATTATAATTTAAATGCCTTCTCTGCATATCTATATAACCCTCTTCTATCCAAGAGGCTCCTACCGATGTAGGAAGAGTATAATGAGCCAGGTACTATTTTGCCAAGCCACAAATGTTAAATCCTAGATGATTAAAGCAGCAGCAAATGCACTCAGCACATAACAAAGATTGAGTTCAGCTTTGTACTCCTCTGTGCTGGCAACAACAAGGACAAGCTATATCATAATGCTCTACGAAGTGGCACTTATTTATTTCAGGAAGCTCCAAATCATAGGGACGCTGCAAGCAGTGCTTTCAATAGTGCAAAGCTCAAAACTGGGAAGCATTAAACTCCATAGCTCTAATGTTCGCACAGGCACAGAACCACAAGATGGCACCGGAGCTTCCTTTTTGAAAATTTAGGATATGGGAACATTCAGCAACCTCTCTTTCCCCTGTCCATGGCAGAAACCTTGGGAAGTAAAGATTTAATCTTTCCAAATGTGCTTTTCAGAAATACAATTCTAGTTTTCAATATTGTTCAAGATGTTGTCTCTACCTCTCCTTAAGAATTGTTTTAAAGCTGAGAAGTCGCATCAAAAAATGTAAATTATGTCCAATTACCACAACGTCATCACCATACTAAAATGCAGCACCTCATCAAGTCAAGATAAGTGAACCAAGGAGGAGGTCCCTGCTCTGAGAGAGCAGAGACAGAGCTCTGCTCAGGTGCACACCAGGCTGCCCCTTCGCAGAGCAAAAAGCCAAACCAGGCTGTCAGGCACACAGTTACTTTTATGAAAACTTTTGCACTTCCTTTTTTTACCCTTTAAAAATCAACTCCTTTGGTGTATTAGAAGAAAGACTGAAGCTGGCACTCCACCCAGTCTTGACAATATATTCTATTTGTGCATATGCTCTGCCAGCTTTAGGATAGAAACTCAAATTCAGATAACCTGTTCACCACCAACAGATACACTGAGCCTCCAACTTCACAACAGGTCTCTTAATAAGTAGCCGAGACTGACCCTAGAAAATATGTGAGGAAGAGCTCAAATTTAGTTCCCCTCCCTCTCACTATAGTAGATTTTCTCTAACTATTTTCTCACTACAATCCACCTCCTCTGTGAGAAACAACTTCGATGAATGATTATTTGCTAATATTAGACTAGGTAAGTCCAAACTTATCCAAATAAAACAAACTCCTGAAGGAAGCAGTAAAGAAAGTCTACCCCTCACAACTGAAATAGCTACTTAGAGCATATAAGTCAGAATGATAACTCAAATAGGACAAAATTAGTGTCCGGTATTTTTGAAGAAATTCTGTCAGTATTTATATTTTAAAAGGCAAGTTTGGTGGTAACATCAACAGACCACCTGTACTGTTGGCCTGTTAGCACTACAAGATCAGAAGAATTATATACTCATTATTCCCTCTCCGTATTTCAATAAGGTCACTTTGAATCAAGTAGATTTTTTTAGCAGAATTACTTTCCACGTGTCTGTGCAGAACACAGCAGAACAAAATCCCAAGAGTAAAATGTGCTGAAAGTGCTGGAGTGCCAAATCCCAAAGGTACTCCACCCTGAACATCAGACTCAGGCCTAAGCACCTTGCCTAACACTCAAAAACTTAAGTCAGTGCTGATGCCTGGCAAAGAATCTCATGGTATTTTCCACCTACACGGTATTTTCCCTTGGAGGAAAAAAAAATACATATCACTAAAGATCCAGAAAGGGGAATACTAAAAAACTTCAGCATTGCTAAATACTAAGGTGGAGATACTTTTATGTTATTCTAAAGAGGGCAAAGCTTTTGGGAACTATGCCCTGGATTGTTTCCAGAAATCCATATATGACTGCATCTCGACAGCAGGAACTTCAATTTTGAGAGGCACAAGGCTACTACCAGTTCACAGACAGATTTGGAAGCACAATAAAAAGGAAGATACATACAAAATGATATTAGGTCAGTCATTATACAAAGGGAATTTGAGCTCTTAAATTGTGAACTTCACAGAATGAGCAGCTTCAGGTCACAGGAAGTCTACCTGTAGCTGCCACAAGCGCAGCCCTGTCCACAGCAACATCTGACCATGCAGTCCCTCATGCTACATATAAAGTCAGTTCTGCATAACCGCTGAGCTATCAACCCTTTATTAAAAGCTACAGCTGTCTTAACAACAAACGAATATCTGAGAGCACTATCTGGAAGGCTTAGGGGAGAAGAGGTTAGGGCCATATGGCTCTGGATGCACACAAATTACTTAAGTACAGCTAGAATACTCAACACATCAGGTAATTCACCTCCCAAGTTCCAGTCAAGCGAGATTCAAAGAGCAAACTGACCCAGACAGCAGAATTACTATAATTCCTGTATGAAACCACTAGATGAGGTGCCAAGACACCAAGAAACAACATGTTGAGGAATAGAGACCTCAGAGGCATTACTAACATCTCTGTAATCAATACAGTGGTTGTAAGTATTTTAGATTTTGGGAATGTACCCAATGCCTTCACTTCAGCCTTGCTGCACAGCACCTCTCAACTTTACACTGCAGTTGGAAGGGCAGGATACTAAGATTTGCCGGGGTAATTTACTTTTACAGTTATTAAATACTCACAGTCCCACTGTGCGATGCTTCAAAATGGAGAGCATCAGGAAACAATATTTAAGCTCTTCTTTTTGCATTAGTACCAAAACCTGTCTGTAAACCACTTCCATACACTACAATTTAGCTTAGCTTAAAAATGTTTGGATAACAAGTCTTGATTTAATTCTCAAAAAAAAAAAAAAGAAAAAAGAAAAAACAGGAAGACTCCACAGATCTGTGCTGGACCAAGATAAGGCATTGCCTGTCCCACTGGAGGAAGTAAAGGGAGAACAGCATTACCGTCTTGTACAAAACATGTCTGTAGCACTTACGAGCAGCCTGTCACTCCATCTTCTGTGCTTCAGTTACTTTAGGAGGGGACAATTGTATTAACACTAACTTTTGGCAGAAAAGAAGTTATGGACAGATCAATCCATATACAAAGTACTGATAGCTTACAGATGGAATGATAATGAGAGTAAATTAACGCTTACTGAGCAAATAGGATTTCATCCAATATTCCTTCTCTGATAACAGGACTACAGAGCACCAGATGACTCCAATTATTTTGGCAAAATAATTCCTGGATTCATAGCTTTCCTGTATGTATCATCTTGAGATAAATACTTTAGATTAGAGGCTAGTCCCTTCTCCAAGAAGAAATTCCACAATCCAAAGGTGACTCCTTTACGTCTTACCAACATATGCCCTAACAATTAAACTAAGGGAAAGATCCATCCTCTACTTACCAAATCTAACTGTTCACTTCACTGTACATCTACTAAACTCTCTACCAAAATACACAAGTACTAAAAACAAGCACAAAACAGCTAATTTATTTCATGATACAGCATGAGAGTAACACTGAAATACTTTTAGTATTGAACACATTCATATATAGGTACACAAATACAGTACACGTACTAAAAAGGGGACATATAACATTTTTCTTGCATGCCAGATAAGAAAAGCCTTTAGAGTTTAAAAGTGTTCCACCCCACCTTTGCATTAGCATGACACACATAGCAAGAACGGTCCTGTACCTGGAGGACCAGGACGAGCACATGCTACGTGCCACACTGCTGCCAATTCAGGGAGTTTGTATTTGCTTAACGTGATCTGAGCTAAAAACGCTTAAATATGAGAGTTCACTAGCTACTCTGCAGCAGCCATTCAGTCTGCAATGTGACAAGGCCTGCTCTATTTCCTGAGAAATAGTCAAGACCACAGGAAGCGGCTCATTTTAAGAGTTACTGTCAAGTGTATAAAAGGGATCCAAAGCCATTAAAGTGGCTTCTTTGGACAGAATGCCTATGAGTGGCTGTTAAATCTAGACTCACACACTAAGCAGAGTGCATAAGTATTCTGCCATCTATCAAGTCCTTAAACCTCAAATTGCCAAAAAAAGAGGGGAAAACTCCACTTAAAGGTTCTTTCCAGTCAGGTTCACTCCTAGGTTCATCCCCAGACATCTCTTAGTGGCCCCTATTGAAGACAAGATGCTTTAAAAAGTCCACTTACTGTGTGTGAATCATGATGGTTGTTCTTAACTTAGTAAAGATTTTGTTTCATTGTGGGGGGGAAGAGGGGTATGAAGGTAACACAAAAGGAAAAAAAAAAAAAAAAAAGAAAAGAAAAGAAAAAAAAAAATTCACACACAAGTTCCCAGAATTGCAAGTTTTAACACTTCACTGCAAAGATACTCAAGTTACCTGAAAGGACAGGCACTGAGCTCATTTAACTTCCCTGCCAGTTCTGAAAAGCAAAGCAATTCCCCAGATTCCTCTCTGTTTTAGAAAAGGCCATCTAGGAGTAAGATGAAAGAACACAAAGCAGGCTAGTAGGATGTTTTGGCAAACACTTATCTAAATGTTGTCAAAGGTACTACCTATAACACTGCTTTAGAGGTCTGCTTAAAGTAATTCTACTGCAGATGGACACTCTCAAATAACTTGATGATGGAAAAAACTTAATGCTCTCTTCCAGCAGGCAGAGAAACTGAAAACGCAGGAATGTCTCAAATGATAACTGAACAAAACCAGAGCTGTCATTTCCCCCTCCTCTCAATTCCTTTTCCAATTAGACAAAGGCCCAAATGCCCATGCTAAAGCAGGCCACATAGCATGCATCAAGAAGTTCTGCATACATTTGAGACCATTTAAGTAACAGACCACAAACCTATACTTTGGGCAGTAGATTCCCTGCCAGACAAGCTCCACATGCTTAATTAGCACCTCAGTGTGAAGGACTATATCCACAAAGTAACGCCACAGGCAAATCCCACACATACAGCAAGCACAAAACAGTTTTCATACAGAAAACAAGGGAAAAAATACAGTTTTTCCACTTTTCCACTTTAGCATTATTCATTCTGGGAGAGCTCAGTGTTACAAGTAACTTCTTGGTCAAGGGACCCACACTGGAAAGCTAATCATGCCCTTTTGCTCCAAGGGGACAGCTGAAAAAAACCTGTTCCTGACAGAACCTTGAAGAGAAGCTCTAGTCAGTTTGTTGCTTACATAGTCCTAATACAGGTAAGTAATTCAGAGCTACGAAATTAACTAAACTAACTTAAAAACTGTGGGATATAGAATCAACTAAGGAGTATTACATAGCTACACTTGAATGCTGTTTTAAAAGAAAAGCACTTATAGGTGGTATTTCTACTGAAAAGGTCATCTGAAAATTTGTCATCGACTACGGTCACATGTTTAAGAAAACAATGTGCACAGGAACGTGAATGAACTGGAACTTTCACTTGGCATACTTCAAAATAGTCTTTTTTTTATATACCTGAATGCTCAAAATTGACCAATTCATTGCAATGACATGATATTGATTAAGAGACTTAGCGTCTACTAAGTTTAACAGCAACAGTACCATGTTCTTACACCACAGATCTTATGTATGGGTTTTGCAGTATATTCCTTCTGAAATTCTATCAGCCATGATCCAGAATCCCAAAAAGAAAAAGGAAAAAAAATGAGGAAAGAAGAATAAGCACAAAGCACAGAACTTAGTTATGCAGAACTTCTGCACTCATCTGGGACTGGACATACCTTGATCTTCTCCTAACTACCTAAAATCGGACAGTTAAGGGTGTTAAGTACTTCACTTTTGTTGCTGTTGTTCACTCTGATCACAGAGTCAGGAAAACNACATACCTTCATCTTCTCCTAACTACGCAGAGGTAATCTATATTTGAATTCTATTGCAACTCTTCCCCCCTTGATGGCTATTAAACTTAACAAATACTGCAGAGACCTAAAATCGGACAGAGTTAAGGGTGTTAAGTACTTCACTTTTGTTGCTGTTGTTCACTCTGATCACAGAGTCAGGAAAACTTCAGACTCTGACACACTAGGGCCAACCACAGGAGTAACAAGTTTCTATACATGAGCTGGGCCATGGTGGCACATGCGCCCTTATCAAAGGGAAAACAAGGCAAAAGTTCCCACCGTGCTTTTCACCTGTGTGTTCTCTGTGTAGCAGGAATACAACATACTGTCACAGCGCTGGAAGCACACAGAATAAAGCAATATCAAAATATAACACAGCTGTGCCTGCAACAAAGCACTATGCACGTCCCTGTAGACGCAGCTATGCCCACCCTCCGGCCGAGCCCACGCTGCCCAGGGCAGGGCGGATGCTCCCCGCCAGCCCTCTCTGCTGGAGCAGTGCCGGTCCCGGGCTGCCCGGGCTGCGGAAGGGACGCGGCGCAGGAAGCGGTGGGAGCCCCTCACGGCGGTGCAGGGCGAGGCAGCTCCCGAGGGGCTCGCGGCCGCGGCGGGCTGGGAAGCAGGAGACCCCCCGCGCACACAGCACCCCGCGCCAGGCCCCTCTCGCTCGCCGCTCACCCGCGCCCCGGCCGGGACAAATAAGGAAGTTTCGGCACTGCCCGCCCGAACCCTGCCCGCCGCCGCCGCCGCTACCTACAGAGGCGGGGCACGTCGAGCATGTTGGAGACGCCGCGGTCGCACATGTCCACCTCGGGCTGCCCCTTCTCGCGGCTCTCCTCCACGATCTTCTTCAGCGACTTGGACATGCTCTGCATGGGCACAAGCGCGCACCGTGAGGCCGGGAAGGGGCTGCGCGCGGCAAGAGCCGAGACGCCGCCGCCGGGCCCCTCATCCCACCGCCCCCTGCCCCGCCCGCGATGGCGGCCGCCCTGTCCCACGCGGAGG
>VWPW01014726.1:835540-1002691 GCA_013389825.1 Crypturellus undulatus
TGGCTGCTGCTGGTGGCCGGTACCCGCTGCCCGGTGCCCGCCCCGCTACGCGGCGCCCGCCCCGTCGGCCGCCTCGCCCCGCCGCCACCGCGTGCGCAGGCGCAGTGCCGCCTCCCCGGGGGACAGGGGGCCGCTCCCCGCTCCTTCTAAGGCGAGCCCCTCGCAGCAGCGCTTCCGCCCACAGCTGGGCAGGTGCTACTCCGCCAGACCAATCAGCGCGCGGTCTGCATGCCCGCCCTGTGGCCATTGGCTGAGGCGGGCTGGAGGAGGAAGTGCTCTCGCCAATGAGCGCGCCCCGCCGCTGGCGGGGGGGTTTTAGGCCGCGGGTCGGGGCAAGGGAGGGGGCCCCCTGGAGGGTGTCCTGGGCGCACGCGCAGTAACGGCGACCAACGGCCGCTGTGGGGTGGGCAGGGGGGCGGAGGAGGGAAGAAGGGGAATGGCCAGGGGAAGGTGAAGGGTCTTCTACGGGTTCCGCTGGCAACGGCTGTTTGAGGCCGGGTGGTGTCTGATTTCTAAGCTGACTCACCGAGCCCGTTGGTTATCTGGTTTTACAGCTCGATAAGTGGAGGGCCTCTAATTAACTTGGTGTCTGACACTGATCAATCCTTTCCTATTCGTGTATGTGTAGTAGCCTGATGTCTCCAATAACCATCATAGGCTTAGACATCTGGACTTTCTAATGTACAGCGCTAACACTAGTTTTCATTCCTACGTCACTTGGAAAGCACTTTACAAATGCAAACCCAAGGAGATAGATTGTGGATGTGTCACCATTTCCCCCGCGAGACAGCGGGGGGAGAACGTGTTAGGACACACTTCTCTACAGCGTGTTCTTAGCAGAAGCAGCAGCTCCTCGATCCTGGCGAGGAGTCTGGAGTCTCAGAGGTGGCAGCGGGTCAGAAATTCTCCTAGGAGTGACTTAGCTTTTGCTGTTGTAGTAGCATAAGGATTTCATTCTGGGCTGCAGTAGCATGTTTATCTTTGAATGGCACTCACACAACTGGAAGATACAACTGGAAGAACTTCTGTTTATCCAGATTGCTCAGCGGTACAAGTGTTCACCCAGATGTATAAGCCAATGATAAACAGTTCCTTTTTAGTGGCAGACGTGAACCTGCGTGGCCTTCCTGTGTTAACGAAGTGCCCTGACTGCCACCAGCTGCTTGTTTGCCCCGGCTGTGTGGTTATTGTCTGAGCTGGGATCCCAAGCACCTCGCTGCCAGCAGAGCCACTGGCCTTGCTTCATAAAGAACCATCACCAGCTTCGTTTGCTAGCAAGGAAGGCCTTACCAAGGTGTAATGTCTATAATTTCTCCAACAAGATCATAGAATCATAGAATGCCTAAGGTTGGAAGGGACCTCTAGAGGTCATCTAGTCCAACCCCCCTGCACACGCTATGTGCCTGTGAAAAGACGCTGCCACAAAAATGTGTCTCTAGGGCAAATACAAGGTCTGTATTTGCTCCATTTATCCACATGCTATCTCTGCCACAGGTACTTAATCACCCGTGCTTAACGAACACACTCCCATTACTTGCTTTTAACAAAAGTACTTTTTTTACTATCTTCTTTATCTTATTATCATATTATTGTGTAAACAGTTCGTCTGTCAATCACACCTTCTACTTCCGTTAATGCTTTACAAACCCCTTCATATGAGTGAAGGGTTCATATTAGTTGTGTGAATCCTCCATATTAGTTCATACACTAATCAGTAGATTAGAGAGGCCTATATTGGGTTTGTCAAAGAGAGAATCCTGTCAGTTCTTCTTTTTAAAGCTGTTCAGCTCCTCTCGAAGCACTGAATATCATTTGGATGAGAATGACCAGGAAAAATAAGTATATATGACTCCCAATCCAAGTATCAGGTCATTCACTGATCTTGAAAATTTAGTCTTCAATTCTTCCATTAGTACTTATGAAAACTGTGACAGTGGATTAACATTCTCTCGCCTCATTTATCCCCCACCTTTTCTCAGTACCTTCGTTTCTCTCTGAACCTTGTTAGCTCCAAATATTGTCAGCTCTCTTTTTTACCCCCTAGCAACATTCTGGCTATTCTGACAGGCTGCTAAGTCAGCAGCCCGCCAAAGGCATAACCAAGTACATGGTCATGGAGCTAACAGTAAAGCCTTTTCTAGAATGCCACTAACTCAGGTCTCTCTTTACTATGCATCTGCTATTTTGGGGTTTATGAAATAAATAACTAGAAAATATCTTTGAAGATTGCCAGATCTGTTCCAAATTTGATACTGGCTTTAAGTGTTAGTAAAGCAAATGTATAAATTCTTTGGGGAGAAAGATGCACATAGACAGACATGCCTTCTGCTGTTAGGAAACCAGGTTAAACATATAGAATTTAAGGTAGCAGAAATTCTTAGCTTGTCACTATGCTTCAGCAACTCTTAACATTTTGGTGCCTGCTTCGCTCACGCTTTTTAGCTTCTCTGTGCTTGGTGACAGTGCGTGGGTCTGTGACTCTTAGGTGCCATCTACCCATTTTGCACTTCCATCCCCTAGTGAGGGCACAGCTCTAGGTGGAAGTGCCCTTTGGCAGATCCTACATTTCTGTTTGCAACATAATGCTTTTTGCTGCCTTACTTACTGTTCTAATTAAAGCCTTCTCCTTCTCCCTGCCACAGAAGCAAGATTTTCCATGAACCTCACAGGTTCGCTGAGTTGATGGTAGTATGATAGACCTGCCAGGGTCTGCATACTACCATACTACATCCCTGCGCAGGGTGGTATGATGGACCTGCCACTGCCAACATGCAGTTGAGAGGAGAGAAAAGTGACTCTCAGCACTTGTTCCTCACAGCCTGCTCCAAGCTCTGCTGTGAGGAAAGGCCAAGACAGCAAGGGCTGTAACAGACTTCTACTAGAATATGGCCTATACTATATTGTCAGATACCAAACATTTTAAACATGTAGTAACCTTTTATTATTGTTGTTGTTGTTACTATGAAGAGTGGTCTGTGCTATGCATTTGTATTAATCTTGATTCTAATCAGGACTGCAGAATAATTATGTGGTTTTAGATTAGCAGCTGACAAATAATTACACTAAATAATTCATTCTGATGCCTAGGACACTTATCCTACGTAACTGTGGGAAGCTCAGACACCCTTCTTTGCTTTATGAATCTGTTGGTAACTGTTTTTCAGTCGAATAGTTTGTAAATTTAACTACTGTTGGGTAATGTTCACCTGCAGGATTCACCCACAGTACATTTTTTAGCAAATTAACTGTGTACTTCTCCTCTCTTTAGTTCAAATAACTATCAACATAATCCCATTTTTCTGTTATTCTGCTCATTTACTAGACTTTATTATAACATATAGTCCTACCACACAGGAAAGGCTTTTCAAAAATAACATTGTAGATCTTTTAATGCTTATTTTTCAAATCCTAGTCTTTGAGGTGCTTACAGTTTGTAAACATTTCCTAAACTAAATATGAATAAAGAATAAATAAAGAATATAAATAAAGAATAAAGCTACGTATTTAAGAGCATGCAGAAACAGATTTGCATGTAAGTTAAAAAGGTGCAGGCCCTGGAAAGTGAAAAACATGGATATTTGTAAGCTGTGCTTTGTCATTTACAGTGAGGATTTTTGTACTCATGCAGATAATACAATGCAGATGTGTGATATTCAGAGCTGCCACACTATCTCGTAAGTAATAACATGCACAGGCATCAAAACAGAAGTATCCAAGTGGTGCTGCAAAATAAAACCATGAATCTTCTAAGCACATGTTTTGCCTCCTTAATTGTATTATATCATATGCTACAAATAAGGTAGAGGTTTCTCGAAACATTTTTTGAAGAAGTTGCCTGTTTGTTTAGTTGATCCTGTTTCATTTTGCTGCACAGTCATTTTAAAGTGAGTTAAAATGTGTTTTAAATCACACCTTACCTTGCACAACAGAAACATGGCTCAGGAACAGCTCCTTCCTTTAAGGGAGCCCCCTTTAATACTTCTGCAGTGGTGCTTCTGCCACGGTTCTGCACATAAAATGTTGGAGGACAGCAGTGCCTTACCTTGTTCCTGTTTATTTTTTTAAAGAATGGGATTGATAATTTACTCTAATTTTAGACTTTGACTATTTTTTGGCCAGAGTCAGTTGGATTAGATCAATTGAACCTTGTACCAGCAGCTTCATTCAACAGTCCTCATGAACATAAAGCCTCTGTTGGGCTTTCATTTTTTCTAAATCAACTCATGCATTTTACTCAAAATTTGTATTTTATTTGTGGCATTTACCAGAGCATTTGTAACCTTTAAAGGTATACCAACTACTAGCTAGTGCTGGATTTTTTGCCTCAAAGTTCAGTCCAGGAGTTTATCTGTATCAAAAAGCTGACAGAAAAAAAATTAATCTGTTTCAGTAAGAAGCATGATTTTCCTCTCAGTGAAATCAACCTCTTTGAAATTCAGATTTCAGTATAAACTAGTGAGTTCAACAGCAGATTCCCTATACAGCCTAAGGCTAAAGGTCGTATTACAAAAATGTGCCTCCTGTACATGACAGATGGTACCTAGATACTATTCGCAAGGTCAGAGCTGGGCTAGCCTAGGGTAGGCTAATATTTCAGTCTTCAGGAAACTACACTTTGTGTCAATAAAGTGTATCATCACTGATATCAGTCTAAATCAAGGAGCCACTAATAAGCTTCACCCATTAAAACCACACACACATTTTTATTAAGTGTATTTGTTAATTTTACTCCTGTCAAGGCTGAGGTCTAACCTGTGCTTGAGTTGTCATTCCTAAGGACATGGTGCAGTTACAACAAGGCATAATTCCTCCCTCAAAAGGTGTGATCAGTGTTCAAGATGATTTGATTTTTAAAGTGTGATTCCTCTTTTTGTTGTAATTTGGAGGGGCAGACATTGCAGAACATTATCTCATGAAAAAGCATTATGTTCACAGAATCATAGAACCACAGGATGCCTAAGGTTGGAAGGGACCTCTAGAGGTCTCTAGTTCAACCCCCCCTGCACACGCAGGGCCACCTAGAGCACGTGGCACAGGGCTGCATCCAAGCGGGTCTTGAAGATCTCCAGAGAAGGAGACTCCACAACCTCTCTGGGCAGCCTGTGCCAGGGCTCTGTCACCCTCACTGTCACGAAATTTTTCTTTAAGTTCCTGTGGAACTTTTTGATGCTTCCGTTTCCTCTAGTTCTATCAGTGGCCACCACTGAAAAGAGGCCGGCTCCAACCTCTTCACTGCCTCCTTTGAGGTTAAAATATGTTTCAAATATTAACACAAGCACAGTTTCACAGTAGGTGATAGTTTATTTTCAGTACAATAGGAAATCACATTTGTTTGCCACAACTCTAAATTCATAAAAACTGTACTTTCAGCACTTTTTTAAAGGCCTTACTTTGGTTGTATGATCATAATCAGATTTCAAAGTGTTATTTAATGTGTACAGGTTCTTCAGTGCAGCAAGGAATAGGAACATACTTCTCATAAACAGTGTTCTAGCTTGTCCAACTTAACTGGAATCCTGATGGTAAAGTCACATACTCAGCATGGAATTTTATATACACTTGGTGAGATGTAGCAGTAAAAGGTGCAATGTTTGTATCCTAAAATTAAATACAAAAAAAAAAGGTCTTAGAACACCAAGATTCTTCGGCAAAGCCAAACATAGCACAAAAACTAAGGTACAGAGAGGATCATGGGTTGCAGGGGACGCCAGGTCTGTGCTGGATAATTGCTGTTGCCTTTCACCCATAAGGTGTTTCAAGTGAAGCAAGGAAATTCAGGAGAAGATTCCCCCACTAGATGTCACTGCAAGGTCTGCATTGAGAGGCTTCTAAGGGGCCCCAGGAGCCTTCCGCCTTCCCCTCTACTTACCTGTATGCAGCCTGTGTCAGAACTGGGAGAACAGCCTTGAACATGATACAACAGAAGTTCATCTTGAATGCAGGGACACCGCAGGCAATACTTACCAGCCCACAGTACGGCCCGACGGATGGATAGCTGCCATCTGGCCCATTGTAAAGGACCAGGTAGTTGCTAGTGCAGTCCCCTGGGTCATCAATGCTGATGAAGTCAAAGTTCACCGTGACGGCTCGTCCCGTGGGCGCAGTGATGGTCCATGCACAATCCGTGTTGTTCTGGTACATTGCAGGGTAGCTGGGACTCGCGAATGAGCCCGTGCTGCCATACAGCATTCCTCCACAGCCTGGAAAGGGACACTGTTACTTAGCTCAGGAGGGTCACACTGTGCTCTCCCAATACGGCATAAGTATTTGCCCTGAAAAACACTGAGTGACACCATGAAATGGAACAAGGAAGGTGGATGTATGAGCCTTATTCCAAAAGGAGACAAAACTGAGGCTCCAGCTTTAATGCTCTGAGAGGAATATACAGTGTACACTAGACCATCACTGACTATTAAAACAAATAAATTGTGCAACTCCTTCGAGCAGGATCCAAATTTTTAAGTCAGATCACTCAGATGAGTGCCCAGCTACTCGGAGACAAATTGGGCTATTTTGGAAAGATAAGTAGTAAACAATCATCGTCTAATAGAAAAGAGCAGAGAGCGACTCAGACAAAACAATCATGCTAAATCAAAGCTCAGGCCATATCCAATCTCCAGCAGTGGGCAGAAGAAGAGGCACTGACAGAAAGGTAAGTACATAGGGTAAGAATAAGCATGTGGAGATCCTTGCCCAGGTTACTTTCAGTCTCCAGCACTTTCCAGCTTCCAGAGAAGGCATCTTTGTTTTTAACAGTTTTTAGCATATTTGCCTTCCATGAATGTGTTCGGTTACCCCTTGACTGATTTGTAACATTCTATAGACCCGAGTTCCACAGCGTAACTGCATGTTGTGTTAAAATCTGTTTCCAGAAGAAGAACTGTTAACTATATAAAACTTCTGGGTGCAATTACTTTGTTATTATATCCATACCACTTGATGAAGAAGTCCAGGTAATTTCATATCCATCATGAGCCACTGAAGCATCACTCTTGAAACGAAGGTAGACAATATGATTTTTAGGGAAGATAGGACTGGGAACAGTGTTTCCACAGAACCTGCCAAGCAGTGGTGATCGCATGTCACTCCCATTTCTGACCTTCAAGGGATACAAGAAGCACTGTCAACATTAAATACCCGTACAAATTATACATCAGTACAATTGTGCAGTCATAAAAGCACAGCAAAAAGTGTACATGGAATTGCCTGCATACTATTACTATCATCTTAATACTTTTATTTTTCCTACTAGATCCTGTTATGTAGAAGGAAAAGGAGATGTAAATATTCTGAGCTTTGCAAGCAGTCCCGCAAAACTACCATCATCACGGTAGCTAAATTTTACAATGTGGTACATCTCCTGGGTAGTAAAAATAACTTGGTTACTCAGTGGCTAAGATGTACTTTTGAATGTAAGTCTGTGTTTTACTTCTTTTAAGAAATGTCAATATTCCAGATGAGAAAATTAATATTTTGCCCTACAGACTGCTCCTTTCCTGGTCACATTAAGAGACAGATCATATTACATAGCTCAGGATTAATGTGATTTTTTTTTCTGAACTGTAACAATGATGATGACCAGATCCATTGCCTGAGATGGTAAGAAGGATAAGAAAGAAGAGCAAAGTAATTATTCTGCCGCAGACATCTGATTTTTGTAATCTGACTAAAGAATAGGGAAATCTTCAACAACCATGAAAGAAGCAGTAAAAATTCTGCAGGAGTCTACACTTCTCCTTGACATCAAGTGCCTTTGTACCTGTACCATGCACTTGTTACTACGTTACTACAGCTTATCAATCTGCTTTTTTTTTTTTTTTTTTAATCAAGTATATAGACTCTATTGCTGGAATGAAAATACTGAAATTTATAGCTTACTGTTCATCCACAGATGTTAACATCAAAATAAAAGCCTCCCAGCTTGCTCTGTAGCTGCATAACATCAACAAGACCTAAGTGAAGATGAGTTAACTGATAATAAAACTACATATTCGTTTTAGACCTGCATATTCTTTACTCCCTTCCTATAGTATCTGACCAGTTTGACCATAAAACCTCAGCAATAAATTAGTTCCTAATGTCAATTCCACTTAGCCTTGATACAATCCTATTAATGTCCTATGACTTCATCAGACTTTGACTCAGACCCAGAGTCTATATACTTGCTTGATACCTCTAAGAAGTCATGGGAGCATTGGATGCTGTCCTGCAGACTGAACGCATGGAAAAAGAGAGAAATTGTGTGATTCAGTGGAGCTCGCAGAACAATAGAACAGTCTATATTATTGGGGTGAGGACCAGGCCAGCCAGGGCTCTTCAGATAACCAAATGACTGGTTATACTCTCTGCTGCAACCTTGAAGAAAACAAACAAACAAAAAACAGAAACACATAAGGATTTCAGAGCTCTGTATTGGTTTTTTATTATATGAGTTTGTAAAGGAAATGGCTGGTAGATGTTTTAGACATTTCTCCAAGCTTACCTGCAGCTTCATAGGTAAATCTAACTCCATTGTTTATCATATATTCATCTGATTTGAAAGTCACAATGGCTGTCCGGTCGTAAGAATAGAACTCGGGGACAGAAAAGGTTTCAGTGCCACAGAACCTATGGGCAGATCCTTGGCTGCGCTGGAAATAAATGCATATCACAATTTCATCTAGTGATCTAACATGGCTTTCTGCTTATCATCTTCACGTGCACAGATCTTTCAGCACTTGCACCAGTTATGCAGTCATATGCTAAAATTCTCACAGAAATCACTTATTAATGTCTCAACATCTTACAGTCAATATGATGAGACACAAATCAAATGTAACAGTATTTCCATGGCAAGTAAGAAACAGTGAAAGTAGGTAGTATAATGGATGCAGACTTTTTTTTTTTCCCTGATGCCTTCTACAGAAACTCTTATTGGGGTTAATATTCAATTTTACCAAGGGTTTTGGGTGAAAGCAAGTACAGTCAGTTTATGAGAACCTGTCATTGGGCAGTACTTTCTGAGTGTTAAGTTTGGCATCTGGTGCAACAGTGGAAACTTGTGTAATACCAAGTCGAATTCAATGTGCATAGTGTGCTCCCATGAAGTCAATGCACCCGCTACTTTATCATGCTTTGGATGTACCCCTTCATCTAGAAAAATCAATGAATCAATTGCTAAGCAGTGGCCTTCTCTCTTTGCAAGCGTGAGGGAAGCTGGTTGCGGGTAGCTGTGAATAAAGCACAGTATCAACTGTAGATTTCCTACCATTGGTGAAGCTTGGAGCTCTAGGTAGTTCTGAGAACAGTCTTGGTTGGAGTGGAGGTGGAAGGTCTCCACAACCAACCTGACCTGCTGCTGCGGAGGGGCATCAATGATCCACACACAGTGGGTAAATGGTGGATATGCATTTGGGAAATTAGGTGACGTTGCAGTCAGGGAAGTTGAAGTTGCATTATATGTTCCTCCACATAGTCCTGTTTAAAATAGCAATAAATACATCAACATAACCAACTGGGGAAAAGGGCTTACCTATTAAACAAAGTTACACTGAACAGTATGCTTTTGTGCTTACTTGTGGTTCTGTAGAGAAAAAAGGTCAGTAGAAAACATTCTAATGCCATGTCTATGTATGTCTCAAAATGCAGAAAAATGTTCTCTGTAACATCAGGACACCCCTTAGCAGTGTGAGAATATGTTACACTACGGTTTTCCAGCCCCCTGCTGCCAGAGGAGGCACCAAAGGGAGTCCAGCAGTGCTGCCTTGAACTTGCTGATATTGGATGCTCTGTAGAGCTATGCTGAGGACTCTTCTCTTTCCCTGCGCCTTCTGCCTATAATGAGTTTTGATGATTTCATGTTCATGTTCTTATTTCTCCATAGGAGTCACAAAAATATACATTACATATATATGTAATACATATACAGATAATACATAAACATAAATCTATATATACATACGATCCACTGTGGTGTAGGTAGCATTGAAACCCTCTCTTTCCACAGAATTATCTGTGATAAATTTCACAGTCAAGAAATTACTGGTAGATAGAAAAGGAGCTGGCACCATAGATCCACAGTACGTGCCAACCAAATTGGCATTTTCATTATCTCCATCATATAGCTGAAGAGAGAAAAGCATTTAAAACATTAATATTTTTAGCACAACAAACAAATAAATAGAAATCAAGTTCTCTGACCCTTCCCAGACATTACAATTTCTGTTACCTGAAAGCACAGAAGGTGCTTTTGTGCTTTAACTGGATGTTTTTGATGACTACAATTCCTCACCATCAAATTAACTAATTCAAGTAGATGGTGTAAAGCCCGTTATGGGACATTCAGGTCTCATTTTGGCAAATCAATCAAAAAATATTCTCATTGGTGATTCTGCTTTCTTTGATTTTTTATGTGAAAACTCAAACACTTTTCAATGAGATAGGTTGTATTCATCAAAATGTAGAATTCATTGGCGTTTGCACTGAGCATCACTAATGTTCAGCTGGCTCCCTAACCATCTTCTGGATGGTTAAGATCTTTTTGGACTTTTTTGGGGAGTGCTGTGCTATGTATCCTGATTTTTATGTGCTTATCACAGGGATGGCTTTCAGAGGTGAGCATTTAGCATCAAGATTTACTTATTCAAAGTTTAAAAAACAAAAGTGTTTTCAAGCAATTTGGTTTGATAATGAAATCCTCATGTTTACTTCCCAAGTGCTTGACTTCTGGATTGTTTATAATCTGTGGATTACAAACTCATTTATACAGGTGGTAGGAGAACAAAAGCTTGTCCCCATAACGGTCAATGTCAAAACTCTCATTGGCTTCCAAAAAGGCAGGATTTCATCTGCAGTAGCAATCTAACCCACTGAAAAATCATAATTATATTAAGTAATTGAATTTCTTCATAAGGCCATTTTCTATTAATTAAGTTTTAACCTCAGGGTAATGTTTTCATGGATATATTCTTGTTAAGATACATAGCTATCTTACTTTGACATAATCATATTGGCAAGTTCGAGCAGACTGTCCTTCGAGGGCAAATGAAGTGAAGGTGAAGTGGATCCGTTTATTTTCAGGCACAGTTATAATCCATACACATTCCAAATTTTTCTCGTATCTTCCATTCATGGAGACTGGAGAGCCAAAGCTATAAGCTGAGTTTGTCAAGTAACCACCACAGCCATGCTGAGGCCCTGTTAAAGAGCAGCTTTTTAAAAGCAATTCCTAGTATTCATGTAATATTCAAATATTTAATCTCAATATAGCATTTTTTTTCCACATCAGAGAATATTACTACCCCATCTCACAAGGACTATTTGAATGATTAAAATACTTACAGCACAAACAGCTTTAGGTAGATATAACTTACCATTACAGCTTGTAGAATTAATAAAAGCAAGACCCAGAAAATATGGAATGAGTGATTTACAAACCTCTGGCCTTCTTTATTACCAACTTTGAAGCTAAAACTCTTATGACCGAAATGAATTCTGAGAAACAAAATGTGATGGGTTAAGAGTGCATTTTTGCTTGCTTAAGAAGAGATTCCTTAAAGAAATGTGATTAGTGGAGGCTAAGCAGCAAATTATTACCATCAGGCTCATATTGTTTTGTTGAATATGAAATATGTATCTGCTTCAGAAATGTAGCCTCAAGTTTTCGTTTGTTTTGTGCTGTTTTAAAAAAAAGAATTTAAGAAGTCAGAGGACAGAAATTAAATAGCAGAATAATGATTAGAAAGCATTTTAATTTAATTCTTACCTACCACTTACAGTACTTGAACAGTAGGGGTCACTGAGTTGTTAACTTTCAAAATCTGGCTAAAAATTTTATTATTTGTGTCAAGCTTAGCGTTTAATATCTAAAATGGTGATCTTTTTCAAAAGCCAATTGAGTGGTTTATTTGGGCAATACTGCCTTGTTCCAGTGGCATTGAATTTGGCAGCCTATATCTGAGACCCAGACCTAGATTTGCCTTTTCCAGCAGTGTTGAATTTTGTGGGAATTTACAAGTGAACAACCCCTCTGAACAGGAGGCTACTTTTCATTAAGTTTTCCATGTGCAAAGCTAAATCTGTACCCGTAGCTACCTAACGTGAAAAGCTGAAGTCTGTAATGTTTGCAGTTACACTGAAATCAGTGACTTTGCACAAAAACTATTACTCAGAAGATAAAAACCCTGTTATTACATCTAATCACAGTTAGACAAAGCCCACAAACTACCTGAAAGGATTTTCTTTACCACTTTTTAACTTTAGGCTCTCTCAATCTCTATGGGGTTTCTTGGCTGGTTATTTAACTCAGGAATTCAAATAAAGTGTGGGTCACACTCTGGCGTTTGGCTGAATCTGATAAGAACTGCTTTTAAAGTGATGCAGTGACTGCAGGCAGGCGAGCCTGCCACAGTGCGAGCTTTGAGAGGAGTTAGATAAGCACAAGATGCTTCAGCTGTGGATAAGCAGCAGGGACAGTTTCAGAAGCTCATCTGCATGCATAAAACATGCCTTTCCTTCTGGCCAACACGCACTGACTTCACCTTGACACACTGATGTATTTCTAGTCACAGAAAACTCAGCATTGCTTAAGCTCCAATATTACAAAAGATCACTCTGGAGTAAAATCAGCGCCCAAGTATCAGGATTGCATCAGTAACCACAGGTTGGAAACAGCCCAGTCTTGCAAGACTATAATGGTTAAACCAGAGTGACTAAGTATCACCCTGCTCTACTAACCCAAGCCAGAAAAACTCCACCCTAAAAAGGAGTTTGTTTAAAACCAAAATCTTAACAACATGGGATTCAAGCCTTTGTTATAGCTAGAGATGAGCAGAAGAAACTTATTATGGGAATGCAGTGAGAAAGTCAGGATTGTAGTCCAGTTTTGTGGGCTGTTCTAATAATGAAATCAGAAACTTGGAGAGGTGTTAGCATAATTCTCATGCCACTGCAGAAGCTGGAAACAACAGCAAGGGAAATGTAACCAATAAATCATGTTCTTACCCTAGGAGGCGGGAAAATACCAGACCAGAGGGTGCCAATTGCACTAAGAGGGCAATTGGGCAATTTTGCTTTATTTTTCTCTGGGCTGACCCTTCTGCGTGCTTTATTCTTAAGGCGTGCTTCTTGGAGCCATTTCCTGCTCAACATTTTGGACCTCATCCATGCAATATACCATTAAGGTCAGAATCATTAAGCATAGGGCAAAGTCTGACCCTCCAGTCCTGCGATATTGCAGGACTAGTGATACACCAGCTCTACAGTTATATAGGTCAGACCATCTTACAAAGCTTCCCTTCCCCTTTTCATAGTTAGAAGTGCAAACACGCCAGTCAGAACATTGCAACAGGAGCTGGAACATTGCCACAAGCAACAACAGGTGAGGTTTCAGTGTTGGTTGGCTCGTGCTTTTTTGGGGGGATATCAAACCTATGGGTCCTTGCAAAAGCGCATTTCATTGCTAGCTGTGCAGCTATGAGGGCAGCTCAGGTGACAAAAATATAGATGTAGGCGAGCCATGTGTGTACAGCACTTAAAATGGACCTGAAAGGGAAGAAACAGGTCAAACCCTCATTATAAGAAAAATCATTCTGGCTAGTTGAGCCAGTAATAGCATCTAAAAGGAGATAAATAAATAAATAAAGGTATAGTTTACAGTTAATAGATATGTGGTTTCATCGTTAGCTTTCACAATGCTAAGCCTGTTTAGCCAGAGTCAAATGATAACAAGATGGTACAAAATAAATAACGGCTAGACTAGAAGCCAACTAAGATATGCAATTGCCCTGCATCAAGCTAAGTAAAAAGCAGCCCTTGCTGAAAAATCTATTCTTCTACCTTTGTATTTTTCAGTTCTAATTATCATTACATCTGATTGCAGCCACTAAGAGTTACAGAACAGCAAACCCACATAAGACTACAGTAACTCCCACAAGTGAAGAAAGAACCAACTGCTTAACAGGGGAGAACTCACTCTAGCAGAAAAATATTATTGTGCTGAATTTTAGCCGGGATGCAATTCATTGTTTTAAAAATTATCGCCATTCCTGGGTAGAAGACCATGTAGAAGCTGTTCATCCTGCCTCCATTGATTTTCATTGTTGGATAACACAGCCAAAAAGATCATAGCTAACTAAAATTTAGGCAAAATCTGGATGGAGAGTTCTGTTAGTTGGTAGAACAGCCTCTTAGAAAAAGATCATCATTTTAGATACTAAAAGCTAAGCTTGAGACAAATAATGAGAAAAACACTTTATAGAAAAATCTTTGTGTGGGCAGGTGGATGGACTACGTGCCTGACAGTGTTATTTCTCTCTCTGATTTCTTATTTTAAATAAAAATCATTAGGTCACTTTAAATCAGATAGTAATTGTGTTCTCCTGATATAAAGCTTGCCAGGGAGTGCAAATTATCGGAATAACTAGGACACATGCTGCCACCATTGTTTTTGTTTGAAAGCATTAGCGAAACTAAAAGGCTGAGGGACCATTCAGAAAGGAAGAAATTGAATGGCAAATAAAAATAATTACAGCAGGAGCAAGCACATGTTTCTCTGCTAGAGTTACATCCTCTAGATATGAAACTAAGATGAAGATAAATCTTTGAAGTTGCTGCCTTCACAGCACAGCCAGAGTAAGGATCATTTATACAGGTATAGACTCAATGAAAGGGAGCCTACCAAATAGTTCTAAATTGTTTGGAAACTGGCAAACCGATGGCACTTCAAGACACAACAAACTAATTTTGCTGTCCTTCTCTTCTTACCAAGTAGAGCAAGCACTATACGTGTCTACCAAATGACAACACAATTCAAAGAACTGTGCTAGCTTTGCTTAAATAAAGCCAAAAGCCTCTTTGGATTTGTGGACCACATCTGATCTCACCTAAAAGCATCCCTGGGAACTCCAGGCTTATCGTTGATCTGAATTAAAAATCAGAGAAAGCCAAAATCAGCTCTGCCAAGATCCATGCCTCTTTCCTTAAAGGTCTTTAGAAATTCCAGCGTGGAGAAGAGGCTGGGCCCTGCTGTAGTACTTATTTCACAGCAATGTGGGACTGTGGCTTCATACAGTACGACTCAGAACTGTGTAAGGTTGGCGGGGAAATCCTATTTCCATAATTCATCTCATGGCAGATCGTGAAGGTGGGATAACCTACACAAGCTGAGATTTCCAGGTTAGTTCCAACACTTGGAGCCACGACCGTATAGACATCATCACCACAGTGCCAGTCCTGACCGCAGCGCGTGCAACATTTCAGAGAGAGATTTCAAGAAGCACAGGGGTCTTTCCAGTCTCCAGGCTGGCCTTTAAACAGAAGGGTGTTTTGCCTGAGCTGGTGGCGTGGCAATGGCGCTAGTAGGGATGCTTAAGACTGCAAAACACACATGTCCTGTGCAAGACGGATATCACCAGTGCAGCCAGTAGAAGTTCATATTCATGGGGTTTTTTTGACTATTGGCTCATCCCAAATACAACAGCCAAGCCTGTCGCCCAGGCAAGCTCTCTGCCAACCTTGTCCTGTTCCTGCTCTACTCTCATAGATGTCTCATCCTATTTATCTTCTTGATACTTGCCTAGGAGAGGAGGGGCAGACGTGCAGTCTGGCCTCATTCTAATACTTTCCTCAGAAAAAATGTTAACTGAATTACCATATTTGTTGGCATTGCAAATATCCAGGCCTTAGCAGATCTCTTTACAAAGCAAATCAGAAAGGTCCGCATTGCAGTACAGATTTTCAATGGAGGAAGTTATTGACTTTAGTGAAGCAAAGGCAATTTATGCCAGCAGAGATTTTTAGCCACAGTTGTGTGAAATGCCTTTATTCTGAACATCTCACCATCTTTTAACTGTTTGATCACCACAAGTTAATCACTCCGTCTAAAAATAATTTTCAACTCTTCATTTTTCTAGATCAGTTATAAGTTTCATATTTAAAATGTCTAATACTTTTATTGCTCATCCAATTCTAGTATGCTGAGCATCTATTTATTTTATGTCAGGATAAGGAATGTCACAGACATGAAATAACTGACATTTCAGAGAGGCATATGTACACTGACCCTTAGTTCAACAGATGTGGGTTTTTTTCAGAGATACTCAGATGTTTTTTAACATTACAAATGCCTTCTAAATTTAGCTTATTAAAGTGACAAGATGTTAACAGTCTAGAAATTGATTATTTTATGAACAGATATTGTGAGTTTGTTGATATCTGTATAAACTATAATAAGATGAAGAAAAGATAATATTAGCCATGCTTGATTCATTGTTTTAATAGATTAAGCTAATCATGGTTAAGGCACAGCAATATAATGAATCTGAAATGTGTAACATATTTGATATAAAATTATGTGGAATAAAGGCCTAAAGAAAGTTTTGCAAGAACACATCTGAGTTGGAAGAAGTTTCCTTCCCAGCTTGACCCTCTCTGCAGACCCATGCTGTAAACCCGGGTTAGATAGCTTGATCTAACCTTCAGAAACTGATCCTAATGGGCTGTCAAATCTCTGCCAGGTAATGCTGCTTTTCTAAGGTATGAGAAGACGCACTCACTTCAGCAAAAGTGCTCACATGCCCTAGTCAAGGACACCTGCTTCTATGACTTTTTGTTGGAGGAAGAAAAATTTTCAGTAAATTTGAGAATCGGTTGCACTCAAGCCTCTGTGTCCTTTCCCAAAAGGTCACTGGCATTGATAGCAGCCACTAAAATCACTATTTTTTTCTGCGTTAATCAGTGCATTGAAATACTTCTGGTGGTGTGTGAATTTAGCAATGATCCTCAAAAGAGGACCTTGCCCCTGCCTATACAGTAGAATGACCAAACTGATATTCTACAACTTAAAATGTCCATTTGGATTTTGAGGTTTCAGAGATTCTGAACAATCCAAACAAAATCAGTGCAAATGAGGTCTGCTGACCATTTCTGAAAATCTGCATCTTGAAATCAAATCCAGTGAGCTAGGCTTTTGTTTCACAATATAGAACTGGATTTAGAACTATATTAGGCAGAATATTGTCTTGACAAAATAGAATAGCATAAAAGTGCTGTCAAAATTCTACTGGGTCAATATTTTAAGAGCACATTTTAATTAAATCACGGGACCACATAACAGTAAACCTATTAGCAACAGACGCTTGGTGCATTGTATTGTATTCCAAACAGGAAACGAGTAATCTAATATACATCTAATAGAAAAAAAGGAAGACGGATGCCTCTGGGTAATTTATCAGGTAAGCCACAGATCATTGTGTTAGGAAGGAAAGCATATAGATTATGATCTTTTTCTATAATAGCATACAGGATTATTTCTCTAAGTTAGCTTTTAATGCATTTTTAGTATATCACATAGGAAGACTTCTTTTTTCAAACTTCGTTTCCTCTAAAAGTTTATCCACTTGCAAATTTTTCCTAGGCAAAATCATTAATATTCAGAAATGCTCTTTTGAATAAAAAGTACTGATGGATCCTTGGGGAAAAAATGGGCAAAAGGAGAACAATGCGACTGAGAGCAGGCTCCTCTCTCTCTCAGAGGATGGGGTGGTTAAGGACTTTGCATTCCAACAGCCTAATGGTTGCCAAGGTTTTGGAGGCATTTCTGCTGCTGTAGAGCCTGCAACAGGATTTTTTCTCATTGTTGCCACGCTATTCTTCTTGCCTGTCTCTATCCATCTGTTTTCCCTTGTCTTGCATTTAAATCATAGGCCTTTTTGACAGCAAATTGTTGCTTCATCCTGTGTCTGTATTGCGCCTACCACCATGGAGTCATGGCCTGTGAGCTCCTGGGCCCGACAGCAGTGCAAAGACAGGGATGATATTGGTATTAGTACAGCACTGCACTGCTCTTGCACAATGTATCAGTGTGAGCTTCTGCACGCTCACCGGGAGACAATGCCAGAAAGGAGAGGGGACAGAGCAGACTCCAGCCTGAGGTCAAGCAGGATTTAGCACTGCAGAAATAAAGCAGACCATCTCCCTGACCTTCTCCATCCCACCTTCCCTGACATGCCCAAAAGCAGGTATCAGCTTTGCCTGCACAGTGTGAGAAAAGCCCAGGAAGAGCTTCCCACCACAATAATTTTGCTTCTTCCAGTCATGTGGTTTCCTAAACCAAAGGATTCCTTAGATCCTTTTTCTGATCATTTAGAATGGGATATATTTCTCATAACTGAGACAATGAGGTTATGCACACCAGCACAGAGAGCTGCCAAGCAGAAATGATGTGCTCTTAGTAAGGTCACAGCTACAATCTCTTAACAGGGGTTGCTGACTCTTTAAAAAGAGCCTTGGTATCAGGATCCTCCAAGGAATCACCAACTGGGGCGAGAGGGTCACCCTACTGCTAGGTGGAAACAGACAAAAGCACCATTTATCACTAAAGCACAAAGTCCCTGTTGTCACAGCAGGGACAGCAGAGACCAATGCAGGTTGTTTTCTTGCCAGAAAGGGTCAGCTTAAAATCTGAGGTCTTCTCTTGTAGTGGAGGAGCAGGAGAGTTTTGGCCAAGTCACAAGCACAGACCTGCAGCCCCCACTCTTCAGGGAGAGACCTTAGCTCTCCTTCCTTCACAGAGACATCTGATGTAATGAAATTTCCTAAGCTTGTATCGATTTATCTCTTCTCCTTTTATTGATTGTCTAGAGGAGCACACACTCACTGCGGTAAGGAGGTATAATTCTCTTTTTACAGAATGAGAATGGGGGCAGGAGAAAGGTCAGCGGTAACTAAGGCAAGAGTCTTTTCTTCCGTTAAATCTCATGCTTGCAGCAGGCTGGGATCCCCCTGTCAGCTCAGTTCACCAGCTTCGCGTGAGAGTCTCTCCGGTGACTCCAAATATGAGGCCACTAGGTATCTTAGCAGCTTAGCAGCAGGGTTACTGCTGTCAGAAGCAGAGGTGGTCATGGAATTTATAAGCCCTCAGAACTACACCAACAAGGGCTATATATTCCCCTGCATCTAATGCTCTATATAATAAGGATCTATTTCTAAGGAAATATATTTCATAAAAAAAGGAAATATTGCTATACTGTCAAATTAATATTATGCTGTGCCTTTTCTGCATAGTTGGGGGGAATTCAATGTCCTAGTGGGTGGGGGTGAGCTGCTAATTTGTTCTAATTAAAACAGAGCACGTCTCTCTACAGAAATTGCATGGTTTAGCTCTGAGACTGTAGATCTTGCTAGGCTTCTGTGGGTTTCCTACTTCATCAAGTCTTTTCTTTCTCACCATGCTGGTTATCAGATTAATTCCTCTCCCTATTAATAATATTAACAAGAGATGAACAACAGATAACCCCAGTTTTTGGAATTATCTCTGAGAGAAGCCTAATCAGGAAAGAAATTGGAAGAGCTTGTAAAGAAACTGTTTAGTTTAGCTTCCTACAAAAGGGTTTACTGTTTCTGCTTGTTTCTTTCCAATATATAATCAGGGTCACTCACAACATTAAACAGAGTGCAATAATTACGTTATCCAGTGGTGCTTCCCTGAGGTAGCTACAGAATAATGGAGTCTTTGTCATCCATTAGAGAAGGAGGCTTGCTGTTGCTTTACAGATCCATATTCTTTATCCAAGAGATTTATCATTATTGTCATCTGATTGTACTTATCCTCTTACAAAACCACATGGGGTTTATCTTTTGACAGACACAGAGATCCTGTAAAGCACCATTTAGAACAGCAAGCTTTTCGATCTTCGTGGTTTTGTTCTCTTTCACTTGAAGAAGAATCTCAGACCTCATTTTACAAAGATTTATCACATTTTTTTTCCTCGCTCTATTGCTCAGAGAAGTCAAACTGTAGGACTGTGACTCATTTTTTTCCTTTTATAATATACTTTTATCTTTCTTGGCCATTCTGCAGTATCAAGAAGCTGTTGGGAGGCCTGAAGGCTGTGTGGTTTGCTCCCTGTGGCTTGCTTCCACAGAGGAGAAAGACGACCTACCTCACCACTGTAGGTAGTGTCTCACCACTGTGGTGCTATGGCCAGCCCACATCTCCAGCAGGGCCGTCTTTTCCAGCCTGCAACTCTGCTGCCCCTATATATGTGCAACCTTAAGAGTCTGTAGAGATGTCCCTCCAAAAATTAGCCTAAAAGATAATAAAGCTTATTCATAAAAAGCTTATCTTGACTCTGGGAAATAATCAGACTTGGTACTGACTCGGAAAGCTTGGCTTATTTTCTGCTGTGTGTTTAAGCAGGCTCTCTGGCAAGCTGTGTAAGTAAAAATGAAGTCAGTGGCTAAAAAAGTTGACTCTGCGCCAACAGGAAGAGCAAGAGCTTGAGGAGTTCTTGATGATCTCACCCTGGAAACATGGACCCATGGCTGTGGGGGATCTCTGACAACTGACACCTAATGGCTCAGAAACAGATGAAACAACACTACTTTGCTTGAAAGAAAAGTCCACAAGAATGAACTTAAAGATTTTTGTAGCAATTGCTTAAAAAGAAGCAAAAAAAGAGTTAATAATAGAAATGACCATGAGGTTGTGTGGGAATATTTTTCTTGGCAAAGACTGCAGAGCCAGTTATTTTCCTTATCTGTAAATACTTTCTCAGACTGTATCAAACAAGAAAGTCCCTGGATAGGAGTGGGAAGGGGATTCAGTGACTCAGCAGAAGACTATGTTGATCCTGCCACAAAGGCCTTTCATGCTGAACTATCTGAGTGCCAGCTTTGTGAAACGGACAATTGCTTCTTTCTAGATCACAAGAACATTGAGTTAATTACACAAGAAGCTAGTAGTGATGACACGGAATCAATGTACATGTAAAGACTATTTGCTTCTTATCATTCCATGACAATTCAGATCTAAGATCTAATAAGAAGGTAAAAAAAGTTCCTTTCAACATAGAACTTTAAAATAGAATATTGGTTTAAATCTTTTTAGGGCAATAACGAAGTTTTGATGAACTTTTGTGTTCATCAAAACAGATTTTATGGTCAGTGCCTTCTCAGTGCAATCCCAGTTATGTGGGGGACAACTACCCAGAGTGATCCCAGAAATGAGCAGAGATCAGCACAGTGGTACCTGGTGGTGCCCCTGTCTTAATTGATTTTAACAGTTTAGTTTTAAAAAAGGTGTGAGTGGACTGCAAGGAAGTGGAAGTGGAGGATGGATGGAAAGGAAGCAGCTACAGGGCACCACCAAGCTGCCACTAGAGATGTAGGAGAGTTTGCAAGTTTTGCCAGATTTCCTGCAAGAGTTGGATGCTGCTAAGCCCTCAGCTACCCAAGAAACCTCTGTGCCTTCAGAGACACAGGAAAAGCTCAAGCAGAAAATAAAAGGGTCAGGGCTAGAATGCAGGGATCCCATAATCCCAGTCTTTTGCCTAGTCAGTTCAAGAAACTAAGAAACCTTTTGCTTCCAGCACATCTGGTGAGCAAGGCTGTAGCACCTACTCACCAAAGAAAATTACTTCTCAGCAGACACTTGAGGTTACCAATTTCATAACATTCTTACCTAAGGTCTCCCTGAAAGATGCTTTCCATCCCCTGGCTGCTCCAGAGAAGTCAGTCTTAAACACCAGGAACAAGCTATTGCTGGAGCTCTTGATATTTGGGGGCAGTTCTGACCCACAGAATTTGCCAAGGAGTGGAGCATTGTTGCCTGAGCCATCATATACAGCCACATAATCCTTGTAGCACGAGGGAGACAATTCAAGCTGGAAGTTGTTGAACCTGCAGAATACACTTCGAGCATTAGAGTACAGCATTTCCATTTTTATGTATGTGAAATTATATATGTTTTTAGTGCTTGAATAAAGGTATAAGTAATAGCAATGGCCAAAGCTGTACATAGATATCACATTCCTGTTCAGGCAGACAACAAGCAAAGCTACAGATTGCATGGCAGAACAACACAACCAACCAATCTCAAAGAAACTGGCCTCTCACAAGACAAGCTGTCAGCCTACGTCACCTTGCTGTGAAGAGGGAGACCTCCCCTGTGCAAACATACCCTCCCTCACTTCTGAAAACTGCTAACGCTGCGATTTCCTTGGGCACGTGACAGGCATACAAAATTCAGGCTCAGATTGCAGACCAACTGTGTCTTACATTTAGCTGAGGAATGCTTCCTTTGTTCACAATCAGCATATATCTGACAAAAGAATATATATATATATAATTTCTCAGTGGCAACATTCTGTGGCAGGCAAAGCTCTCTTTTAGGTAGGACTGCACACAGTCAGGAGTATATATATCTTCTGGGTGGATATTATTACTTGGGCTGTAAAGCAAGTACCAGCTTTCTAACAGAGTTCCAGTTTTTCTTATATCAATTCACAAGAGCCTCATAACCCTTCAAAGGCTGACAGAATTTTCCTAGGAGAATGAGCTGTATTTTTACAATTTCTTAGTCCTGCTTCTAATTAAAGTGGGAAGCTACGATTATGGTGATGTTCTGCAAATAACAAGTAACTGAGAGTAAGATATAAAGAAGTCTCAGGTTGATATGAAAGGCTTCAGTGGCAACTTCTCTTTTTAATTGAGCTTTCCCCTTGGAAAAGGAAAGACAGAGAGAAAATTATTAATTCTTATTTTTAATTGGAATCAGAGTCCTCCCTGTCCCCTTGGCGACAAGCTGAATTTAGATTACATACTTGAGAGCGATGACTTTGCCATTTCCGACGGAGAGGTGGTATGAGCAGTTCATGTTGTTGTGATAATCTACAATTGAATGAGCCGGACTGCTGATAGTGCCAACAGAGCCATTGAAAATGCCACCACACGCTGCAAGGGAAGAAGGGAGAACCATTACTGTCTGAGTGCCAACTTTGCCCTAGCTCTTTTATTTCTTGAAGGAGACTCTGTTGGTCCTATTTTAACCAAGAGCAAAGGAAAACCCTTGATAAATTAGGAGGAGTCTCCACAGTCATGCCTAGAAAAGTTCATTGCAGAGGTCTCTATGAAGCTGGACGGTGCAAGGGAAGACTGGATGTGAGAACATAAACTACAGGTTGTCTGGTCCGTACCAAACAGCACTGAGTGTGTTTGTGCAGTGGAAGAGCCTGATCCGTAACCAGCTGCAGTTGGAGTTTTGGGGAGCAGGAGGGTTAGGGGAGTGCCCCACGCCACAGGGTGAGTCAGGGATATCCAAGGGCATCCACAAGTCCTCACAGGCAGGAACCTGTCTGACGAGTGGGCAAAGAAATCCCCTCACTGAGCTCCTTGTTCAACGATGTGCATGAAGATTTGTCGCTGGAACGGCACAGGAGCAGGTCAAACTCTGAGTTTAAGTGAAGCCAAGTTTAAGCTTGGCTCTGCAGGGCTGCACCCTGCAGTTGCTCATGGGGCCAGGATGTGGGCTAATGTTTTTGTTCCCAGCTCCAGTGCTGGAAGGAACAAAAAACGATTATAAAACTAGCTCTAATCTCCATTGTTAATTCGAGTCTTTATTTTATGGTCTTAACTTGGCAAAACAACGTTTCCCTGCGTCCTGTTGATAAACAGCTGAAAGCCACACAGAGCCTCTCATGTTTAAAGGCGATGCCCTTGCCCAGGCCACCACCCGTGCAAAGGCAGCCCCGTGCGGGGCGCAGAGCCCCAGCCTCAGCCACGGCTCCATCGGGAGTCTGTGTCCCTGGCAGCAAATGGACCGGAGCCGGGGGGATAAAGAAGCAGCATTATTCTATGCTAGGAGGGGGAAGGCTTTTTCTTTTTCTTTTTTTTTCCCAAGCAAACAATACAACTAGAGGGAAGAAGAATGTAAATTGCTGGAATCTGCTTTGTATGGAGCCCCCAACTCCTAAGGGTGCAGTCATACTTCCCAAATGTCAGAAGTCACAAGTCTGATAGCAGCAAACAACTCGAGTGAGTTATGAAGGTCTTTCACATGAGTAGCTGCTCAGTGTCATCTTTCAGTGCCATTCTCTGCCTTATCTGCATCAGGCCATTCATTTTACATAAAGTATTTAACCGTTTGCCTTTTTTTTTTTTGCTATGGCTTTAAGCATGAATAATGTGTTAAAGGAAAGCATAAAGTTAAGAACTCTGGAGGTAGGAAATGAAATAGTATTCAAAAATCAAAATACTGCCCCTACAAATGAAACACACAAAATATTACCATTTCATCTTTGAAATCTAATACATGTTTCCAAAACAAAACAAAACAAAACAAACAAAAAAAAAAAAACAAGGAAATCTCACGTGAATGACAAAATGTTTTGGTGAAAAATTTCTTTTAACACTAAAATATATCTAGATTCCAGTCCTCATTTATTTTAGAATCTGGAACCTGGTGCACTAATATTTGGCACTACAAAGGGATCCTCAAATGGAGGTATACAGCTGAGGCCATTTAAACGCGCATTTCTTGTTCCAGTGTTATGCAATGTAGCTTTAGTATAACAGAGATCTAGGTCAGTCTCCTGTATATGAAAAAATCATTTAAATGAACTCAGTTAAGCAAACTGGAGATGTCACTCCAAAAAAAAAAAAAACAGATTAAAAAGAAAAATACTGCCAAGAAGTGTTGCATTCCTCTACTTCAGCAGAATCATGGGAAATGTTTCCAATTCTGAGTTGGTCTTATGCAGTGCTTTGACACAAGGACAGCAGGACAGCACACATTGAACAGTAGCATGTCCTGGTCCTGAGTGCTCTTTGGGGCAAATGCTGAGGGAATATGAACCATTTACACCTGTCTAGGAGACTCCAAAAGTCCAACGTTTCCTGCACTAAAATGCAGCCTGAGTGTTTTCCACCACCTAAAGCACTGGAGCTGGTACTCACCAACTGCTCTGTATCTGGCCTGGAATCCAAAGCCTGCAAGGTGGGAGTCGCTGTAGAAGTAGAGCAGCATCGGCCCAAAGACACTGACCGGTGCCGGGAGCTCAGTGCCGCACAGGGTGACAACAGGGTTCGGGGTCATGCTCGTCCCACGGAAAATCCTTAATCCATCATACAGGCACACTCTGCTCAAGAGTGACGGGGCTGTGTGGACATGCAATGCACAAATGTTAGTGGCATATTTTCAATGTGATTTACTGAGCTTCACGTTTACACTGATCTCTCCAAAGTTATAGCTGAGTAAGAACCACCTACGAGGAGACACAAAACCTCCCAAAAGTATGTATTTTCCCCTGTAGGACAAAGCAGCTGCATTTATTGTACAGGCAACCAATGTCATGGGTGCTTTTCTTTCCTGTGATGTAGAAGTCAGTACTCAGTGTGACGGATTTCATATAATTTTAGAGTGAGAAAATAGTAACATGCTTTGGAACTCTCTTCTTTCTCTCTCTTCTCAAACTTTCAAAGCTTTCCTCAAGCTTTTGAGCAACCAAACCCAGATTCTTCAGCTTGAATTACAAGACAAAAACTGTAAATTTAATCTGTCAGTTTGCTAGGTAAACAGTGCCACTGTGGCAGTTAGTGGAGATCTCCTGGAGATGACAGAACTATGGGAAAAGAAACTGATCTTCAGGAGCAATCAACTTTAGGGAACAAATCAGTACAGATAGAAGTGTGACTGAAAAACTGCCTATTTAGAAGCACTAAAAACAAGGAAATGGGGAACACAGCATCCTACTGCTTTTCTGTTCTCCAGTGTTTTTAGTTTCTCATTCACAGTTACCTTTTGGAGGAGCGAGCCCTCCTCTCTGCCCCCTGCCTTACCACACTACCTTTCTAGCCCCGCTACCAGATTCATCCAGACCAGCTTGAGAGGACAGGGCACACGCTGTAAGTTTCCCAAGAGCCTGTGGCCGAGCTGGTCCCTCAGAGGAATGTCCCCTTAAAGGCCACATGACACGTTCGGCTCCAGCACTCCACGTTTGCCGGCAGGCAGCCAGCCCGCGGAGCTGCCGAGCCCAAGGCTGGGAGGGCGGCACGGCCGCGCAGCCCTGCCGGCTCCATGCTGGCACTGGTGGGACCCCGGTGGTCTGAGGGACACGTGGGGAGCGTGGGCGTTAGTAGGGCACAGNTGGGAGGGCAGCACGGATGTGCAGCCCTGCCGGCTCCACCTGGCACTGGTGGGACCCCGGTGGTCTGAGGGACACGTGGGGAGCGTGGGCGTTAGTAGGGCACAGGGGACATGCAGAGGCTGGGCCGGTGCTGTCAGCAAGACGTGCAGCACAAGCTTCATCAGTTGTACTGCTCCCAGAACCACCTGACAGGGTTATGTGTCCTTTTCCATCACTTACAGGCCTAAAGGAAGCGCCACATGTTCCCAAGGTTAAGTTGCCTTGTTAGTGATCTATTACAGTGGAATAGCTGCTTAAACTGCAAAGGATTATTCAGGAATTGTCTAACAGGAGATGCTGGCCTAGTTTCACAGAGGAGTGATTCCTGCAGACTGGCCAGTCAAAACTTCCCAGTGCTGTGGAAAACAGGATAACTCCTATCAAACGGGAAGGCAAATAGGAATGGAGTCGTAATGCTGTTTCACAGGAAGGACAGAGCAAGCCCAGCAGCAGCCTCATCTGTGATCATCTGGGCAGTTTCGATTTAAAAATTCTCTCTGTTCTCAATGAAGACAAGATACCCTAATTGCTTTACAAATAGGCGAACAGGGGAATCAGGCACTCGTGTGACTCTGATATGAGTTACTAGGATGAATGCAACCAGCTTCATCAGATAACCAGTTACATTTTTAATTATAAGATAGCTAATTTAAAATATTTTATATATCCTCCTCTACTGCGAGAATACTTGATAGTGGGCTAATATGATAAAAGTAAAAAACATGATCAGTTTTAAAATGCACAGAACTGAAGTAATGAAATACAGAAAAGTGTAGTTTAAAAAACAGGAAGGTTTGAGAAGGCAACTTGGATTTCATCTGGAAAACATTTTGGAGAAAGACCTGAAGTGAAATAGATTTCTCAGCAAAGCAAAGGTCCACAACACCCAAGACAAATTGTTTTGCTTTGCAGCAGTTTGGTGAATAAAATGACTGTTCCAGGACTAGGAGAAAAGCCTTCATCTCCGGCTTTGAGTGCTCCATAGTTTGGACCAATATCTCTTACTGTTTGACCTCTATCCTATTAATTCATTTCCTCATTTAATTCTCTCCCCTTAATTTCTCGCCATATTGAAATTCATTATTCTGCCTCTCTCCCCTAAATAATGCCCAGCCTCAGGTCCGTCTACCCCACTCCTCATGTCATACTTTCAGCCTCTGGACATACTCAGCACATCAGCAGCAGTTCTTCTCAGTGGTTTATTTCCTCTAATTCTCTTAGGTCTTTTCTAGCCCAATTCCTGCCCCTTGCGCTACAAAGAAACAGCTCTTATGAGTCTCCAGAGATCTTTTCTTAGCCAGATGTCAGACTCACATCCTCTCCGAGCTGCCGGGCACTTTCCATATAGTAAACCTCTTATTTCTAAGATCTTGTTTGCTGAGAGCTCCCTTCTGGTATTAACGTATTCCCTCCTTCAATACATCTGTGAAGATTCAATGAGACATCTCCTCTCCCATCCTTTTTTTGTCTCTCCATTTGCTGTGTATAACCTCACTGGCAAACACAGATTCAGCCGCCATTTCTCTGCTGATGGCCAGTGGAGCTATTTCCCTCCCCTGGCCTATTTCTCTTTAAACTAAAATTTCTATCTATCTCCCAACAAAACCATTCAATAGGTGGGCTTCTCTCCTCCACATCCCCAAGTCTTTCCTTGCATCTCCTTGCTTGACAAGCTCATGATTTTGCCTGCACTGACTAGGTTCATGTCTATAATTTAGTTCTTCACATCAGCCTAGATGTAAATAGTGTGGGCTGTTTCTAATTATTATCTTTAAAATGCAGTCTCTCCTATTCTTCCACGTAGACCGTCACCCAAGAAATACTGATTTTCCAACAGAGATATTGTACCATTTGTTCGTCATGCCTTGACAATATTTAATGCTGTTGCAGAGACCTTTTTCATGGCCTGGCAATCTGAATGTGTCACCCTTCTTGGAACTGCTGCCTGTCTTTGCTTTCAAGGCCTTCTTTTATCTAACTGCACTCTATTTATCATCTCTTGGTGCCTCTCAGCATTGATACATTGACTCCTGCCTCCAAAGGGCATATGATAAGAGCTTCAGTTTTCCTTATGTTATGTTTTTGAGATATGCTCTTTTGTTCTCTCCTTTCCATTAAGCAGGAATTTCTCAGTAACAATTTAAAACCAACTTTATTATTCAGCAAGTTTGCAGATGATACGAAGCTGGGAGGAGTAGTGGATACTCCAGAGGGCTGTGCTGCCATCCAGAGGGACCTGGACAGACTGGACAACTGGGCGGTCAAAAACCTCATGAAATTCAACAAGGCCAAGTGCACGGTCCTGCACCTGGGGAGAAATAACCCCAGACACCAGTACAGGCTGGGGACCGACCTGCTGGAGAGCAGCTCTGCTGAGAAGGACCTGGGCGTCGTGGTGGACGACAGGTTGACCATGAGGCAGCAGGGTGCCCTCGTGGCCAAGAAGGCCAATGGCATCCTGGGGTGCATTAAGAGGAGCGTCTCCAGCAGGTCGAGGGAGGTGATCTTACCCCTCTACTCAGCCCTGGTAAGGCCACATCTGGAGTACTGTGTCCAGTTCTGGGCCCCACAGTACAAGAGGGATGTGGAGCTGCTGGAGAGAGTCCAGCGCAGGGCCACGAGGATGATCAGGGGCCTGGAACATCTGCCCTATGAGGAGAGGCTGAGGGAGCTGGGCTTGTTCAGCCTGGAGAAGAGAAGGCTGAGAGGGGACCTGATCTGTGTCTATAAGTGCCTCAAGGGAGGCAATGAGGAAGATGGGGCTGGCCTCTTTTCACTGGTGGTCACTGACAGAACCAGAGGAAATGGCCACAAATTGAAGCATAAAAAGTTCCACGGGAACTTAAGGAAGAACTTCTTGACGGTGAGGGTGACAGAGCACTGGAACAGGCTGCCCAGAGAGGTTGTGGAGTCTCCTTCTCTGGAGATCTTCAAGACCCGCTTGGATGCAGCCCTGTGCCACGTGCTCTAGGTGGCCCTGCGTGTGCAGGGGGGTTGGACTAGATGACCTCTAGAGGTCCCTTCCAACCTTAGGCATTCTATGATTCTATGATTCTATGATTCTCCATAAAACTATTTCCTTGATGTGCTGCCTGCAAAAATCCTTGACCATATTTAGATCCCTAATTGTCTGGTCAATAATAACAGTGTACTTTTCCCACTTTTTGCCTATGGCCATAGATTGTCTTTCATTTTTTAAGGGGCAGAATCTGCCTTTTAATTGCTTGTTCAAAGAACATAAAAGAATGAGGTTTTCTTCACAGTTGTCGCTTCTGTCCTTTATGGCTATACAAATAATAATTAGTAATGTAGGAGAAATGTTATGCAGGAATATTCTCCTATACTATATATTAACAAATTCCATAGCAGAGGGTTCTATTTTGAAAGGAAGGAATTACAAGTTTTTTCTACTTATCCTCTTTCAAAATAGTATATTGCAAAATGTGTCTATTTTCTGAATTGTCTGGAAACCACTCAGAAAGCAGATACAGGAGACTCAAAATGAAGCTGTGATACTATCCTATATTGCAAAATTACACTTGAATTTCTTTTTTTTTAAGAAGAAATAAACAAATTATTAAAATAAGGTTGACATGGTATCAATAAAATGTTGTTTTGTATGGAAAGAGTACAAATACTACAAAAATATGAATGTACATACTGTAGGAGGCACCCACTATTTTCCCTTTATTTTCTATGATTTGAAAATCAAAATATACTGGATGTTATGCTCCTTTTTGGAGACTATTACAGCCATGTAATGATATGCAACCATAGCTGTCCTCCACGTTCTTTTGTAAGGAAGCTAATCTGAATAAAGATTATGAACAAAAACCAGATGTGTTTACCTACGTACGAGTTTTTGGACTATTTCTAATAGTTTAGCTTTGCCTAGACCTTTGACCCCAGGAATGAAGACAGACACAGGACTATGTTTATCACTGCCACAAAAAGACTAAGAAAAATTCACCCCATTTTTCAGTCCTTTATAAAATAAACAATCACAATATAGGAGTTACAGAAGCAAACTGCAACCTATACAATCTCACAAAACCTGAAAAAAAAATCTTTTTTACATTAATATAGGAGACAATAAGTCTGGATGATAAACTTAAACTGGATGTCTTTTTTCAGATAGTCAAAGTTAGCCAAAAATGTCATTCCTTCCTACCAGGAAGCAGCTGATTTGAATTAAATTTTAATCAATCATAAAATCAACAAATGCTATTTCCTCCATCTCTCTCTTGCTCTGCATTGTTACTTGCTATATTTAATGCTTAATACATATTTAATATTTACTACATGCATGTCATATTTATTTGATTTCAGATCCTGGCATTATTTCATTGCTATGGGTGAACAGCATCATTTGGAGGCATACTTTATAATCAGAACAGCCCTCTCATAATTGAAAACATACTGCTCTATAGCAGAAATATGTGACTAACCAATCAAGTCATTTCATTTTGCAGCAGTGTGTCACTGCACTACAACAAATTGCCCCTGTCTTCTAATTTTCTGGAAAACATCTCAGGCAGTTAAGTCAATGAGACATGTATGCCTTACAGGCATTATTTTAGATACTTCATTTTGTTGCTTAACAACCATGAAAAAAATGATTGGATTTCTTTTGAGAGGTCAAATAGGTAGTAAATTACGCTAACTGGACATGCATCTAAACTATAAATACCCAAACCAGAAATCTGTACCGGTGTGTTTAAGATTTTAAAAGGCCGCACTCAGTAACAGCCTAAACGGGTGCAATGCTTCCTTGCCTTGGAATAGCTGCAAATGGCTCTAACAGATGCTGCCAGACAATGTCCTGCCATTGCAAAAGAGCAGTGGGACTTCAAGTTGAAAACCCTCAGGCACATGAGCTAATCAGATTCAGTGGGGCTGCTGAACACATTTTCACATCTGCAGGATAGTTTGCAAGATGATGGTTTCAGTCTTCTTTCCCATTTAAACACAGGTAATTTCTCTTTGCTGCTGGGTTATATTTTAATATTATGTGAAGAATACATTAATAATCAGCTATGGGAAACTGCCATACTTCCTCTTTTATATCCAGATGTCCTTTAGCTCACATCCTAATTTTTCTTCTTTCATGTGACTAAGGGCTTTCGTTTCTGTAGCCTGAGGAAGCGTGTGACAATAAAGGATCAAGTTGTCTTGCAAGAAATATATCTACATAAATATTAAAAGCATTTTATGTTTATTAGGTTTGTGTCACTTACCTCTTTGCTCTATTCTTTTTAATTAAAAAAAACTTGAATCTATTTATAAAGTAACTGAACTTTACACAGAACCGTACAGCACAGAACTGTAATGTATGTACGCAGACAGATGTCAAAACAGGCCCAATTTGATTCAGCCTGATGTTTTGGTGTATCTACTGATCCTGCAGAATAATAGTGCCTTCTACGTGAAAAAAAATCATGTAATTTCTGTGGTTTACATATATATATATTATTCTCAAAATAGTTTGTGCTAGCAGGGTGAACAAAAGGTTTCAGATTAAATCGTAATCAAATCAACCTTTGACTCAGATCTAAATTAAGTTCAGACCAACATATTCTTAAAATCCAAAAATCCTGTTAAATCCTTTTGAAAACTTAAAAAGACTAGAAGCCTGACTACTGACTTTGTGAATTGGCTGGGGGGAAAAAAAAAGAAAGAAAAGAAAAAGCAATCAAACTACCCACCAAACCTCAGTGACAAATTACTCAACTCTCAATTTGTCCAATTGGCTAAGGGAACAAAGTGACTTTAAATGACTTCAAAATATATGAATATCAAACTAAAGTTTGAGTATTCACACCAACGAGACTAGAACATCATACCTGCTCTTCCCTGGCTGAATACTAGCAAACTTGAAAATCTGAAGAGGGCCTTTTCTGTTGACAGGCAGGAACAGCATAACAACTTTTGTAGTTTTTTAACTACTACAGTCTTTCACCTAACTTCACAAAGCGGTTTCACAAATATTATTTAGATGTTCTTGGATCTTTCTGTAACACCTAAGTATATTTACACCAATTTTATCAAAGAAACAGAAACACTGAAAAACAAAGCAGCTGCTCTGAGATCACAAATTGAGTCAGTGACAAAAAATAAAAAAGTAAATAAAGGCAAGAACAAACACTGCATTTGGTCTGTCTTATACTCTAACCACCTGGCAGACTCCCCACGCTGCAAGATATTCATCAACAGATGAGCTTTATCTTCTACTCTTCTGGAACGTTTCACTGATGCAAAGCTGAACTCCAGCAAATTCATGCTGTAACTGCTTGCCCGTTCAGTAGGACCAGCAAATTAGAGTACCAACCACTTTCCATACTATGACACTTCTGTGCCTCATAGCACATACTGGAGCTACAGAGAACAGTTACCTTCCAAGTGGAAAGTGTCAAACTCTAGGATCACCAGCGCCTCTGGTCCCTGATCAATGACGTAGGTGCAGTTCAGGTTGTCGTCATACTGACTAGGGTAGTTGGGAGACACAATGCGGCCTGCGGGGCCAGTGAAATTCACTCCACATCCTGCAAATAGAAGCAAACAACACACAGTTATAATCCCAAGTAGCAACATCTTTGGATTTTGGACTGACAAAACCACTAGTTTTGCCCCTCCTCGCACCTTGTCCCTCCTTAAGAGGCTGGTCAAATGGGACCATCAAAGGGGCATAATGCACAGCCTGGGAACACAAGTGGGTCCTACATAAGCACACAGTCGTGTCCTGGGGAACACAGGGCCTTCTTGCCTCAAGTCTCACACAGCATCTCCACGGGCTGTGGCAAAGTCCAGGCCATAGCCCCCAGCTTCCCTGACTAGAAGGATGCCAACTTCCATGTTCCTTGGGCTTTCTTTTTATTTTAAATTACAGACTTAAACAAGAGCTGTACATAGTAAGATACTAGTATAAGATTAGGAACAGGCACATATAGCCTGTGATTGTCTCCACTCAGTGGTTTGCACTTTGCTGTTCATTGGTACTGACAGCAGAGCAAGTATCAGAAAATCAAAAGCAGCTTCAGTTCCCACTTCAGTGTACTTCAGTAGTGTCTTATTTTAAGCACTTCATTTCCTGCTGTTTTAATCTGAACCCAGTGAAGGGAAGGTGGCTTGCTTCGGCAGCAACCTACAAAAGGACCTCCCCCAAAATTGAGCATGTCTCCCATTCTTCCAGTGGACTTGGCCCTCACACTGCGCATGCCACCGTGAAGGAAATGGAGAGGAATGCCCAAGAAATGCCTCTTGAGCCACGTCAAATAGCCAGATCAGATGTCAAGAGTCATTTCTCCTCCTAAGAACAGTTTATGTGAAGGACACAGACTATCCCAAACACAGGAGCAACTACAATTTCAGCATGGACTTCGAAAGAAAGAATAGAGTTAAAAATTGCCAAACCAACCGATTCTTTTCCTTTTTCATTCAGATTTAGTTTACAAACAGTTTAACTGAAGAGAAATAAACTCTTAAAGCCTGTTCAAAAAGGCAGAGGGGGCTAAAAATAGCTTAAAAAGTTATAGTTACAAGAGGTTTGGGCAAGTCCCAAGGCTGGGGCACAACAGCAGCTCTGTTGCATTCAGGAAGGGAACCCTTGTGTTCAAAAGCTAGGCAGTGGCTTCAGTGTCTTGCTGGACTGAGCTACGCAGTCAAATAAAGCTAATCTAAAGCTAATCTACTAGAACAGCCAACTGGCTTTAAGGTCACTTACTGCTTATGAAAGATGCAGAGAAACCTTGCCCAGGGGCATCCTGAGACTGAAATATTGTAGTTATCACATTGTTTGGAGCAACAACAGGGTCAGGAGCTGAATTTCCACATCCGCTGGTTAGCAAAGCTGCTTCTTCATCACCATTTCCTCTCCACACCTGACAAGCCCAGATTGGAAATGGTTTAGTGCTTGCAAAGGCTACAGTTTGTGGGAATACATTACCATGAATTACACATGCAATTAATCCTTCTTCCCATCGAGGCAGAGTGAGATTCATCTCACACTGAAACCTAAGACACCGACACTGGAGCTACAGAATCTGCTCCCTTTAGAGCCAGTGGAGACAACTCCAAGGAGTGAGTCTCAGAATAAGGTAGGTGGCTAGGGGTGTCTTAAAGGCACTTGGGGTCATCTTGTTCAACCCTGCTGCAAGCAAGGCCAAAGTAGATGAGGTCCAGGGAGCTGGAGAGAAACATTTTATGTGCATCACTGTGTACCTCCATTTTGATAACTTATCTCCATACACTCTCTTCATATGAGTATATATGTATACAGTGAAATATTAAATGCAATCCTCATGCTATTCATAATGCCCATAAAAACCCAAGCTATTATGCTAGGGTAATATAAAGCTCCAGATTGGAAGGTCTGAATTCTTAATATCTAGTCTTGTTAATCAAAAAGTCCAGTTATTGTGTTGCATTCACTTGTTTAATAACAAATATCAAATGATATATGGAGTTAAAAATAGTTTTTCACACACACAAAAAGCAAAAATACAGTATTTTTTTACATTATTTCAGCTGTACTAATAGCCAATTCATAGTCAAGCAAATCACACATTCATGAAGTGCATTCAGGTTTAACTTAAAGTAGGTATTTAAGTGAAAACCCATTCAAGTAACTATTTCAGCATGTACTTTAGGCTCACACCTTAAACACTGAATTTCAGCAAACATAAAATGAAACATATGCATAAGTGTTTGACCTTCCTGCATGACTGACTCATTTCCAGAATCAGGATGTTTACTGCCAAGGACTTAAAATTTCTACTTTAGGAAAAAGTAAAAAAGGGATTTACCATAGTAATACATTTGTTTTGCATCAGTGTGTTTAAACATTTTTTCCTGGTCCCTCATATCAAAAATACCTAAGAAACAAATAATATTTGATTTAAAAAGTAATATATTTAAAAGAAATCTGAGTGGAACTAGAATAAAATCACAGAAAACTGTGACTGCTCTAAGCAATTATCCCAAACAAAGGCTAGCCAAAGGTTATGCTGTAAGTATATACATATGCTCGTTCATCTGGCCAGGTGTTTGGGGTAGTATATGCTCAAAGGATTAATATAAAGAATCCACGACCTGGCCAAGATTTTGCAAAGTCACTATTGATTTTGGATTCCTCTTTTTTTTGGCTGCTCACCTAAGAATACATAGGAGAAACTTACACCTGCTCAGCAGTTTCTCATATCCAGAAACCTTCACACATTTTAAACTGGACATTTAAAAATGGAGCTAGACAACATCAATAATTCAGATTTTTCTCTAAGGACTGCATCTCAGTTGACGGTTTTGTCCATTTGAAACCAGCTGTGCACACAACATTCAGGACAGATTAGAAATCTGAATTTAAAGTACCTTTATTGGGTAGCAGTAAGATTTGTTCTGTATTAGTGAAACATTATTGCAACATATTAATTAATCAGAGAAGCAGCCTTTGAAAATACAAATTTTATTTTTTTTTCACTACCTGCAAACGCGAGTGCTCTTAAGGTTTGTAAGCTGCTAGGCATAGATCAGTTGTACAGCTGTTCAAGTTCTCCTACATATTGACAATTATGTTTGCCCTTTATTGCGTGTGGGAGTTGTACTGCTATGGAGAAAACGAATACAAAACCACTAAACATATGCCAAATGCCTGAGAAAAATAAATTACACTGAAAAATTCAAAGCATGTCCACTCTGTTCAAGTGCCTTGAAAACAAGTGGCTCTTGACAACCTATGAAGGATAAGAAAGCTATCTTTGTTCTTTGAGATAAAAAACAGAAGGATTCGGACATTTTGGACAGTTTATACACATTTAGAATGAAGTCTTGCAGAATTATAGTGTCACATTCATATGTTTTTATTTATCAGAATAATTGAAAAGGCCTTTTCATTACAGCATATTTCTCACTGTTTCCTGGCTCTGGAGCTCTACTTTTTTCATACTGTTCATTTCTGAGACATCATGAATGTGCTGGCAAAAATTAATAATATATACAAGTCAATTCTTGAAGCACACAAAAAATAGACTGCACTGTACATGGACTTTAGTTTATATTGCTTGGATTTGGAGTCTTAACAGACATAACCATGACATGATTGGAAAACAGGATTCTGGAATCATGGCTGATTTAAACACTGCTCTGCTGATCTCACACCAACATCTGCTTTACCTTCACGTAACTGCTCTGGCAGCTCCCACTGCTATCTGGGATGTGGAAGTTACTGTGAAAGTTCATCTCCAAGTGTTTGCTTTCATGAGTAATGATGGTCCACGTGCATCTTGTGTTCCTGGGAAAGTTCTGAGGCCAGTGAGGAGACTTGATCACACCATTATCCGAATGAAGGATTCCACCACAACCTAGAGAGAGTAGTGACACATGAGAGATGCTCTAAGTATCTGCTGCTGGTGCTCCCACAGCACTCAGCTTTGAATGGCTGTTTGCCTCTGTGGCTGCAAGAGCAAGAGTGCCCTGGCACCTACTGAGCCATCATTCCCCCCCTGCCCCATTGCTTCTTTTTCATTTCCCCACCCCTGCAGCGAAGAGCTACACTGCAGAGGAGGTCCTCTTGGTGCTTTGCTTTCTCCTGCTCACAAGTTCCTTGTGCATGCCAGTTTTGCCCTGGTCCACCTGCATGCTCCTGACAGTCAGGAGTGACTTCTGCTCACACAGAGAATGAAGGTTAGAAACACTCCAACAAGGAGCTTCTCCCACACTGTGCAGGTTCCCTCCCATGCATCACAGCAGGCACTTTGTGGCTGACAACCACTCAGGGAAATGCCCCGGGGACAAAACCTCAGTCAATTGTTGTATCCCAGTTTTTCTCTACAACAGGCGAATATTGCAGTTCCACATGTGAATCTACTCAGGCTACATCTGTTGACCCCAGGCAGAACGATGATTTCCTCTCCAGCCCAGGCAACCCTGTGAACTGCATTATGGAGACAGCTAAATGGATGCCTTTAAAATATTGTTAACAGATTAATTTGTAAAGAGGAATAGCTAGTCATGGCTCTATGTCAGCTCATGTTCCTATACATAGTTCAGAGAAGTTGAAACATACTCGCAAACAGTCTGCCAAAAATAATTTATTAGGGCTATGCATACAGCACTAACAATCTGGTATTACTTCAGAGATGATGTAAGAATAAAGAGTACAGTAAGAGTAAAGAGTAACTTCTACTTTTTCTCTTCAGTGGAATATATATACATATCAGCTTTAAAATGAAGATTTTATTTTTTTCATTTTTCTATTTAAGATAATAGCAATTCTGCTTAGAAGGATGTGAGACCTAGTTTTCTTGCACACACAAAAGTGTAAAGCAATAGATTCTCATTGGACAAATCCTGATGTAAGAGAGCAAGGGAAATGAAGCTAAGTGTTTAAAAAGAGAAATGTCCTTTCACAAAACAGATACCTACTACACACATTGTATATGTGTACTACACCAGTGAAGGATTTTATGTACAAAACCATTATAACAAGAGGAAAAAGTGTCAGAACCAGATTAGACGACATGGACACTCCAATATACATTCACACAAGCCCCAACTATTGATATTTTATAAGGACACTCTATAAGGGAAGTCACCATCCTTAAAGGGAGGCACAAAAGGCCATGTGAAAGCTACTAGGTAGGTCACTCATGCCTGCACGAGGCTTCAAAAGTAAATATGTCCAAATTTAATTTCATCATGTAAGATCAGAGGACACTGGCTTAACTCTTGACTGTCTTAGCCCTGGCTTCTCCGAGGGATGCTGAAGACGTTAACAGGTATTTTCTGAAATGCAAACTTACTTAAAGAGAGGGAGATCTCTTTCACATTGTGTCTGAAAAGTGCTAAACAGACATGATGAACTAGTATAGGCTGCCATGTTAGAGTGAAGAAAAGAGAAACAATTATTTTTCTCCTACCTAGAGATTCTGCTGCCCACGTTGCATAAAAGCCACCTCCTTGGACTGAATGGTCAGAGTTAAAGATCACAACCAGTTTGTTAGAACCAGACTGAATGATCCCAGGTGACCGACTTCCACAATATTGTCCTATGACAGGAGATCCAGGAGAGCCACCGTTCAGGATAGTAAGCGAGTCCCATTTACAGAGTGAGTGACTTTCAAGGTGGAAGGCTGTAAAAGTGAGCTGTAACACACAAAAGCAACACGCAGGATTTAACGCCACTGCCAGAAGGGTCAGAGCAATTCCAGCTGCATCCCACAGCCGTCCCAACACAGTGTTCAGCTGCCTGACCTTCACTTCACCTTCATGCTTTCCTGTAAATGCCACTTGAAATCTCGCTGTTAGAAGTAACTGCAGCTACTTAGCATGAAGAGAGAGATAAAAGATGAACATACAGCTCCAAAATTGGTATTAACGGGAATTAAAGGTATGCTTAAAGTTAAGTACGCGATTCAGAAATGTCTGGGGTATGCACTGGTTTTGAACTATTCCCTGACCTCAAGGCCTTAATGTTTTAAGACCTTAAGATTTCAAGTTGCACATTCACATATGAACACTGCTAAAGCAGAAAGCCTGGGATTTACTTCTCCTGTCATTTTGAATCAGAATACATAAGGTTTGCTGAAAATAATGTTTTCCCTTCAACCGGAAAGAAAAAAGCTGCATGCTTGGTTCCTGCAGGTCTAGAGAGACCATATAAGTAGGCTGTGCTGGGCAGGCAGCTACTGCCACTTGCTGCCTCCCACAGTGAACCTATTTGTCCTTGGACTGATGCACGCTGGTGGGATTTCCTGGATTTGCTGATGTTGCAGTATTGATGTACACTAATGATTTTCGTTCAATACGGCATTATTGCTAGTTTCCAGAATTGGGACTTTCGTGAAAAAGTTTAGCAAATAAATGGTACTTTTCCCTGTAACTTTTGTATGTATTCATCTCCAAAAGAGTACTGCCTGAGGCAAAGAGCAAATACAGACAAATTTAGCTCAAATGGTTCAAGCTGGAACTCTACCAGCAACTGAAACTGGCAGCTTATAATGGAAAAGGTTAGTCTGCTTTCACTGAGCGTGCTACTGCTCAATCTTCTTAGAAAAAAAGATCTTACTTACATATGATTAAGATTAGTTCTGGTATAAATAAATCTGTGGAATAGAGATTTTGTGTCATACTGAGATTTTTTTGTATTCTCTGAAAATAAGTGAGTACCCAAGTAGTGATCAAAATACCACGCAGCAGAGTAGTTAGGACTGTGGGTCTGCATTTATAAGAGGCATCTCTGTAGTTGTAAACAAGAAAAATATGATATGGAAATTAGTGGAAAACTCTAAATCTAAAATTATGCAGTGTATTTTACAAAATTGCTTTCCAGGTGTTTTTCCTGATCTAGACTTGCAAAGTCACTGACTGGTCCTTGAAAGTTTTCCAAAGGAACTGGGCCTGTTCTTCAAAGGATCAGTCAGGGAACTCAGTGAGTGGTTACCCTCTCACTGATGCAATTTGTATAAACAACTACATTAAATTCCAGATTAATCATGAAGACATGGAAATAACTTGACAGCAGCTTGTAACTTTTCCTTTCCATAGATGAGCAAACACTTTCAGTGCTGATGTATTCTCATGAGCGAACACTTCTCCATGAATATTTAATAACACGAGTTATTTCAACTCACTACACTTAGAGAGACATTGCTTTAAAGCAAAAATCAGGTTTAAGAATTTGGAAAAATCTTAGGGTCAAGTTTCATTAGAATGTTTCTGTCTTTTAAAAAAGCACAGTCCAGGTTGGTTTTCTTTGTTTCCCCATTTCCTATGTAAGATCGATGGTGAAATATAACATTTCTTCACATTTCCCATTTTCTAAATTTTTAAAAATCTTTTCCTCCAGACTCAGGGGATGTTACTCACAACCAGGTGTATTCATAAGGCTCTTCAGCACTGTGTTACTCACAGTGATGGTTTCACCTTCAGGAGCTTCCAGCAGCCAGGAGCAGCGATTCAGGTTGCTATAAGGCTCTGGGTAGTTAGGACTTGAGATAACTCCACTTTCACCTGACTGTATACCACCACAAGCTGGAGGAAAAAAAAAGATAACAGTTCCTTACATTTTAAATCTGAACACAGTAAGCAATTGACTGGAATATTATTGAACTTGAAATAGTACTAAAACACATTTAAATAGGACTGATATAGGTAAGGATAATCAATTCACTTGGGAAAAATCCAAATTTTAAATATTTTTCATTGAATAGGAAGTAAATAGATTCAGTGACCTTGAAGTCTGTATTTATTTTGGCACTTAATATAGCTTTGCAAAACCTTTTCCAGTTGACCCTTAGAGCTGCCTCTTCTACCTTATCTTNGCCAGTTGACCCTTAGAGCTGCCTCTTAGAGCTGCCTCTTCTACCTTATCTTCCATTTACTTGTCTCAGACACATAACCAAACCAGAGCTGTTCCTAGAGCAACGCAATCAAGTCAAAAAGTTGCTGATGTGTCTAGATAAGCACCAAGGCTAAATTCAGCTGTGACAGGAAGAACAGTTGTGCTGGCCTGTAAATGGCAAAGTGGTGTAATTTGCACTGATACAGCTTTGAGTGGGTTTCAAAGTGAGTGCAAAGGTTCAAGTAGGAGAATGTGTCTCAGCCGTGCTGGCATTCTGGGAGCCTATTTGAAGTAACTCAAACTTGGCTCATGTTACCTGTTATGTTCCTATTCCCAAGAGAAACCAGCTGTTCTGAGTGTTGCACTGCATTGCAAGAACTCAAACGCAGTTCAGAGAATGGGAACAGTGAAGCAGAAAATAAATCTGAGTTTTCAATTGCTGGCACATGTTTGCCTGAGATGGATATAAATAGCAATGGGTCTGTGTAATTTTTGAGGACTTCTTGGGAGCTGATCCCATAGTACAAATTCTCAGCATCACCAGATTAATGGCAACATTCCTCAAAACTGCCACAGCCACCGAGTCAGTTATGTCATTTACCTTCAAAAGTGTAACGGGCTGAAAATCCTTTATCTTCTGTAGTTTCATCACTTACGAAGTGCACCCAGATCCAGGGGGCAGCTATTGCTAGTGGCACCAATGGTGCAGCCTGGCCACAGAGTCTGGCTATTAGCTCTCCGTCTGCATCCCCTGAGTAAGAAAAAGCAAAAAAATATAGCTTTTAAATCCCAAAATAACTCTAGTAACTGAAAGGAATACATAAATTTATATGAATCAATGCAAAATAAACAGGCTGTTTCTTCAAAGAAGGCAGCAGAGCCAGAGGTAGAAGCTTCAGGCTCTGTTCGAAGCACTGGTACACATTATTCCAAGTAACACAGCTAAGTAGCTTCATCTTTCTGTCATATACAATGACAGCCACCTTTCAAAATGCTTTGTAGCAGGGAGATACTAAAATTCTGTTAATGTAAATTACATAGAAAAAAAATGTGCCATCTGTGTTTCTACTATATGTTAACAAGCACTAAAGAAGATACTGGTATGTACTAGCAGTTTTAGAAAAAATAGTAGTAATTACATTGATTATTAAAGCGTGACATACACTTTTCCTTTTTTTGCACTTCCTATGACACTATGACAAGAGTGGCCAAGTTTACACAACCTCTTTCTCCCAAAAGTATATAAGGTCTGGACACCTATCACTGCTTTCATGGATGTCTAGCTGGCCATAAATGTCACAGATGAACGTCTACTATGACAAATATCAGACTACTGAAAAGCAGAAGTGTTCTTACAATAAATCTATGAGATTTGGCTCAAACTGAAGATAATGGTCTGAAAAAACAAAATCAAATATCCACAAAAACCGAAGAAAAGTTTCTTGAACCCAAGAGTAACGTGCATATTTAACTATAGTAATATGTACAGCTATACTATCATGTACAAATTACATATATGTGATTGATAGCATAATTTAATGTTAAGCTTTATGTTATGAAATCTTAAATATTTGTTTTGTCTTTGTGGGTTAAATATTCCTCAGGGAATACAGAAAGTCCTTTCTGCCTTTATATTTAACTTAATATCCATATGTTGCACAGGTGACTCAAAATAATTTTTTATATCTCATCTTTGTTTGGGATCTCCTAGGTAACTATTACTTAATTGGAGCTTCTCCCATATTGACATCTGCTGTGTTGAGAGTCTCAAGCAGTATCTATTGGGGTTTAGTGACCTTCTGCACCTTTTGCATCTCATTGCTCACTAAATGGTTCCTGAGAGCATATGCAGCAAAATTAGTGCACTCTGCCTTTGACATGAGACTATCCTTGCGCAATCAAAGCTCTATTAGTATGGTCAAAGTGAAGATTTCTATTCATATTGCTAAACTGTTTAAAGCAAAACAAGACTATGCTTTTTCCCCTTTCCTTTGATTGCATTGCCTGAAGACCTGAGTTAACAAAGGAATGAGTGTATTGGGAACTGATTGCTAACTGACCGGATATATTTTATTATTTTCTTTTTTTCTGCTTCCCAGCATTCCCAGCTCCAGTGGAAGCCGGAGGGAATTGTTAGGTTATACAGCAATGTATATTCTTTCTCTGGACAGAAAAACAAACAAACAATACTTTGCAATCAAGAGCTCCTATTCAAATGAATGCAAATAAGGATGTAACAGATACCTGTCCTCAATCCCTCCCACCTTTCAGAAACAATTTCCTTGTAAATTAGAACCTGCTCTCTCTGGGACTCACAGATACAGCCTCTCAATGAGGACAACACCTGCAGCTTTCATACTACACTTGGCATTAGTTCAGCAGTTTTCATATGACATGTCCTGCTGCTTGTTCTGACAGACAGATGAAGATTTTCAAATATACAGAGATACTACTGGTGCTGAGTATTAGTGCTCAGTGTGAGCTGAGTACTCAGTACAATAGTGGTGAGATTGCTTTCCTCTTCAGTGTTTTAGGTCTATATTTTGTGATGCTATACCTTGGGAAATACAGTTTTGTTTTTGGAGAATCACCTTGTAGAATACGAAAGGATAAATCCCAGAGCCTGTGAATATTTAAAGCATTTTTTTATGTCACTCCTACCGTCCCTGCAGGCATCTCAAGAGAAGGAAGAAAATGGGTTGTGGACCAAATGAATTGTTAGGATGGCTCCAACCTCTCCCTAATTACCATGTTTTGAGGAAGAGGAGGTAAAAATTCAGGTCTAATGTAAAGAGAGCATCAGGAGTGTGTCGTAACCTCCATAAGGATTTATTCTCCACAGCCACCTTTCCTCTCTTGCTTTCTTCCCCACACTCCAAAAGAAAAGGTGACTATATTCATGCATCCATTACTCTGGCAGTGAAAACTCACTCTTGGTCTAAGAAGTACACATCTTATAGACACAATATTCATAGGCTTAATCCCTAGCCCGCTGAGCATACAAACCTATTCGTAATTCCAGGTAGTCATACTGGCAGTCCTGGTGATGCTCCAAGTGGAAGTCCTCAAAATAGATATATATGGATGAATTATAGTGGGAGGGGTTTTCAATGGTCCATTCACAGTTCAGGTTATTTGTGTAATTCTTAACACCATCATAACCAGGGGAAGAGAAATTCCCACCTGCATATCCAATAAGGGTTCCACCACAAACTGCACAAAAAAAAAATGTAACTTATTTTAAATTAAGAATAATTTTTAGTATGAACAAAAAAAAATCTTCCATTTATTCTCATATGCTCATGTTAGCAGGCATGTGTAGGGATTAGATCAAAACATGTTCCAATTTCTCTTTTTTATAGGCTACTGCTGTATACAAGAGCATTTTTGTTTAGTGCCTGAAAGTTATTGCAAGGTCTTAAACACACATGTAAAAAGCAGAAAACATCAAATAAAATATTTTAGCAGCACTAGCAATAGGACAAGCATTATTTAGCTTTTTGATAAAATCCCACTGCACATCCTGTTCAGCAGTGCTTAGCCCTACCCGTTACCTATCCTAAGCTTGAGGGAGGACAATTTCTCTGGCAATATACCCTCAAAAGCAATACACTGATGCTCCAGAGAGTGTATGCTTTAGGGAAAAATCAAGATTGAAAGACACAAGGCTATAATACAATAAGGCTCTGCCAGCTGTCTCCTCTCTGGAGGATGGGCTTGTAAAATAGGTTAACTGCACTTTGACAAGCTTCAGTAATTACTTACCCTCCCTGGGTAATAAGAAAGCACATGAATTATTCAAATTTTCTCTGTCACTATGTCTTTTAGATCTCTTCATGGATAAGCCAAAGTCAGTATATCTTTTACTCAATACTCAGTAGGCAAAGACAATAAATCAGCAGAGGGAGTAAGGAGTATGATCCATAACAGAGATTGTTTTTTCTTCCATTTGTAGTTTGACATAATAGGAACATGAAGTCCGTAACTTCGAGACCTCAACATTTTTTAAAATCCTTTCAGCTAATTAAAAATATATCATCTGGTCCCATCCAGACATGTACAACAGAAAAAAATGTTATGTCTAGGCCATTTTTTGAGATTCATCAGTATTTTAGTTATGAAACCACTCCACACAGATTAATCATTTGAGATGATTAACTGAAAAACAAATGGTACCTGCATCTTCATTAGATGTGTATGAGACACTGAAGCCTCTGGCTGTCCCGGATGTATCTGTCACCAAAACTACCCTCATTGTGTTTCCAGAAGATTTCACCTGAGTGCCTGGACTTCCCTCACCACACAGCTTAGCCAGGCGGGGGGAATCCGGTCTGAGCCCATTGTAAACCTGTTGGGTTGGAATATACTCTTAAGAGATCTATGTGCAGTATCAGTGAAAAATGCTTCACATCTTTAATGCATGGTTCATTGCTGTCCTTGACAAAGTTACCCAATTCCAAAACCTTAGGAAAAAACTTCCATTGACTTGAATGGGTGGGGCTTGGAGGTAAAACATTAAAAATGCATTTTGGCAAAACATAAACATTTTCCCAACATAAACATGGATGCATATTGAAACACTATTTGGGGGAAATTATATAGTATTTTATCCCAATATGTAGAGCTTGAGTCACCTAATAATGCCAGATACCAATAATTTTCATTCCATTTCAGATAACCATCTTTGTATACTTGTTAAGGCAAATATCAGCTTTATCAAAAATTTTTTTCCTAAATATTCAGCGCCATTAGGCATTTCTTGATTAATTCAAAGATTTCACTTTTTGATAAGCTAAGCAGATTTTTAATAGCTTCTTTCATACAGCCATCATTCTAGGAGTTATTTTCTTTCCTTTTACGACTATTTTAGCAGCACAAGCAAAGTAGTTAAGGCATTTTCCTCTGAAATTTGGAATATGTAAGAGTGCTAATGACACAAAAGCAAGCAGGACAGCTCCTTCTTCCAGTAATCATTACTTCTTTAATTGCTAAAAAGTGTCAGCTCCCACGGTCTGTCCAAAGCATCTGTGAAGGAAAATGGGGAGGTGAAGATCACCTGGCAACATGTTACGAGAGTTACTTCTCTCACTTGTGCATGTGTGCATGAGCTAACTTCTGATTATGCAAAAGCTAATTAATGTGTTGCATCACTCAGCAAATAGAAAACTAAACTAGATCTACTGGTAGGAACCAAGACACAGATAATACTTAGGGGATCTCTGCTTCACTGGAAAAGGAGGAGGAGATAGATCCCTTGCTCCCACTTGCTTCAGCCTTTGCCTTAGTCTTCAGAGTATCACACTTCACAGTTTTCTGATGGTTTTATAAAAGGAACCATATTTCTGAGACTTTTGTACATCTGACTTGTCCCACCTCTGTGCTGTGTTAGGGTTTTTGTTTGTTTGTTTGTTTGTTTTTTATTTTCCACTGCGGCCAAATTAACAACCTATCTATTTAGAAGTGAAGGTGACGAAGAGAGAGAAAATCCTGGATTTTCCCCCATCATCCTTGCAAAATCTTTGAGTACCAACCATTTCTTGTAACTTCTGATAGTCTTATTTTTCAAAATCATAATAGAAGTAACAACCTCCAAAGTCAAGAGAGACTTTGGATGAAATTATGATTTGTCTTAAAACCAGATATAGACATATGAATGACAATTCAGCTGTATTATTTCTATCAATATTCCATAAAAGGATCAGTAACAGCATTTTCTGCCCTCAGACTTGATACTCACAGCCACATAATCTGACGAGCACCTCCAGTGCTCCTCAGTTTTCATATCATTAATGGTTAGGGTGACACGTCGGCCTTCTTCCACTGTGATCCTCCATTCACACACTCGATTATGCGGGTACAGGTTAGGATAGTTGGGTGAAGTAAATGTTCCGATGGGGGCAGTAAAATCCCCACCACACTCTGGAATACCCAAATGTTGCAACACATCTTTGAATACAGTATTGCTTATAGAGTTATAGCAAGAATACATTAATGATGCAAGAAAAAAGAGAGCCCAGCTACTTGATTTGTCTGCTTTGTCCATGCTTGTCGAAAGAGCTGAGTTCCTGTCAATCTTTGCCACTTAGCCACAGAAGTGGTTACATTTGAATATTAATTGACCATAGAAGCTAATTTTTATCCAATTAGTATTCGTTTCTCTGAGGACCATGTCAGGTCAGACTTCATATGTTTTATACTTGTTTTCCTCTTAAAATACATGGATATAATTTAATGAAGTACAATGGGAGATGAGGAGGTGAGCAAACTTCAGGTCCCTCTCCCCTCTTTTCCACAAATCTTTATAGCACAGGGTGCAGGGGAGAAAAAAATCACTCAAACGCATTTGTTTTAGGCACTAGAGATTTAAGAACATCATCCACTATGGAGGTACAGAAAAACATAATGAGAAATCACAGCATTTCTCTAAACCTTTCTCCTTGACAAGAGGGATATGGGAAGGGTATTGCAGGGCATCCCTGGACTGACTTCTGGAAAGAAAAGGTGCGGAAGAGCAGCTCCACTGTCTGATACTAACTGTTGAGGGCAACATCTTTGCAGAGCAGAAGACTGCTTGCCTCTCAAGATTTCTGCTAACTAGTGATCAGAGAGCTCTATCCATATTTAAGCTAGATAGATAGATTTGAAGAGCAAATACACACCACTCCAAGAACAAGTGAACTAGACTGTGCGTTGTTCTACAACAGTTCTAGTGTGTGGCGTATGTTACACCCCCAACAGAAACTTGTAACCTTATAAATCTAACCTTCAGAACTGGAATCAAACCGCAGTCTGAATCCTCGGGCATTGACTGATCCGTCAGTGACAAACTTGACATAAGCAAAACTGTCAGAGGTGTCCACAGCATCAGGGAGAGTATTACCACAATATCTGCCCAACACATTTCCTGCAAAAGTCAAATACAGAAAGACAATTTTATATCAAAGACATTATTTGCATTTATATTGAAGGATTACTTTTCAATTTAACTAGTGGGACAGGAGTAAACAAGTAAAATGAAGTCATCAGGGGAAAATGGAAGGGTTTTGTTTGCATCGCTTTGCTTCAGCAAGCAAGGCAGATGGGAGCCTTCATTCAAAAGGCTCACTTTACGCACGGTGGGGAATGCTTTCTACAGCCTCGTCAGAGGTTTCTTTGGCAGTATTAGGAAAGGAGAGACAAACATTGAAACAGTTTTCTGACCAGAGGCATTGTATTCTCGGATCTCCACAAAATCGTTCACACACTCAGAGGAGTTCTGAATATCTAGGCCTTCTACTCTGATGGTCAGATAGTGGCCCCTGGGTCCTTGCAGAAACCATTCACATCGCAGGTTATCTTCGTAATGAAGGTCAGGATACCCCACACTTTCAATGGTGCCTGTTCGTCCAGTCACTGTCCCACCGCAGGTTGCTGCAAAGGCAAGGACATTGCTTACTCCAAGGAAGGACCTAAGAGAGAAGCTTTCTCTTACACAGGACTTAAAGCTACAGCTTGTTTTGTAACTGAGGTAATACAGTAGAAATTGTCTTTAGATTCTACATTCTCCCTCCAGTTCAGCCAGTTCTAGTCTGTCTGTAACCAACACTCTTCCACTCTAAGCATCCCTTTCTCTCTGACCTGACTGTCATTAATTCATATAATCTCAAAGATTTCAAGGCCTGTATATAGTTTCTACTAATATCTGTATTTCTGTAAAATCCAACTCTTCTTAAACAGACATAAAACATTTCACAGTCAGTGTATGGAAATCTCTATTTGACAATTACAAAGAAACTTAGTCTACTAAATACTGATCTACATATTTATAAGGGACCAAATTTGACTGCTGGTTTGGGCCTATGGTTCAGATTCTTGTTCTCTTTCTTGCACTCCCTTCCTACTTCCATACCACTCCTCATGATGCCTCAAATAGGGACCACATGAGTTTGTTTATTTTTATTTCTTGCCTTCTGAACATTCATTTCTTTAGGGTACCTACCAAACACAAGTTCATAATACTAAGACTTAGATCAAATAGTATTCCCTAGTGGAATACATTGGATTTCACAGTGTATTTCATGGCAATGATGACAGGTACATGCCTGTCTTGTACAGTTGTGTTCATATCACCTACTCTAAGCAACTAGTGCTTTGCTACAAGTTGATGGACAGTTGAGACACTGAAAATCTTTTACAGATAAATATAAATACCAACAATATTTTCTTACAGGTGACTTCAGTTTTCACTTTCAGAGATATAATAGCATGATATATTTGCTTATGTGTTTGCAGTCTAACACGATCAACAAAATCCTGTGTAAAACAATATAACCTTTGCCTTTGAAAAATTAACAGACCTAGATGATTTTAAATGTGTGACACTAACATAATAGGTACTGTTCCTTTAAAATTATGAACACTATAAAAAGGTAAAGAGTACCATATTTCTGAATCTGATCAAAGACTATTTTTAATTTCATTTTAAATCTTTACTAATCTCTTCCTCTTTTTTTCAAGCTTTAAAGCAAATAATTTTAAGGTATGTCTTTTCCCAGATGGCAGACCGTGATTCTCTCCCCCATTCTTTTTCTGCTCTGTTGTTCATCTAGCAGCATTGTTAATGTGTATTGATTTGCATTTACATAGAGAAGCTCTTAATTTATTCTTTTCTGACAACTTTTAGCTGATCTTAGCATTCTCTTTCAGCTTCCTGCTCAGCTTTTTAGCTATTTTTGCAAACTGAAAACTGAAATATATTACTTGACTTTATCCACCTGGGCCTTTTTTGTTAGTGTCCCTTTGTCCCTTGTATTTGACAAGAGCTTAACCAGTCTTTGTTCCCTCTGCTGCAGGTCTATTAGTGTTTTCACTTTCTGCTATAATTTGCACCTTTTGTGAGGTGGAGTAGACGCTGATGTTAACTCTACAATGTTTCTGATGCCTTGGCTCTAACAATTACTGAAAGAGGAAAGTATCTGTCACACCATCTTTTACAAATGATTTAAGCTCCTTTACAAAAGCCTGTGACATGAGAACCAAATCTCTCCTAATATTAGAGAAACTGATAAACGTAAAGTGTTACCAGTGGAGTATTTAGCATTGAATCCCACGTGCGTGGCACTGCTGTCCGACCTGAACCTCATATACATGACGGCTCCTGAGGATCTCTGCGGGCCCGGCATCGAGTCTCCACACAGCTTGGCAAGGAGAGGGGCACTGGGGTCAGCACCGCTGCGTAGCTCTAGGTAACTCAATGTACAGCTAGAAGAGGAGAGTTTTCTACTCAGTGTACAGCACTAATGGCTTTAAAACATATCAGCAATTACGCAAACTCATGAAGCTACAGTGAGTTGGATCAGTTCCCATACAATGTGATGAGGTCAGAATCAAGAAGGTCATAATCACTGATAGTTTGTGATAGATATGTAAATTCTGAATCAAAAGTGGTACTAGAAACACAGACAAAAATTTATCCCAAACCTAGTCTATGATCTGACCGTACCTGGGGAGTATGGACAGAGCTAATAAAGTAGTTGTAACAGTCTTTAATGTGCACATCTCTGCCAGTGCTCAGATCCAAGAGATATTTCCTATTAAGTCTATTTGTGGACTGCTGAATAACGAACAGCCATAAGAACAGCCTGCAGTATTTGGGCACAGGAAGGCCCAAAGCATCTTAACCATTAGGCTTTGCCTACAGAATGATGAGCAGCTTATAGAAAAGACCTTCCTACCATGGAGCAGGAAGGTGCCTGTTTTATTGATCTCTGTCATGCAATGGGAAGTCCTGAATATAGACAGAAATAACTTGACAGCCTCAGTAACATCTCTCAAAAATTCGTCACTTTTGATTAAATCTGAAAGGGAACTCTGAGAGGAATTAGCAAAAGGAATAGGGAAGGAAGAATCAAAATGGAATCTCTCAGGAAACACAGGCAAAATAACAGAGAGATATACTTTGGTGAAGGTTCAATGTAAAACTGATCTTCAAACTGCAGCTCTACCGCATGTCCATTAGGAGCAGTTATGGTCCAGACACAGTCAACATGCGGGGGATAATTGCTCGGATAGTTCGGGGAAGATGTGTATCCACTGGGGTTGAAATCATTGACATAAATATTCCCTCCACAAGCTAGGAAAGAGAAGATTACCAATGAAAAACAACATATTAAGGAAATAGGTGAGGTGTCAAAAATATGAATCATCACTATATGCTAACAAAGTTTCCTTTTGGTGTCATATAGTCATGTCAAAAACAAACGCTTTTTGTTTTCTTTCTGTGGGAAAACATTTTAAAGCAGTGTAGAAAGCTGAGCTTCTGTGCTCCTGCCTAGACAGTTTTCCTCAATTCCACATGTTGAGTACTCTCAAACTGCTAACGGCTCTTGGAATGCTTTTAAGCTCAGCAGGAAACATGCTTCTTGCCTTATTCCTATCCCAGTTCCCAAGAGCTGGAAAGCCAAAAGGTCAGATCCATCAGTTATTTTGTGAATCATTTCCTATTTCTGCTTTCCAGAAACCAAAATGCCTCTTTGAGACAATAATGAATCTGTGAGAAATGCCAGTCAGACCAAACACAAGGATTTTGGCAGGTCCTTTATCCTACAAAAATATCTTTACTTTCAGCTAAAAGTTTTCAGGGAAAAAAATAGTTTAACAATGCTGATCAATGCTGATAAATACAGGGTTTTAGTCAAGGAGGCTTTCTAGCTGAAGTAGTAGAAATATTACTGTACAGCTTCACTGATTCCCTTCATGTACTCACTACAGCAATGCTTCTTCGCAGCAGTAGGAAAAAGCAGACAGAAAACAAGCACTTACAAACTCAGATGGACTCACAAGTTGCCTTAGCCACGTTTAGTTCATGTTTAGTCACTGCTTGAAGGAGGGCTCCCTGTGTCTCAAGTGGTATGTGTCATAAATACAGTAGAACAACTACAAGTGCCAAGTGCCTGATTTATTCTGGCACCTGAGTCCCTGTCTTTCAAAAATGGAATTCCAACAGGGAATGTTATTCTCTCAGTTGAGAGCACACTTTTCTAGATACGCTACCCTGAATCATTCCTGACATTACTTAGCATCTGCATTGCGTGTCGAGTATTGAAACTCACGTTCTTGTTTTCAGCTAATATCCTTAGCCTCATAAAGGGTTCTCAATCAGATATATTTTTATTCTAATATCTCCTGTTTCCATGAGCCAGAGCTGTCTCTCTTTAAAGAGAAGAAAGTGGAAAGTAGGGTCAAAAGTCAAACATTGAAATAGAAAACAGGACATTTTTCCAGACATTTGCCAGGCTACAGTCTCTCTAAGTTGGCATTTATAGCAAAGAACAAACTCACTTAAGAGAACAAATTCAAAGTTATTTCTATTGAGTTACAGAACTTGTGTTTATCACCTAAACGTACCCAGACTCTTAGCCTCATATTTCAGCTTGAATCCTTGCCCCTCATTGCTGCTGTCAGAAATGAAGTGGACAAACAGCTGGTTGTCCGAGGTATGCATGGTAGAGACGGGGCTGCTTCCACAAAACCGCCCATTCCCCAAAGGTGGAGCTGCAGCATCTAATCCATTCTTCAGCTGAAAGGAAAAATTGCTAAGGTCACTGGAGCACACAGCCTTGGACTACACACATTGAGCACGTGCTATCCCATTGCTTCCAGCCCTGGGAGCAAACAGGAACCTAGTGGTTAATTAACACATAGTAATAATCAAGGATGGGGGCAGGGGGGAAAAGAGAAACAATCTTTTTGGTGTTTTTCTTTGTATTTCCACCTCCTGAGAAGCTGGGTTGTCTTACACTGAAGTCTGTAAGATTCGGTAGCTTGAATAGCTTTGAGGATTTGGGGCCATATTCAATAATCTCACCTCTACATAATCGCCCTGGTTGCAGGAAGCATCTTCTGTCTTCACCTGGAAAGGCTGTTCAAAATGGATGGCAATAATAAATCCAGAGGTTACCAGTACATGCCAGGAACAATTCAGATTAGGACCGTAGTTTTGAGGGTAATTGGGAGATGTGATCACACCCCTGCCTGTATGCAAATAGCCTCCGCAGCCTGAGAAGAAGCAGTTGAAGACAAGAAGAAAATATTAGGATTAACTACTCGGGTATTCATTCAGGGAAAAAAAAAAACATTTCCCTCTGCTAGAAGGAAGAAGTGACAGATAAAAATAAACACTAAAGCAAGTGTTTGAAGAGTTGAGAGACATGCAGCAATGCACACAATGAATGAGCTGCCAAATACAAGGCAGTAGGTAGCAAAATGACACACATCAAACTTCCTCACACTGAGATCTGGTTCTCAGACTTTTCTAAGCAGGCAGCTATGCCAAAGATCTCCATGGCATGGACATATCTTTACAGTATTTGAGTTCTTTGCTTCTAGCTATGGGCCAAACCACTAGCATCACCCACAAGCTGCAAGTCAGAAGTGTCTCCCCTGGTTGCCGATTATTTTCATTACACTTTCTTTGGTGCCTTCAGCCCAGTCAGAAATGTCACCTTCTGGGTATGTGTGGGAGAAGCACCATTGCAAACTGCTAACATCCTGGTTGCAACTTACACAGCTCCCAGGATCCATTTGTATTTTGTGTCTGTGCTCCAAATTGCTCATTTCCCTCTCTTAGTTGGACATTCTTTCCCTTTTACCTCTTAGTAGAGCTATTATAACTTTCTTTAGTCATAGTGTGTACTATTTCTATTTCTGGGAAGAGACTGGACTAGTTGAATCATGCTTTGTTATGTTATATCTCTGGATAAATGGCAAGTTTTACATTCATAGAAAATGAGATTTATAAATGTGTATTTTTGTGACGTGAATAATTCATCTGTGTGGTTAATTGGACAGAGTAAAGACATCTGTTAAAAATGTCATCAAGAAGAATTTCTTTCCTTGATCAGTAGTAAGCAACAGGATCGTCATTTACTGTAGGGAGAGGGAAACAAATCATACTTTTGTAATAGGAGGCATTAAACCCAGCTCCAGTGACACTTGCATCTGACATGAAGTGGATGAACATGGTTTCTCCTGTTGATCTTATTGGCCCAGGAGGTTCTCGCCCGCATAGAGTAGCCAACACTGGAGAAAGACTAGTGTCCCCTGGGGTCAGAAGGAGAAATGTTAGTGTTAAAATCAAATAAATTAAAAACCACTTGTCTGTCACTGTGAGTCTCACACTTTCAGGTATTTTTCAAGATCTTTAAATGCTCTCAGACCAAAAAATATTTCCATAGGTCATCAAATACTTCAAGTGAAACAGCATAAATTTTCATTATGTAAACAGAAAACTGCTTTAGTTTAGCTCAAGGGATGAGAGAATTTTAGATACTGGAACCTTGAGTGTCTATTTCATTCTGTCAGAGAAGAGCAAGATTGACTTCTCACCATCTCGAATAATAAGTTGATCATAGCTGCATGAGCTGTGAGATTCAATGTCCAAGGCCAGGATATTGAGTTCTACAGTGGATCCAGGAGCTCTGATAAGCCATACACAGTCAGCAAAGTTTCTATAATTCATGGGCCAGCCCGGTGAGAAGACGAATGAAGGTGTTTCTCCAGTTGTTACAGTCCCTCCACATGCACCTGCCACATATAAGGAGACAAAATGAAAACATCCCAATTTTAAACTGAACATAGCCAGACCTACAAGGTCTACAGTCCTTTTCTAGCTGGTGTAGTATGCTGTAATCTATTTTATTACGAGAAGTATCTAGAAGACACCCTAGCAGGACCTAACATGGTTTAGTAAAGGCTTTGGAAAGGAAGGCTATACACATAACCATACAAAACTGTATTGCTCAGTTGAGTTAAATGATCTAAACTCTCTTCAAACTGATGCACTTTCTCTTCTCCATTCCTAACATCGCAGCTATGTGTTTCAGGCCAGGTAAAGTCCTTGATGAGTTATCCAGTGGGCCAGTGCTCTCCCAGCACATAAACCCATAAATTACTGCTGCTATCTTGCAGAGCCCCAGGAATCCTTAGTCCCTCTATCCCCACAAATCTGCCTTCAGATTTAGGAAAAAGACATTTTACTACATCCTAATTAGCCTTAACTTTCTCTTGTTTAACTTACTCCAGCAAAATCCATGATGTTATAAGCACATTCCCTTTCCTTCCAGGAGCTATTTCTCAAAGAGATATATGGTTATGCTGAACATACTCTTTCAATTTATGGTGCAGTTTTATGAAAAGTTTCAAACCACAAGGGCCAATGATTTAAGGATGGTATTTCAAGAAAAATATCTTCCTTTTCCCATTGAAGTACATAGAAAGTGAAACACCAGTATAAGCAAAAATACCCTTCTACCAGACTTAAAAGTCTCATTTTTGAAATATTATAAAATAATATATGTGAGTGTCCATAGAAATTGTTCAATACAACTATTAAGATGTTTAATTACAACGTCAGTGAAAAGTGTCTCCCAGTTAACAACGAGGGCTTCCTCCTGCGGCGGGGGTGGTTTGCGGGTTTCCCAGGCAGAGCTCGTACAGCCCTGGGCACATCGTGGGGGTGCCCAGCAGACCCACCTGGAGGCACGGCGCGCGCCGCGGGAGCGCCGGCCACCGCGGCCCACTCCAGCAGAAAGCCCCTTCCGCTCACCGAGGCATCCGACTGGAACTGCACAGTCAGGGAGCTGCCAGACGCTGCGAAGGATGCAGGGGCTGTGCCGCAGTAGGTCGCAATGGGACGGGAATGAATGCTGGGCCCGTCGTACACCTGCTCTTACAAAACAGAAACGCAGTTAAACTCTGATTGCATGCTGCTAACCGTGAAGCTCTCACAGAAGGGTCTGGACAGAAACCATCAAGCTCCACATATTCCCTGTCACATGGCTGCTCTCTGGGGACATCGACTGGTTTCTTGCATGAAAAAAAAATCCATTAACACAATCGTGTGCTTTGCTAAGATTGCTTTGTTGAGATACAATAAAATCTGCAGAAAAGGGTATTCTTTTTCTTGTTTTCTTTTCTTTTCCTTTTTTCCTGATCAGCACACGCATTTTATTAGATATATTAAATACATATCTATTTATCTAAATATATAAAATATATACTATTACATATTACATATTTACAAGATAAATTCTTGATTGATAAAAATGTGCTTTTCTTTTGCCACCTTTCTGTCTTCTGTTCTCTTCACCCCAAGAAAAGCAGGTCCAACAGAGAGAGCTAAGGCACAGCAAATTAGCATACAATGAAGGTCTGACCTCTGTGTCAGGTTAAAGGACCCAGGCTGATTTACTCTCACTGAATATCTAGCTGATTTAAAGAGCTGATCTTCTCTCAGGGGCTGAACAAAGAAAGCCAGACCAAGCTGGAAGAAAGAAGATGCTGTTAGATCTGCTATGAGATGAAAGAAGTTACATTTCTTTTTTGAATGAATATTTGGATAGCAGTGAATTAATAATTAATTAAATTCAAATATATTGATCTAGTATTAACTTTCATGTTACCAAAGAAGATGAAACAAATATTGACTGGGTTAGCTGGTGTATTTAAAAAGAAAGAGAGAGCAGAGATTTACCTTATTTACCTAAGCAATTATTAAAAGTAAGGCTTACCTGTATTGCTCCATTTTGCTTAACACTACATGTACTGTATTTTTAGCCTGAAAAAGACTAGACTGAATTATAGGGGGGAATCAATGCACTGGCAAAGTGGGGGAGGAGGAGCAGCTGGAGGGTTGAAGCACATGTAGGCTTTTAAAATGGCCTTATTTCTAGAGGCATCATGTTGATAATGATCACTACCGATGTCAAATGAACCAATGCTGAGCAAAGTTCAATCTTCTGTTCTGACTTGGATTAAAAAAAAAAAACATGATTGTACCACTGGGGACTTATTTTCAGTAATTTTCAAACTTCCAGCTTGGAAATATCTGTTAGGGAGTATGTGACTCTTTCTCAACCCAAGAATTACCAAAAAGAATACCACAGCAAACCCAATAAGCCCCAACCTGATCTGTGGAAATTCTACTCATTCTTCTTTTAGGCTGTTCTAGCAATTATTTTTATCAGTTTAATAATAATAATTCTCAAAAGGAAATCACCTTTAACTTGTCATAATTGCATCTGTAATGATCTTCAATATCCATCTGCAGGATACGACCCTGGATAACTTGTGAAGCATTTACGCTTATCCGCCACTGGTAATTGGAATTGTGAGGGTAACTCCTGGGCCACTGTGGTGAAGCTATTTGTCCTCTATTTCCCACAATGTCATTTCCATACACTAGAAAAACAAGAGAGACAACTAATGCATCTAAATTTCATAGATTAAATGAAGTGCTGTGACAAAGACATGGCATATAGATCTAATTTCTGCCCATATGACTTGACTTATTCAAGGCACTTTCAAGCACAGTTGGGTGTCAGTCTTGGGATGCACATCCCACTATTTCCTTGCGGTGAAAGGAAATGTACCCCTATCCAAAGGAAATTACCCCTTCCAGCCATGCTTGTAGGAGAAATGTGAAGGTTGGCACAGTTCAGTTCCCCGCTTCCTCCACCTTCCTCATATTCACTGGCCCCAGAGATCATTAATAAATGATTTTCTGTGTCCTGAGTAAAAATGGTTGAGCTAGGTCCTATCAAAAGCTCCTTTTGAAAATGCGTAGCAAAAGTCACAATGTGAGGAAAATGGCTGGAAGTTGAGCTGGTTTCATCGGAGCTGCTATAGGTGCCCAGCCAGCTGCATGCAGAAAGTCAGGCAGGGGCATGGTCCACCACCAGGCAGGAGTATGGTCCCTGGCAGCATCGCCTTTCTTCTAATTCTGCTCCCTGACTAATGTCAAGTCAATGCAAAACAGAATATGGACATTGTGCTACTTTAGAAACAAAATGGAAATCTGAAAAATTAAGGATTTTTTCTTAATATGTCAATTGCCTAATAAATGACAATGTAAACATGGAATATGATTACGTGCTTACCAGTAGCACTGACATATGGGCAGATATTTCTAACTCTAAAGGTACTGGCAACCTTGGGTTACTATTGAACTTTACAGCTCATAGTTCTTATTCATGTCCTCTTAGCCCAACATTATTAAAGAGGGAATCTCAAAACTAGGTGATCAGCTGAGAAATGTACTTAGAAAACAGTCAAGTTAAAAAGAAAATGCATTATATTTTGTCTAATCCATGGAATTTGTTTGCTTCTATAAAGATAATGTGATTCAGTTTGAATACATGATCCATTATAATAATTAAAAAATGATAAAAGTTCATGTCTAATTCTTCTCATTATACCTATATGCACATGAGTTACATTTTGATATGTTTTAGAAAGAGAATCGACCTACAGGTTAGGCAGATATTTTAGAAAATATTTTCCAGTGAAATCACAGCCTTGTTGATCTCAACAAGAATTTTCCAACATACTTTACAGGGCCAAACATCCACCCTTCTTTGAATCTTTTTGCAATTGTTATGGAAGAACAATAGTTTTTAATGAAATAACATTTACTTACGGTGAGAGAATGTGACCCTGAAGCCACCAGCAGTGATCGAGCTATCTGAGACAAATTTAACCCACAGGACATGTCCAACCGTAGACGTATAATTTAGAGGCAAGGAGCTGCCACAGAATCGCCCTGCCAGCACGCCTGTTTCGTTCCCTTCCCGGATCTCCAGGTAGTCCTTGGTGCAGTCATCACTCTGCTCCATCTGAAATGCTCTGTTCAAAAGCAGGAGGAGTACATGAGCTGACGAGGGACCGGAGCCTATTTCATCTTGCCCTGCTGTGCCACCAATCCCCCTGAGGCTGGTGCCAGGAACGGCCACCAGAACCCAGAAATCACTATGTCTACACTGCTCATTCCTTTCTGTCCTCTTACCTCACGGCAGAGCTTCAGTTTGAAAAGTTATGATTTCTTAAGAGTTCTTAAACCCTTTTAAAGACGTGTTGGTTCTCCAATGACGTCACTGAAACTTTAAAAGTTTCTGGCAGATTTTTAATATAAATTGCTGGACTTCTTTAGTAATCACTGGGTGCAGAGAAAACTTTTAGCCTTACAAACCAGTTTCCAGCCCCCTACGTGAGTTAATTATTTCCTTTTACTCTCTGATCAGAAAACAATTACCAAGGGCCTAGATTCATTTGTAGCCAACACCTCACAGCTCAAAAGACCCTGAGCTCTTTCTCCAGAATTATGAAATATTGCTGCCCCTCTAGCCTCTTTGTATTTCAAGCAACTGATTCTGAAAAATAATAAAAAATGATATAAATTATTCTAATCAATATTTTCCTTAGAAAATGAATGGGATTTGGCAATCATATAATAAGTTTTCAATTACTGCACCTATCTGAATACTAAACAGATTACAGAAATCATTATCTTAACATTTCTAAGTGAAGATATTCTAAATTAAGTGTTTTTATTCAGTCCAGTATACTTTTCTGAAGCTGGCAATGCATATATATAGTATATAGTAAAGATTCCACAGTGTGTCTCTTACAACCAATGCCCCAGATACTTGGGCTTTCTGATTTTCTGGTAACAACTCCTCCCCTTCCTTCAGTCAACAACATACCATATGTCTCGAGCGTACAGACTGTCTTTGAAATGGTTCCAACCACTCATCTGGATACACTTTAGACTAATTTAAAGCTAACCCTAAACTTGCAAGACAGGCAATTTTGTTGAGACTGAGCTGAAGAAAATGAGTATCTTGTGCCAACAAAACTTCATAAAACCCCACTACTAAACTAAATAAAATAAATAACTCTTTCTAACACAATGACTCCAGGTTTTCCAGTGTTTTTCAGCTTGCCTTCAAGTATGTGTAACTGAAGGAAAAGAGCCTACATCAACTCAGTATCACGTTATATATCCAAATATATGCACTGCTGATAGTTTCTGCTTCATAGTAGATCTCCAGTTCTGTTCTGAAAAGCTGTTATCAATTATTTTGCAGCAAATATTTTGGAAAATGTATTCAGGCTGTGGCACTTATCCTCTGTTTCAGTGAGTAAAAGAGGACTATAATTTCCTTTTTATTGTGTTATTGAGACAGTATATGCTTAACAAATTGGACCTTATGCAGCTGGCATATTTTCCTCTCATCCTGACTAGCTGCAAAAGCAAGTTTCAGAAATACTTTGCTTCTCCTGCTGAGCTCTGATCAGCTTTGCTAGGGGACTGCGCTATCTTCCTTGGCATTGTTAAGACACTGGGAAGCAGAAAAGCTCAGAAATCCACATCGTGGTTAAACATAACCTAAGTACCCTGCTAAAGGACTCTGCATTGTTCTGTGGATCACACATGACTTTCCTGTCCAAAGTCTTCAAAGGAAATTTTATTTGCTGCAGGGAAAACAAAATTCCTTGACCTACTCCCTTAGTCCTTGTTGTACTCCTTGTTGTACTTTGCTTCTTCTTGTTGGGGAAACTTTGTATCAATTTTATAGTGACAATCTATGAAGTGTTTAGCCCTTTATATTACTCAGCTATATAATATAATAGTATGTATGATGAACTTGGCAGTAGAGAAATAATAGGAATATCATCTGGAAAAAATCTGTCATCTTCAGCATCCCATGTTTCTCAAACAATAAACCACCTATTCATATAATAGGTGGTTTATTGTATATAATAAGGCACTATATCTGCCTTAATATAAGCAATAACTAAAAGAACACTGACTGTGAGCTGCCACCAGCCACTGCTGTGTTCTTCTTCCAAGTTATTCTAAGGACACATTCTAGCTTTATCATCTGGTAATTGCATTTCCTAATAAACACCAAGCATCCTTCCTTCAGCTCCGTTACAGGGCTGAGTAATAACCTCTGGCAATGCATTTACATGAAGGACAGCTGGAGCCGGTTCCCAGGGGAGCTGAGAATCTTCCAGACGCACTCGGTGTCCAGAGGATACGGCTCAGGATAGCCAGGGCTGCTGAAAGCTCCTCTCTCCATGTGGAAAGTACCCCCGCAGGCTGCAACGAGAAGGAGACTGCAGAGGCTGGAGAAAGATAACCTAGAAAAAATAGCTCTTGAGAAGGCTAGAGAATTTGCTAATCAGGAAAGCACTTCTTGTTCTTTGATTTGGTGATCTCCCTGCTGAGATCTTGGCCAAAATGAGGGTTAGGGCAATGCGATGTAAATGTGGCAATGTCAGAGAGACAAAGGGATGCAGCATTTGTTCCTTCTCTTAAAAAAGAGAGTCATAGGTTGGCAGCACCTTGGACTTACACGAGGACGATGCAGCGTAGGTGGCGTAGAAGCCCCTGGCAGTAACGTTGTTGTTGGAGAAGAAGTTCACCACCAAGGCATTACCAAAAGAAGTGACAGGATGTGGCAGAGCAGTGCCACAGTAGCGGCCTGCAAGAGAACAAGCCAGAGAGAGAAACTGAGTACTCAGCATAAAATTACTCTTGCTAGCCAAACATTTGGGATTAACCTGGGATTAACATTTGGAATCCCTGCCAGCAGCCAGAGATAACATTTGTTGCTTACAACTGCTGTTGTAAATTAAATACACACAAATATGAAATAATCATTTTATTAGAGAACTCAGTTTTTGCTTTCACTCTGTTCAGAAAATACAGCCTAATTAGGAAAAAAAATCCCCTATAGCCCACAGCATGAGGGTTAACCCTATAAAAGATACTCCAGCAGGAAGGCACCTGACAGCAGAGAGGAGGGTGCTAGGTCTCAGGTCCTCCTGCTGGGTATGAGGACAGAGGAGAGGCCCAGGGCAGGAGGCAGAACAGGGAAGGCTGTTCTCAGTTACAGCCCATTTAAGCAGAGGGTAACCTCACTTCTGCTGAGGGAGTATATGTGAATCCAGTGTAAGCGGGGGGCAGAATCAGGCATGAATGCTCTCAATTTCCTGTGAGTGAATTTGAGGCAGTGCTGGGGGTGCAAGAGGAGCCAGGAACACCCTGCAGCCAGGGCTGCCTTGTGGTTTCCTGGCATTTTAAACAATGCTGAATTTTGCTGCTCCTTATATGGCAGGGTGATGGTTCTGGATAAGGAAATGAGGAGAAAGCCACATAAAAAATGAGAAGCCAGCAGAAAATCAAGCTTTTGGGGGTTGAGAAAGGATTGTTTTGTATTCCTCAAAAGCTGCATCTTTCTTCACCTGTGTATGGTGCTGACTTGGCTTATGAGTGAGGGTCACATTATGTCCTTGTACAATTAACCTGAATAGTACCATTTAAACTGCATGACTATGGCAGAGCCTTCTGTCTCCCTATCCCTTACCCAGGGAGCAGGGAAAGAGGCTGCAGGATGAGCTCCGCACTGTGAGTCTGGATGGATGCGCCTGGTACCTCCAGGGCCCTCATGGATCACACCGAGGGGTGGCCCTGGGCCGCCCCCACCGTGGGCACTCTCACGGGCCCACCTGGGCAGGGGGACACTCACAAAAACTGCCATTCTCCAGCTTACACGGCTTGCTGTCCTATGTGTGGAATAAATAAAGGAAAGCGCAATACCTTGAAGAGGAGCCTCGTAGTTATTCCCATCCAAAATCTCTACAAAATCCGTTGTGCAGTTTTGCCTGCTGTTTTCAATATTAAAGTCAGTGAATGAGAGTGTAATGTGGTTAACTGGTAAGAGAAAAGAGGGAAAGTTTGAAGGGAAGGATGGCATTTCACACATACACAATGACATGTAAACACACACTGGATTTCTATTTTCATTGTTCGTTCCAGGATAGCAAAAGTATCATCTTCTCTCCTCTAAGGTCAAAGAGTTAAACAAATTTGTGTCTGTTACTGAATCATAAAACATAAAGTCTGAAATAATTTAATTTCTATGTAGTGATTTATATAAAAATATTATGAAATAATTTCATTTTATATACGTGAATTTGGTGGCAGGCCATTAATCTTTACTGTAGAAGTCCTGGTAAATATCTTCATATTTCATTACTTTCTAGTTTAGAGATGTAGGATTTAATGCATAGACATGAACCTGAAATTTCCAACATTTGAACAACTTCATTATATAGTGTAAATGTCATCAAATATAGCATGGAAAAAATACACATTATAATTGAAAAACAAAACTTATATCTATGCATCCATGACCTCCTGTCCCTTTGTGATCTATATCAGAGATCTGGACGAAATGTGAACTGACGGTGTCCTGCTCCAGGCTCCGAAAGAGCTGGATCTTGGTATTTGGAAATGTTCCACATACATCAATCAGGCTGGGTAAAGGATCATTAACTACCGTCAGCTATATCCGTATGGAATTGGATTTTCCACACCCTCAGACTGTAGCTTGCGAGCCAAAAAAAAAAAAAAAAGAAAAGATTTCTGACTCAGGGTATTTTTGATTCTCATAGTGCTGTAGCTTGCTCAATATGACCGACGCCGAATTCATGAATGGGAGGAGAGAGGCTTTTCTCCACACCAGCCCATGGTAATAGCTAGTCTGAGTCTTGACGAGCCTACGCCCGGCTAGGTTTTTCCCCACACAGACCAAGTCTGAATGTGACAGAAACATGTTGTTTCTCCTTTGGCAATGATTAATTAGCTAGACCAGGCTGAAGTCATGGAGAGGGGCCAGGCACCGCGTTCAGCAGGGTGCCACTCACTGCCAGCCTCTTCTGTGCACCAGGACAGGCAGTCGCCCAGAGCTATCACTGCAAGTCCTCAAGATACAGAATGAAAAGGAAAAATAAAAGGCGCAAGCATGATGTACAATAACTCTGCTATGGTTTCAAGCGGCTACATTTACTCTATATGGCTATGTTCTGCTATGCCCAAAAAACGACACGGGTATCGATAATATGTGGAGCACGTAGTGGTCCTTCTGACATATAGAGGAAGCCTCTGCATATATGCAGTACTTCTTATCCAGGATTTTTCTGCTCTCTCACATGAAGAGGGAGGCAAGAGCTAATTGTTGTATAGGTTAGGAACAGCTTTGATGTATTTGGGTAAGAACCTATGCTTAAAAATTACTTACTTCCTAGCTCTTGTTTTAGTGTTTTCTTTGGCATATTGATTTTTATTTTATAACTTAGCAAAATAAACTTCTAAATGTGGCTGGAACACTTTGTGATTTGAATGGCAATGGATAGATATCAGATGAACATCAATTGTTCATTCATCACCAGTTAAAAATAAACATTTACTTCAAATGATTTTACCAGGATACTGTAAGTCTTCCCAGTTATACATATATTTTAGGAAATCTTGAACACTGTAAAAGTAATACTGAGTATCCAAAGAACACTCAGTGTTTTCACACCAATCATAAACCCGTCTAAAATTGGAAACATTTGATGGTATGCCTATGTGCATGAAACTAGTGTATTTATGTTACTTTAAAATTCTGTTTTAAAATAAATTCCCTCCCTACCTTTTCTCATTACTTAACTGCAATTTCATTTATTTATGTTAACAGCACGCATCTAAAACAACACAACTCTGGCCAGAAAAATAAGGCCAAAATAAGGTCAGAAGTTTATACATATATGTGTGTGTATGTGTGCATGCAAATGCATATTTCATATTATATTAGATACTACATATTATATATTATGCCTCATTTAGCTATAAGATTTTCTGACAGATTATGCCAACTCTGCATACTATTTATTCAGTGCCTAGTTTGCGGTTTCAACACTCAGGTCCCAGTAAACCAGTTAAGATGACAAAATTGTAAACATTTTTTTCGTCACTATGTCCTAAATCCTTCTACAGTAAAATCTGATTTAGGACAGATATTAGGAGGAGATCCACATTCTCTCCAGCTACCAGGATGCAGAACTTCCTAGAGAAATAAAGGAGGAATTTTGTATTGTTATTACAGAAAAAAAGGATGAGGATATTAGTCACCCAGCTAACTACAAAAGATGTTTTTACTTACATGGTTCCTGAGCCTGAATGATCCAGCTGCAGTTCTGATTGTTTGGGTATTTGGCAGGATACAGAGGAGAGGAAATAGCTGCCCCAGCTGAATCTGACTCAATGAAACTTCCACATGCTTTAGAATGAAACATATATATACACACATATAGATATACATTTATATAAAAAAAAACATGGATTCTGTAGTGAAAAGGAATATACATGACATAACATGCTGCAGCAATGTAAAATGAATTTGAGCAAAGTCAGAAAGACTTGAGAGCAGACCTTGCCTCATACATGGCTCAAAAGAGCAACCTTTAGGCCAAAATAACTTGTGTTCTGAGTAGCCCAATCATATATCTGTTTCTCTGATCTCAGAGGATCTGGAAAGAACAGTTAGCAACCCTCCAGAAACCTGCCCATGCCCAAAGTCCGTAGCACATGGCCCCGCATGATCCTCTTGTCAGATGGATCAGCAAAACTGCAACTGTGTGAAATACTGCACATACGCAAAAGCTTAATGCACTGTGCAACTCTGGCTAGCAGTGCTAAGCGAGGCAACGCTTGATTTCTAAGCACGCTGACTTTTCACAAACTCCCCAGTTTGGAGCTTAACACCCTGCTCTTTTATATGTAAGAGAGAGGAGTTAGGCCCCAAAGTCTGGGATCCAGGCATCATGCCGTGCAGCCATCCAGCAGGAAATGGGAATTCCAGGTTACAGGGTATTCTCAGGAAGACAGAATCTGAGCTGGCTCCATCGCAGGCTGATTGGTCATCTGCTTTTTGTGCAAGGCCTGGCCTGGGGGATGTGCTCTGAGACCTGAGCCTAACCTGCAATCTAGCAGGTTAGGCTCTTGAGGTCTATGGGGGTCTTGAGGGTTAGGCTCTATTCAGAGATGCCTAATTAGGCATCTAGCTAGAATCCCACTAATAGAGGTTGTCAAGATTCGGGGTACTTCAGAAATTCTTACTGATGAAAATTCTTTCTTTTCTTTTAAAAAATTTTACAAAATTTTCAAAGAAAAAAAAGTTTTGCTAGGAGAAGTGCTCACATATAGTGAAAAGACTCCTCCTAAAACAATGAGAGAAAGAGATTTTCTCCATAAAAACTAGTTATATCTTGGAATGGAGGGAGGAGAGAATGCTTTCAAAGCTATTGTGAAAAACAAAAGAAAGAAAGAAAACCAAAAATAATATGAACTTTCTTTAAAAATTCTGCCCAGCTGGAGCCATTTCATTTCAAACAAGAAACCATGGAAAATGCCAGTCCATAAATTAGATTATTCATGTCTGTCAGGGTTTGCAGGACTGAATCCATATACTTCATGAAGAGCACAGCACACAAATCTTTCATGCCTTTTCAGATTCGTGAGCATGGAGAGAGATAAAGCGCTAGTTTGTTACTCTCTCTGTGGGTTGCCAGTTGCACAGTTTTCTCGGAATGCACTGGGTAGCCCACCTCCAGGGAAGGAGGAATAAGAGGCCGTCGACATATCTGCTAGATAGAGGGTTTGCCATAGACAGCATTTTTCTTCCCAATCTAAAAATGTAATATGATGCTGTGTTTTTAAATTCTTTAATCTATAATTTTACAGAATTCAGTCCTGCTAAAGATATACACAGGTATGATGCAAGTATAGAAATAATACTTTCTATTACAAGCTGTACTAAAGAAAATGATTAGACAAACGTGTGTTTGTGTGAATGAAGCAGCTACCTTCAGTAAAATGGGCACTGAAGCCCCGGTGCTGGATGGTTGTATCAGAGTGCATTCGGACATACACCACGTTCCTGGACGTTGTGATTGCCGGAGGACGCTGTGTCCCACAATATTTTCCAAGGAGTGGTGCTTCACTGCTGGGGCCATCATATACCTGCCACAAACGAGTGGAATGAAATACTAGATTTATATAGGAATCCCAAGAAGACTTTTGTTTCATTCCCTCTCTCATGTTTCATATGCTTGGATCCTGATACAATCCTGGTATTAGCAGCTCAAGCAAATTATGCACTGCCTGATTTAATTCTGTGGCTATTTCCAAAGAATGCAGCCACTTCAGGCTGAAACTACTATGATCTATATAGCAAAAGAGCATAATGTATATGCTTCTACACTGTATACGTCTGTGATGGAAGCAGCTCTAACAACTCAGCCCCAGTGTGAGTTCTTGTGTAGTTTTTATTCAGTTAAACTCTTAATCTTGCATCAGTAAAGACTTCTATATTGTTTCTAACATTCCACTAGCATATCAGTGGGATTGTGACTGTGTATAAAAGGAGAAGACATTTGGAGTAGGGGTTTTTACATGTTTTAACACCTGGAAGATATTCCAGTGCTAAGAGGTAAAAGGCTAGATAAAACTGCACTTAGAGCAAAGTAATGCCATTGGGTTAAGGGAGATGTAGTACATAATTATTTTTCTTCTACTTTAAATATCTCAAATTCTAACAAGCCTATGCAATGCAGTACAGATCAACTAAAATTTTCCAACTAAAGTGTGTAACACAATGCAGTGTTTCTGCCTCTGGTATTCAAAAGCTTTTGAGTGCATTAGTGAGAAAAATATAACAGTAGTTGAAAAAGGATGACCTGTCTCAAATAAACTTCCAAGCTGAGAAATAAAGGATAAAACTCCAGTTCAATCCACTCAAATACCCTGCTTATCCAGGGCTGTTTTCATGAATTAAACATTTGCCCTTAGGCATGTAACACAGGCTAGCTGCATGGGTCGTTGTGATGGAGTATTCAGTGTACTGCAATGTCTGGACAAACGAGTACCTGGTAAAGAGAACCACCATATCCATCCATTCAACCTTTTCTTTTGGCTTGGGATCCTGCCACAGTCAGCCCTTTAATACATACCGTGCACTGTTTATTTTTCCCCTGCACAAACACTCTGTACATTAATCAAGCTGTCTAGAGTTAAAAACCACAAACCATGGAGTGTGAAAAAAATAATGTCTAACAAAACAACCCTTAGGAATGAAGGCACTGACAGCCCCTAGACAGTAGTGAGAGGGTTTTATCTGTGCGCTGCCGCACAGGATAAGCATTGCACTGAGAGGGAGAGCGCCTGGCAGCAGCTAATGCAAACTGCTGCTGTGATGGATGGGCACCGCTCCGCACAGCTGAGGGTCCTGACATGGGGATTGCTACGAGCTGGTAGTAACTGGGCTGTCTCTTTAGGGAAAACATTATGGATGACCAGCATGGGAGACTAAGCAGACATTTCATCCAAAGAGCTCTTTGAAATACAGAAGTGTTTCAGTGTTAGGGCTGGGGCAAGAGGAAAGAGTCAAAAGAACTCAAGAGAGAGTCAAAAGATTGTTTTCTAAATCAAATATATTTGCTGCAGTATGTTTACATGTTTGAGGAAAAGTATTATCTCATCTTTCATAAAACTAGGAATGACTCTTAGTCAGACTCTCAGACTCTTAGTCTTGCCAAAGAAAAATGATTCAATGCAGAATGCATATCTGTATGCATAAGTGCTACTGAAGTGTTGTGGCATTTTAGGAGTTATGGCATCTACAAATTCAGCAGGCACAGAGGCATGTTGGTATTTTCTGGTTAGATCACATTACTCACCTGCTATTTATTAACTTAAAATATCTGGCAGGGAGTATTTCAGTCTTGAATCTAGATAAGAAACCGAAATATTTCCTCACTAGTTCAGGGAATAGTTGCATCTCTCTATAGTATCTTAAAGTGAATCAGGAAACATCTGAGAAACGCATTCCTGCAGCTGTATAAGTAAAGAAAGATGATGCATCTGCTCACAATAATACTTTTAACAGTCAGGTTTTCCCTTGCATTGCACATTAGCAGCAATTTGCTCTTCTCTGTCTTTACACAACAAACATAACTGAATGAGTCATCTCCTTCTTGCTGAAATAAGAAGAGTATCTCAATTTGCAAAAGCATATTATAAAAAGAAGACAATTTTTGCTTTCTGAAACATAAAAACTCCACAGCCTAGATGTCCTCTCTGGGAAGATACTCTCTGCCTGCACCTGGAATAAAGTAAGTCATATCTCCACTCTAGCTCCCAGAGGTTTACATTTTCTGCATTCCTGTGTACTGTTTGTTATACTGCAACAGGAAAGCAAAATAACATTTACTTAATCAAAGCCACTGAAGAGAATGAACTATTTCTCCCTCTCCTTTTCAGTGCCTTGTTCTGCAAATCCTGCTCTTTGAGTCATGCCTTCGTAGGCTCTGCAAATACTTGAAACTCTTGATGGCTTTCACTAATGTAACTTTAGATATTGCTCACTGGCTAAACACTTCTCATTTCTTTTCCTCTATTTTCCTGCAAAGAAACAAACTTGTTAGCTGTCAGACACACTCTCCATGTAGAAATAGTATGGTACAAAAAAAAGAAAATGATTATTTATTATTTATGTATGGTGACAATGTCACCAAAAAGTCTTTTCAAGATCTTATCCTTTCTGTAGACCAGAGAGAGTGATAAATTTGCATTTAGCACCTAAATTTAGGCACTCAACTGGGACACGCATCGTCAATGAAGAATTCTGGTGGCCTGTACTGCTCTCGGGAGGCCTCTCTTTCCTGTGCTGTGTCTACTGACTCTAGAGGGAGCTCAGGGCAATTGCACAGTTACAGTTCCATGCTTAAAATTAGCTGGACTGAACCTAGATCTGTGCTCAGGTTCGCACAGGAAATCATGGAGCAGAACTGAAAAAGGCACCGGGTTTTTTTGAGGAGCAGAATAGCCAAGAAGTACCAGACCTGAGTGTTTTCCCTTCCTCCTTTTTGTTCATAACTGTGTAATGGAGGACACTGCAGGAAAAAAGTATGTTTTCCTGTGTTCCCAATGGAAAAGAATTTGAGGCAGAAATATTAACCAAAAACTCAAAATAAAACAGCAACAGGAGGAAGAAGCTCAACAAAGATCTGGCAAACTATATGTGCCATTTCAAGTCATATCACAGGGAAAAATGAGTTCGTCTAGAAGGGGAAGGATGAAGGAAAAGACCTTTGGTACACACATGGGTGGAGGGGAGCCCCAGAGAATTCACAAAACAAATAAAAAACATAAAGACAAGTAAAAAATACAAAACAAAAAGGGTGGAACCATTCTGTTACTCATACATAGTAGCTGTTCCTATATTAGAGAGAAAATAACAACCGACTAGCTTCCTTATCTACACATATTTTCCATTTATGCTCCTCTGGATTGCAATTCCTAAGCCATTCCCAGTCATACACGTCCTTATATATCTTCAGGCCCCTCCGTCCGCTCATTCTGTTCTTGTATTACTTTGCAAGGTATACAGAGAGCCATGGAAAGAGATGCACACAAACCGATACATCCAGTTTTCATCTCATTGACATATTAAGAAAAGAAAGAAATGCCATTAATCTCTTTGTTCTGTTGATGACCCCACACTGGCACTGAAGAGCCATTCCCCGCCTCACACACCACTGAGAGATCTTCACTATCTCTTGGCTCCAACGCAGCATTCCTCCTCGTCCGGTGTCCCATCACCCTCAGCTCAGCAGGCAGTGACTGATGCCTGCATTAGACTAAAATCCCCTTCCCAGGTCACACTGCTGCTTCAGTCAGTTTGCACAGTTGGGGTTCATGGGCAACCTCTTCCTCCACCACTCCGCAAAAAAAAAAAAAAAAAAGCAGAAGCAAACAGCGTATCTCTATCCAGCCTATGAAAGCAATGGGAGTTGTGCCTAGAACTGCACGGAATTTATGGAGCTGAGTAGTCCACAAGGTATTTAGACAAGTTTCACTGGCAACAGGTTTAAAATCGCAGCTTGGATTTTAGGTCTTTTCAGAATGTAGCCCTTAACTGTTTTTTTTTTTTTTTTTCCCCCGGTGCTGCTGTTTAAGATGGTCCATGCTTCTGCCAGGCAATCTGCTTTTCTATTCCCGTGTCACAGAAGACTCTCTTATTTTGCAATAGATTTTTCATCTCAATAAATCCCCTATGTGAATTTTTTTTAAAAAAAAGATTAAACAAATAGACATAGCCATATTTCCCTATGCTTCGGAACCAGACAAAAAATGAACATCCACTGGACAAAGATGCTTTGTAGCCAAATGAAATCTTCATTTCTGCTCAGCAAAATGAGGACATGTTCCTTTTTACTGATTCAATACAAAAAAGCTTTACGAGGCAATGCTGTTAAAAGTGATGCTCTTTTCAAAAGAGTCTCTGTTCCTGCCAATTTGCGTTCCCTGTGAATGACGGTTTATCGAGGAGAGGAGGGCTGGATTTTGGGCTGGAGCCACTGCGCTTTATCCGACTTGCACCAACCACACATGCCTTTGTACTGAGTGAAGCATAATCTGGCAACAAAGGTCAGGATTGCATGTTCCTGCTCCTGCGAGGCCGAGTGTGGGACGTGGAAAGCTCTTCGTAGTCGGACGCTGATCGAGCAGCAGTCTGAACTTCCACAAGATCAACAAAAGCTCACACACTGGCAGCAACATGAGGCTTTTGAGAGGGCAGGCTAATGGCTTAATGAAGCCATTAAGCAGCCAGCTGAGGAGCACCTGAGTACACAGCATGCACAGAGCAAAGGCCAGCAAATCCAAACTCCTACTCGGCTAGGATCTCTCTTGAGTTTTGCAACCGAGTATGGGCAACCTATTACAGCTGTGGGCAGAAAAGGGTGTCATAATAGCAGCCACTTATATACAGGGCTGGTCCTTCAGAACTGCTGAGAACTCACACCACCAAAAAGGATGCTGCATGTACCACTCTCAAAAACAGATCCTTCCACACAGAAGTGGGAACATAGCAGAATGCATAAATGCATTAGTGAAGCCTGCTCCAGTGGTGGAGCAAAGGGAGCTATTTAGCTTTAAATTTAAGCCTTAGCTTGTCTGTGCATAAATACAGAACATGACAGTGCAATAAATAGCCCGAAAACAACTGCAACCGAGGTTGCACAGGGAACTTGCTCTTTTGCAAGCATTTTGCCAGACTTATTAAGGAAACTTTTGAAATTTTTCTTGTTACTTACTGCAACACTGTCATAGTTACATGAGTGGTGATCTTCAATGTCAAAATCCGTGAAGTTCAGTAAGATTCGGTGGCTATAGTCAACTTGGATAACCCAAGAACAGTCTGTGCTGTTACTATAAGGCTCAGGATAGTTGGGAGAATGGATTTCACCACTGGTAGCTTGGAAAATACCACCACAGCCTGAAAAAGATATGATCAGATTTAACCATAACAGGTCATTTATCCTTAGCAATATTCTACTGTTATTTTTAAACTGATGGAATATCACCCCCATCTTTGAATTGCCTACATTACAACTATGTAAAATGAGTGCTCCATCTGATCATGATGAATCCTGTGTGAGTAGTGCGAGCTTTCAGTGTGACTAACACAAACCAAAGGACTTTTATGGGATGCAGAGAGATGAAGTGGGATGAGAGAAAGACACAGGAACTACTGGAGATGGAAGGGGCCTCCTGGAAGGATAAAAATTACACTGCTCTTGGGCTCCGATGAGATGGAATTTTAGAGATGAGAGGGGGGAAGTGCAAAAGGCAAGATGTTATAAAGGGATGAGAATGCTTCGGGGGGGTCTAAGTAGTTTGGAAAAATAAGCCACCAAATCTTGGAAGGGGATTAAGTCAAAGGACTATTGTAAACTGTGCTTTTATTCAAAGAAATCTTGTGCCTTTCTCATAAAAGTTGTAAGAAGGAGAAGTCTGAACCCTAACAGGCCAATGAATCAGTGTATTTAATCAAGTGAAACTGCAGGAATTAAAATCTGCTTTTTCTCACTTTTCATTGCAATTATGTACTGGCAATTAGCCTTTTCATAAGAACTCCCATGTAGAAAAGATGTGCTTGGGTCCTTTAAACAGTTCTCTTCTTTCACTGATTACCAGTAAGGCTTTGAACAAATAATCACATGGGGATGGAGGAATCTCGCAGAGTTCAAGGATTTACTAATCACTCTAAATATTTTGGAGTTCATTCAGTTCTCCAAGCTAAGCCATGTTCTCAGATATTTTTCACTTTATAATTTAAAACCAGATGCCCCAGTCAGTTAGTAAAAGCCTGTGTATGTGGGATGACAGGGGAAGGGGGTAGGGAGGGGAGGAGGGAACCCTGGCATACAAAAGTTCTTTTCTGATTACAGGAATACAGGAATGTCTTGTATGTCTTCTTATGTACAGAAGAAAGAGGTAGATTGTAACAATAGATGTAAATAGGCTTAAATATAAGCCACCAGTAATATCCTAATTCTCCTTAGCTTTCAACCTTATTCGGCCTGTTTATTTTACATGTTTGCATGAGTGATCCTTACTTCTTCTCAGACTTCCAGAAATTCTCTTGGGATTAATGGGCACACTCACCACCCGGATTTTCTTGCCAGGAGGCATTGAAACCTTTCCCAGTCACTGCTACATCTGTCTTGAAACGGATGACGACTGCATTGCCTGTGGTGGAGACTCGCAGCGGGTTGTGCGCTGATCTTGAAACACACAGCTGGGCTAGTCTAGGAGAGAGAAAATCAGGTCCTCCATAGACCTGGAATTAGAAGAACACTGTTAGCCAGAAGTTTTCAAAGACAGCATCTGTCATGGTAGAATACATCAGAACTGTTCAGACAAGGGCCAAAAAAGCCTCAGGTAAATTCTGAAAGTGATTCTACATTTTTAAATCTAAGAAGGCAGCTAGTAAAGTTATTTTCTCAGCAGGTTTGCTTGGTGTCTGAAACAGCTGGAAAAAGTATGCAATTCTAGATGATTTTCTTTGGAGACTTTGTCATGTTCTTGCTTGACCTCCAGTGTTAGCATCTTGTTTCCATGAGGATATAAAAGTATATTTTTTGCTCGCTTGTACAAACAAATTTGCTGGAAGTTGTGTTGTTCTTTTGTGCCTTTGTGTTTAAGAGCACAGTTAAGACTGTTTTTTGCTTTTTTTTTTTTTTTTTTTTTTTAATTTGAGCCAGATTTGATCATTGTCTCTGATAAAATATAACAGTTCTTGTGGCTAGCAAATCTTGTGACTCCAATGGCAAAATCAGGATCCAACCAGGGGATTTTGGCCAAGAAAGTAAATGATATACTAATAACACCCTACAGAAATAAGGGCATATATTTGTCACAGAAGATAGGTTTTGGCTTTTCAGAGATCACATTTCTTTTCAGAAGAGTGTTCCTCAGATAGTCACAAGCCAGAAGAACACTGATCTCTTAAGCATCATCAACAATCTTATATACTTTAAAATGCAGCATTAAGCGTATTCAAGTAAGTTAGATTGTCTGGCCTTGTAATTCTGTTTCTTGTTTTCCAAAAGGTATGTATGTGGGATAATACTTTACACCCACTTGTAACCGCTGGACTTGGCTCATCTTCACTAGCCAGCCCTCTTATACTCAAAGAGGATACACATGCTTAGCACAGTTTTCAAAACTAGGCATGATTTCAGCGTCTTGTTCCTCAATGATCAAATTTTCTTCGCTTCCTGTATGATAATGAAATGCTGCAAAAGGTCATGTTTTGGTCTCCTGCCTCCCATCGGGATCTCCCTGGTAAGACAGCAGCTCCCAAAGCCAGCTTGACAGTAATGTCAAGTGGGAATACTGCTGTTGAATGCACTGAATGATTTGCCTTCGGCAAATGATTTAGCAATAGCTAGAACAGTAACAGTTACTCTTACCTGTATCAGCATACATTGCATATACATCCCCAAGCTAAACTAGAGGGTGACGATTTCTAACAATAAAACCAGATGGGGCAACAATTTGCATCAAAGCTTTCCCTCAGCATCACCCAGGCTTGTTCCTGTATTGTACCAGTCTGATAAACAACAAAAAAGGTCAGAAAAAGCAATCGCTATATATTTTTCAGAAAGTGGCAGCACCATAAGGACCAATCTGCTCTGTGACCCTTTTAATTCTTATATATGTGTGATGAGGGCATACAGAATGTTTTCATAAGCTCTGCCTGGCACTTGCTACAGAAGAAGTTTGAGTTCAGTCCAAGCTAAATATCTGAACAGGTGTTATAAATAGCTGAACTAGTTCCACCACCTCCAGAGATAAGTGTAGTGCATTGCTACACAGCCTGATTGACTGCATGTCGCTTAATGTTCTCAGTGCCCAACCTGCTTTGTCATTAGAAGTACAGGCAAAGGAACGTTTTTGTTGCCTTTTTAAACTAGAAAAGTGTTCAGTGATTCCACATTAATGTGGCACCTCAGAAGCTGAAGCTCTCCTGAGCTCTCAGAAGCAACAAGAAATGAACTGCCCTGTAACCATGATACTCTGTAAGATATTCAGAAGATTCCCTTTTGTGTTAGTGCTGATTTTACACGCTTAAGAATTTTCTTTAATTTTGACTGAGACCAGCACTATTATACTTTCTGCAAGGAGGCTGCATGACCTGAATGCATAATGGCTCCTCTGCCAAATCGATCGTCTCAAGGCATGCAGAAGTCAGAAGGGATGAAATTACAGCTCAAATTCTGACTGTAATGAAGCAGCCACAGTGCTGGGAAGAGGCATGTTTGTCCGCTGGAAGCTCAGCGGCTTCAGCAAATGCTTCGCTGCTTGCAAGGCCCAACAACAGCTGCATTTGTCAGAAGTCTGTTCAAAATGTGGATTTTAAAATGTCTTTGTGGTATATCTCCCTGAGTCAGAGCCACAGCGTGGGACCCAGTGGGAACACATGCTCTTAATCATCTAAACCTGCCCCATGAAGCTATGTGGCAAAGGAAACAGCGGGACTATTCAGCTCTGATGTGCATCATGCACCGATCTCACATCGTCCCCGCTGCCCGCGGGGCCATCTGCACACCACGGGCAAGGGCAGCCTGGCTCTACAATAAGCCCTGCTGCTTTCTGTACTATTACCTCAGAAATTAATTCGGTCCGAGCTGAACACTCACTGTTAGAGTTGGACTGTCCAAAGAATATTAAGGATGAGGAAGAAATATTGATAGGAAGCTGAGATTTGTGGCTTGCCTTTACATTGTTAGCTGCTCAGCAATGGCCTTCTGCACAGTTTCAAAACCAAAAGCACTAGTCAGAGCCATGCTCTTTAGTTAGGAGTGTATTTGCTTTTCTCTTTTAGGCCAGTTCAACTAATCAGATGCTTTCACAAGGGCTGGAACAAAACAGAGTGTTTCCATGACAAAAAACAATAAAATGTTACTTTTGGCTCAAAAGAGGAAAGCCAACAGTTACCACATGAAAAAAAAAAAAAAGGAGAGGGAAAAGAGAATGGATGGAAAGAATGAATTCCAGGGAGTGGTTCACAAAGAGTCACAGGATGTCCGAGCTGCAGAGAGATAAAAATACAAATAAAAACATTTAATCTGATCTGAGCACCTGATCCAGAGATGAAATAATGTTGGATGGAATAGCGGGGATGTAGGACACTGCCATAAAGCCCATGGTTTTAATCTGTTCTTACCACTTGCTTCTGCTCCGTTAGCTCCATTTATTATTACCAGTCAGCATTCCAGAGTTATGAGCAACAGAAAGTTGTTTTCATGTGGCTGGTCCACCCTCATGACACAGATTTCTGGGAATAAAACCGATCCCTTTTCATATATAACTGCCAGCAAAGAGAGAGTCTGACTTTGACAGGGAAACAAGACTCATGGAAATACTTTATTTCTCTTTACATTTAAACAAGGAGACCAAAGCAGCTGAGAAAGCTTTGGAAATGCAACAGATAGAGAGATTGATAGTTTTTTTTTTTTTTTTTTTTTCCTTTCAGCTCACAGCTACATCTCGCTGTGGCAATACATATCTACAGTTTACTAAAATCTGGTCACTGTTAAAGACAATAAGTTACAATTTAACAAAGCCAGCACAGTCTATGTGTGTATTTTCATAGACACCATTTTTAAAATATATTCAACTCCTTCCAAAAGATGGCCTCTATTTCTATAAAACATTTATAGAAAACATCTTTAAAAGCAACCTCAAAAAATACTTCTGGATGTTTGTAAAATGTGTGGAATCTGATGAGGGCGAGAGAAAGGCTGAAACAGCATCAAAATAGACATGAGAGGGAGGATAAAGGGGAACCTATTGAACACTTGAGCACGTAGAAGCCATGGGGAGAACTCGACGATTCCATACACAATATGTTTACTTAACCACTATTGAAAAGACTTAGTGAAATATGTGACAGGTCCAGGATATTGACGTAAAAATGACAGTTTGTTTGAGAGGCTTTGTCAAAGGAAAGGGAAGGGAAGTGCTTGCTGCATTTATATGAATGAATAAGCTTCAAAAAGATGTGCAAGAGCGAAGTATTTAAGAAACTGCTAAAGATAGAAAGGAAGATAGCAGCAAAGTTGATGTGATGGGATACATCAACTGTCAGAAATTTCCTACAACTCTGACAGGTGGAAAGAGGATGTTTCTAAGCAAAAGGTAAAGGCAATGAGGTGAACATTGGGTTCTAGGAAATTTTTATTATAGTAAGATAATATACTTTGGAAGAATAATAGGAAAGGACCCAGAAATTCATCGTAATGTTCTGAAAAATGCCTCTTGTTTCAGAGAGCGGAGAGAGTTAACCAGGCAGGGGAGTCGGAAGGAACAGCAACCTACAGAGCTACTTTAGTTCTGATTTTGACTTCCTATTAAAATTAGAAGGCTATTTGGCTTGAAAGAAAACAGGAAGTGGTAAAATTCACTATTCTAAGATAAGGAAAAGTGAAATCGGGGGAGTAAGTATGAGGGAAAAAAAAAAAAAGATTTCAACAACCACAGAAATTGGTAGACAAGATACTCTTGCGGAGGTAACATCAGGGTGAAAGGAGTTCAGGAAATCCAGTGATCGCTGAAACCAATTATGTTAAAAGCACACCAAGAATCTCTTCTTTTCCAGGCAATTCATCAGGCGTGTGTGTGTGTGTGCATGTGTAGTTGTCAGTTTGGATCTATGTAGATAAGTACAGCAAATAAGACTGCAAGGTACAGCAGCTCTTGAAAATAGTTAACCACATTCTTTTTTTCACCCTTAAATCTGAATCATCTTTTGTTCTGTGGAGACTACATCAATGATGCTGTGAATTTCTAACAACAAGAAAGAAATATATATGTGGAAAATTACAAAATAATCTACAGAATGCATGTAGTTTGGCAGGGAAAATTTTTTACTGCCAGACAGAACCTTTGATCTTACACTAAGACATGAGCTGAACTTCCCCAGTAGTTCAATATGTTTTAGTTTATCTCTCAGCAGATCAGAGACTGGTGTTAGAAGCTGGGTAAGCAGAGGAATGTGATGAGAAACCAAGAGGCACACGGACACTGAGGCAGAAAGGCTGGGAAGTTCAAACTGCAAGGTGGGCATCTGTGCTGATGAACATGCATGGACAGAAAGAAGTAAAACATAGCACCTAATCAGAAGTAGTGAAGAAAGAAAACTGAAAACATAAGGCAGATTCCTTAGGGACACAGAGTAGCAAGCTGTTGCATCCTCTTAAGCAATTTTTTTTTATGCAGTTTGTGTCAGATAGCCGATTCATTAGGGTTTTAGGCTGGCCCTCTACTAGTCAAAAAGTCAAGCAAATGTGTGCCAGCCATCTGTATTCCTGCTGCATCCCAATAGCTCTTGGGTGATCAGCTCGGGGGTAAGCACCGTCCTTGCACTATTCTACCAGCTGAACTGGACTCTGTAGCTGTTTAATTGATTCCTATGGGCAACAGAGGCATGACCAAAGCTTACAGGCAGATGAGCTTCAATGCAGTCATGTAGGCACAAACAGTAATGAAACTACAACCCAGCTGGCTTCATCAATATCCAGACCAGCCAACGCAGGTCACCTATGCACAGGCATAGGTGTCAGCAGTGTGACACATGGACCCTTGCCACTGCCACTGGAGAAGGGTTTATGGAGCAACTTCCTTACATCCAGATGTCACAGAAGCCTCAAAGCTAGTAAGATACCCATGTCCACATGATCAAGAATTCGGTTTCATTGCTTAGAGAGGAAAATCTGATTTAAAGCCAAAAGGTTGGACTTATGTTATGCATCTCTCTACTTGTACAAATGCTTAACAATCATCAGTGTGGCCACCAGATATTTAAGAGCTGCTTTGGGATACAGGATAATGTGCACATTGCCACTGGGCATGCACTAAGTACGCTGGGCTGGAGAAATCAAAGCAAGGAAGGTAAGGAAAGAAGCAAAGAGTGCCAGCCCTATGTCCTGTTCCTTGGGAGAACACAAGGCCTCAGCATAGTACTATAATCTCTCTTAATGAATCATTTATTTTTAGTCCATTATGAGAACATTAAAAATTCACATGGGTAATAACAACAAAAGACCCAACAAGGCTAGCTCCATTAGTGATCTTGTATCTCTCTGATGAGAGCCATCTAGAAAATCTATCCTTCAAAATAATTTCTTTCTGAAACTACTTCCTAGTCCTTTTTCCTGCACTGGAAGTCTATTCAAATCTGTTAGCTGGGAATTGGTCATGTGGCTGCTTCCCAACATGAGCACCAAGATGGATTATATAATAGGACCAGGCTCTCTTCCAGGTCTCTTAAACGTCAATAGAGAGGTCCCTTTTCTCCTTGTCCAACCACCCTGATCTGCTCAGGTCACAGCAGCACTGCCTCGTCTTTTATTCCTTTTTTTTCAAGAACAAAGGATCTTCACAATTTCTAGGACCCATAGTTCTAGGACCCTCCTCATTTCCCTGGAAGGTCTTACACAAGGCCCCGCCTTAGCTATCCACCCAGCAGTACGTTATCTTCCTTTAGCTTTGAGAAATGTTATCTCTATGGTACAGTACCCTACACTTATTTCTTTGGAAAGGGTGGACATTTTAAGACTTCAGGCTCTTCAGAATAGCTTTGTCTCCTGTTATGAAGTATGCAGTTAATTATTGATTAAGGTGTACAAATAGAAAAGTCATAAACACAAAAATTAGTGAGTGCTGTGGCTTCTGCAACATGCATGGAATGCAACTTTAACCAGAGCAGAAATGGGAAACGGCAGTAGACTGTTCTGCTTCTGCAGTTCTTGGGATAATCTGTTTCAAACAGAAATACAAAAAAAACACTTGTATATTTTTGAGGGCTAAATCTACCTCCAAAGGCCTAAATCTTACCTCCAGAACATCGTAGTTGCAGTTTGGGTGATACTCAATGTCGAATTCATGGATGGTGAGTTGAATGCTGCTACCAGGTGCTGTGCGAATGTACCAGATGCACTCCTTATCGCTTGGGTAACTGTTGGGGTAGCCAGGGCTGTGAAATGATCCTGATGCGCCAGAGAGCTCTCCTCCACAACCTGACAACACAGCAAAGCAGCCTGTCAGCGAGGGGTTCTGCAAAGCCTCCCTGACAGCCCCGGGACACACACAGACATCAGCACCAGCACCTACTTCATGCACAGATATATACGCTGGGTTTGAGGGCCCCCACTGTAAGAGGGAATCGAGGTCTAGCAGGGAGGAGAGAGCCAGAAGCTGCAGGATGGAGCTGCTGGCACTGCCCATGCAATAAACACTTCACTCCCAGGTTCCCAAACCTCAGAATCTGCTTTGACAGCTGAAGAAACTAAGGCACAGAATGAATAATTGACATTTTCATATTGGTCTCTAACTTGGTTTGATTGCTTCTAGAAAAATGAATTAGAACCATCCTCAGCTGTTCCTCGCCTCAACTAATACAAAACTAAGCTGTGATGGGGAGGGTTTCCTATTGTTGTAAAAATGCCCTTTCCCATTGCTTTAGAAATCCTAAAATTAAAAAGACAATACAATTTCCCTCAGTCCGCTGAACATGGCTGCAAGCTGCCAAGTCACAGTAGCTGAACTGGCTTTCTGGTGTCTCATGGGTTTAGCATTATTCTTTTTTATTCAATTGTAACCGTGCAATGGTGAGACATGCCATGTGTGGAAAGTTTTGTGCTTTCTTTTCAGATAAGAAATTACTGTCTCAGGCCCACTCCTCAGCCCCTTATGTGATTAAATCCTTACACATTCTGATCTAGATGAAAAACAAAACAAAAAAAATACAAAACAAAACAAAACAAAAAAAGGACACAAGCACTATACCAAACACAGGCCCTGGTTTGGCAGCATAGAGCAGCTGAACCTTGGAGATCGAAGCCCTTGGATGGCTGCCACTGCGGTTGAGGAGTCACTGGATCTCCGATCACTTTCTATGCTCAGCCTCAAGCCCTTAGAAGGGGGAAAGACACTTGGAAGAAGGAAGACATGGCCACAGCAGCCTTCAGCTCCGAGACCACTGCTACAGCCTTTGGTGCGAGGCAGAAAACCTCTCCACCTCCTTTATCAGATGGTCTATGAGTTGCAAGGGTAGCATTTGCCACTCTCCTGCATTAAACACATTGTACCTGGATAGTTCACAAAAGAAAATAATTATCCAGTACCCACAAGGACATATGTAGCAGCCTAGAAATCATCAGTGACACAGATTTTGAAAATTTCAAGTAAAAAAACTGGCATTCTCTTTCACTCCCCACACACAACTAATGAAGTATCACAAAAAGTAACCCAGGTGCCACCACCGCGACTGTGCGCCATCACCTAAAACAAGGTGGTTGTTTTTGCTACTACAGCAAAAACAGCTCTCTCTCTCTCAGCTGTGGCTCTGCAGTGCAAGTCTCTGCAGATGAAGCTGTTTTACCTCTCACCTCTATACCACTTAATCCATCAGCTTTGGCGGTGGCTCTCTCTTCCAAAACACGGGCGTATCATCGCGGTTTTAAGTGCCACACAGGGACAGCTAGGAGCACAGAAATGATGGGCTGAGGCCATGGTTATACCATGGCTTTACGCAAGTGTAAGTGGCAACACCTGCCCTTGCTTCCTTTGGGTTTCTAGCAAGCCCCTCTCCCTGGTCCAGCCCTGGGGTACTGGTGTCAGCAAGAACAGCTCACCAGAGGAGCAAGCGGGGTGGCTGTTTTCCTGCCACGTGCAGAAAGCAAGGAAACTGCGGGTATGATCTGATGTCCTGTCTTGCAGCTGCAGCATTTTGTCTCTATGAACATCACAAGCCCTCAAGGTTTTCATTCAGGCTGTAGCTAATCTTTTGCTAACAGTTTTTGTGGGGTCACTCATGTCACCCTTACAATGATAATCCACAAGCCATCAAGCTCTTTGGATTAATTTCCAAAAGGAAGTCTTTGTCACATAGCAAAAAAAGCTTCAAAATAGTTATAATAATAATTAAGCCACCTAACAATCAACAAACTGTGTATTTCCAGAGGCAAACTGTTATTTATAGGAAATATTTTGCAATATTAAAAACACCTACCCTCTGACCTGCTCAACTGAACCACAAAGAAGTGTGAGACCTTCCTAATCTCTACTAAATCTATGCATAATTTGCAACTTGAATCAAGTTTCTTAGGCCATTACTCTCCTTAACACATTTCTTTCTTCATCAGTTTGTAAATGCCTTCTCTGATAAAATCAGGATGGTTAAAAGCCAGCTGCTAAACCCCAACAGCATCTACTGTCATCTCTACCCCAGGGTCTTTCATCTCCTCCCTGAAAACTCCCAGTCATGAAGCAGAAATGCTTCCAGTCATGCCAGCTGGGTAATTTGCATCTCTGACTCCATCACCCCGTACTCATGGGAAAACTGCCATAAAAATATGAGAATTCCCAAAGCTGGACAGCAGTTAGCCATAACCCCAGGAATTCTCTCCATGGCCACGCTTGACCTCAGAGGTGAACTGCCACAGGCTCAGCCCTGTTCTCCCCTTTCCCCAAGGAGAGGTCCCACACAAGGACCTTTCCTCCCACCTTGCAGCACATGATGCCCTATGGTATGCCTGGCAAAAGGAACAAGGGGATGTTATCAAGCTCAGTCAGGAGAAAAAGCAGCCTATAAGCATATCCAAAACCAATCCTGTCTTCAGTCCCCCCAAAGAGAGCAGCACAATGGGAAAAAGTGCTTCACTTGCTTCCCCTGCGCATCCGCACCGGCAGAGAGCCACGATCCCCCTGTACCATTTGCTACCCAGGAACCTTTCAGCAGAGACACAGAGAAAAGAAGGTTTCAAGGTAACCCACAACCATACTATTTTTTTCCTGTACTCCCACAGGAGTCAAATGGTCATTTTTTTCTTAAAAAAAATCCCAGCATATCATTGGATTTGTTTCAGCTGGAAAACCAGGGACGAGGGGAAGGCCCACGGTTGCATTTGCAGTGCGAGCGGCTCTACTTCGCTTCCCTCGGAAGCAGGGATGAGATGGCCACTGTGGGCAGGTTTTGGGAGGGGAGGGATTTCTCAACAAACAGGCTGCAGGGCCCCGCTCCCAAGAGGGTGGAAGGGGGAGGCTGGGGAGGTTGGGCGTTGAGAACAAAGCCAGCGGGTATTTATCTCAGCCCGAAGAAAGCTGGGAACATTTTAAAACTAAACAGGCAGTTATGACTCAGCTTCTCCTACTAAGAGTTTCCTGATATCCACAAAGACATGTTTTTCATTTAAACCCAAAATGGCTCAGGCAAGGGGAAAGCCGGTGTGCTGCTCTTGCAGGCAGCCGTCAGGTTATTGGGGCTCTCTCTCCAGAGTGGTTTGTATTTTCTCCGAGCTCACTTGATATTCCCTGGGTGAGGTATGCAAAGCACACGAACATCACACTATTGTTAATGTGTCATTTGTTTCCTTCCAATCACAAAATGCTCCCAGAAACAGTATTTTTTAAAAGAAGCAAATTTTCTAACGTGCTCCAGTAAAGGAGGTAAAATTTATATCTGCATGTTTTTTTTTTCTTAAAATGAATGTACTGAATTCATGTCATCAATCCCTTGCTAATTGTCTGAAAATCAATCACCAATTACTTCTGCTTATTTCTAAGTATTCTCTGAAAACAGCTGAAAAAAAAAAAAGGAACGAGCTAATTTGGCAAATACGTGAACTTCACACTATTTTCACTGACCTCCATACAAGAGCAGAAATCTCCATGTCAGGCAGAACCACAATATACGAGCTCTCCAGGCAACGGGAGGAGAGCTCACATGCTGGGCTTCTGCTCTCACACGATGAGATAAGAATCCTGCTGTGCTTCTTGGGGAATTTTTAATAAAAAAGTTATTTCAGAAAATCTTTGCAGAACTACTTAGATATTTTAAGAAATATTCCTATATTTAAACTCATTTTCTATAACATTTATGGAACATTAAAGGGATAAAAACTCAAATAATGATAGCAAAACTTCTTGGAAATATTTACAAACTTTTCCCATGAAATATTTGCCAAGCCTTAGAACCAAGAAAAAAGAATTTCTCTGGAATATTGTTTCTAATTCAGAAGATAGTTTTGATTCAAACACTTTACAAAGGGAAAAAAAATGGTCTTTAAGGGCAACTGCAAATGAGGAGGCAGATCATACGAACTGCTGCCTGCTGCCAGGTCCCACTGAAACGAGGGCAAATCCCAAGTGGCTGAGTACCTAGCAAAGCGCCTGTAGAAGTTTCCACAGCACAGAAGTACGTGGTCTTGCTGTACTGGGACAGCTTCACTCACAGCTGCACTGTGGAAGTTCCCTGTGGCTGAATTGCTGATGGCATAGGCTCAGTTTGGGCAGACCTCCTTGAAGAGGTTTTAGAAACTTCAACTTTTAGAGCTAAACTAAAAGGAAAAAAAGAGGGGGCAGGGAGAGACATGCTTTTAGTAGCTAAAAGCTTGGAGTTCCCTTCAAAAGTGCTTAAAACAACTACCTAAGGTGGTGTTAGTTGCTAGGAAATCCGACAACAAATAGAAAGCTCAGGAAACCTGCATTTGGTGGCTTTGCTTTCCTCTGGTTAAAATCTTAGTAAGCACTGAAGATGGTACAGGGCGTGATTTATGGACGTCCCTCCGTATGAGTGCCTGGCTGGCTAGCAGATGGTGCTCATTAGCTGAGGAAGAATCTCCGGTCTCATAAATAATTACAGCTGAACACTGAAGTAGTAATTTGTGGAAACCTCACAGTTTTTGCAAAGTTTTCAGATTTATTCAGGGGTATGTTTTTATCCACATACTAGAAACTCCCTTCCGTACATCTTAAAGTGACTTGGCAGTGGTCATATAAAACCAGAGTTAGGGAAAGGGAAGGATTCATGCTTCTTCCACTCGTTGTGAAGATATTTTGGTCAACATTAACTGAGCCCAACTGTAAGGAGCACGTTGCAAGAACATTTGCCTTTGCACCACTAATAGTGCATGAAGCATAACTTGGATTTGATTCTGATTTTTTTTTTTTTTTTTTGCTCTCTTGTGTAGATTAGTTTACAGAAGAAAATCCCTGAAGTAGTGGGGTCATTTTTGTGAAGAGGGGTTGCACTGGTGAGTAAAAACTTGAAGTGCGAAATGTTTTTCCCCCCTTGTGACTTTGTTAGCCACCTCTATAGCTCTGATTATTATTACTTTATCAGCCTCTTCAATCCTGATCATTTCCATTTCAGTCAATTCCAGTCTAAAACCAGTAAGATGTATAGTAAATAAAAAACTACTGGGACCCAGACACCTAAACCCAAATGCAAGTATTCAAACAAGGCTTGAATCCTCTGAGATCTTGTCTAGTCACAATTCCCTTATCAGCTGCAGGTATTCAGTGTTTTTCTTGGGGGAAAAAAGAAATTAAAAACAATCAGGATTTAATTTAGCTTTCAGACCTTAATCAAACTCTTCAGTGGAAACTCTTTAAGAAAATTTTGGCCTTGAAATTAGCTTATTGTGGGTTTTTTTCAGCTTCCTGAAGAAACAGACATTAGTTCACCTTCAGCTCTCACACAGAAAATGTCCATGTTTTTCAATAGACAGACTGCAATACAAATAGGCAGCTCTGAAGACACATTACACCCACAGCTCCTAACAGCTGCTCAGGACTTCAAAAGATCCATCCCCGTGCACTTCAGACATAATGTGACAAAAAGACAGTGAAAATGAGCATTTGTTTTTGAAAACTGAATTCCTGATGATTTGTCAAGGCTGCCCAAGAAATGAGCAGCAGAGTCAGGCTCCAGGCTTGGGCAGTCCTTTGCGTCAGCACCCTGCCTGACCTGCAGTGCTTTATTCTCTCTCACAAGCCTAATGGATGCTTCGCATTTATTAGCAATAAACAATTTCTCCATCTTACTGTAATATCCACTATAATATTCTGTTATGCACCACTGAAGGACTAAGAAACTTTTTTATTTTTCTTTTTCCTGGCATACATGCTTAAAAACTCTGTCTTTGGCTATGATAAGGCTTTTAACATTTTTCATCTTCTGAAAACATGGAGCCAGAATAATGAAAACCTCCCTTCTCCTGACCCACGTGTGCCTTCTCCACTCCCTGTCCATCAATCAATCAGGGCTCTCTAGGGAAATCCAACAGAAAGAGATGATGGTGAAAGAGAAGAGCAATGCTTTGGGCTACATTATTCTTTTCTCAACACTGTGCTCTGCTTCTTTTATAAAGGAGAAATGAATACATGTCACAGAATGCCAGACACAATTCTGACTGAGAGGAGCAAATTGAATTTGCAAGCTATATTCCCAATCATGCAGCCTCCTGACTAAGCTTCCAATGAAATGCAGAGATGTATATTTAAAGCTGCCAGCTCCTGCATGCACATTGCTTAATAAGGTAAGTGACGGGTCCAGGAAATATGTATCTTCTCAGACCATGACAGTTGTCACTGGTGTAATTTTGCACTGAGAGACCTCTGGCCTTTTGGCCTCCTGATTTTTTTATTTTTTTTTCTCTAAGGAAGAAATTCAGTTGGCATGCCATCTTTGCAACCTCCAGGCTGCTACCAAGAGTTTGTTCTTTCTTAAAGGGCCACCATATTATCAAACACATCATTGTCTGTAGTAAACATCCTAATAAAAAACTGAAGTGGAATGAGCACCTTGCAGGTTCAAGCTTTCCTCTGGTACATAAGAGTTTTGAGGCCTTGGCTGCAGTAGAAAACACTAATGATTTAACCAAATGAAATTTAAATCTAGATTAATCAGTAAGAGCCCCTTAGGTGGAGACTGCTATTTCAGAACCCAAACCATTTTTAAGTTGAATTGTTTGTGCTATTGCATTTTATCCATCTTAAACTGACGTAAGCCACTTTTAAGCAGAAATAACAGCATTCTCCCAAGAATCTTGGGATTTTTTCTGGGAAAGCCTGAAGGCTGGGTTTTCACTGGGCATTTTATACACAGCTCAGCAGCAGAGCAGATCAGGTGCAAATGTTTCAGTCCAAAACGCTTCAGATCTGTGCCCTGTGTGGCAGCCAGGGCTCCAAGTGTCAGCGATCACAAGGTGAGTTTTTGACTGCTCCTGGTCCTCTCATAACTTCTAGCAAAGCTGCCAGAAAGAGTGACTGAAGTGAATTGTAGCAGATACATGGTGGCACAGCTCTCCTTTATCACCAAAGCAAGTGAATATATCTCAAAGAGGCTCCACAACTGCCAGTTAAGGTGAAGATGAGCAGCCTGAGAAATAGTTCACAGGAGCATGAACTCTAGAGTACTCACATCTGTCAGCTGAGCAGAAGTAAATCTCTTCCCTCAGCAATATATATAGCATGTTATTTTCATGTCAGGTGAGATGTTAACAGACCCAGGCTTGGATTTCCTTAGAGATCTGCTCAGGGAAGATGGGACTTGAACGCCTTGCTCAGAAACACCCACTCAATGACTGCATTTCCTGCTGAGTTCCCTCCTGCCAGGGGAATTCCTCAGTTGAGCTTCCCTTGTGCGTTTAAAAGACTTACTTTCAGAAGGGAGAAGCACATACGGCGCACACTGACCACAGCAGTGGGTCTAATCCAGCCTAGGGCAACAGTATATACCCACGAAACGTAATCCCAGTGGGTAGGAGGAACACCTGTATTTGTGTGTGTGACAAATTGAGAAAAAAATAAATAAATAAGAAGGAAGTGCTTGCAAAATGCAGAAGGCAGGCGGCTGTGGGAAGCTTGGGAGAAAATCACCCTCGCGGCAGAGGTCGGCCGCTCTGCAGCCGCGCTGTGCAGAGCCGCAGCGACCTTGCCGAGGCAGTCAGCTCCTCAGCTCGTGCACAGCGCCACGTTAGCACTGCGGGGCGCGAGGCAAAGCCTGGGGCCCGGGAGCTCCTCAGAGGGGCCTGCGTCAGTGCCGAAAAGGAGCGCAGGGGTGGGAGGGAGTCCCAGAGTCCAGGAAATGTGTGCGGGGGTGGAGGGAAAGCGCAGCAGTGCTTACCAAGCAGGCAGAGTTCAGAAAGCTTTCAGGGCTTTAGAAAAACAAGTTAACCCAGGCCCATGGCTACTGTGTGGAGCTGATGTCATCTGGCTCCGTGCATAAAAGCCTCCACTTTTTGTTCTTTTGTGTGTGTCTGGGGGTGACGTCACTGTGAAGCACAAGGACGAACCTTTGTGCTGCAGCACTTCCCGCTGCTCCTGCCACACATCTCCCCAGCCCAGGAACGCTCCCTGACCTCCGCTGAATGCAAAGCACCGCTGCCTGGCCGCAGAGAGCCCCTGGGGGGCCCAGCAGACCACGGCCGTGCAGACGAGCCCCTGCTCCAGCACCGTGCGGGATGCCGCCGCACCCAGCGTCGGGCCCCCTCACCGACTGCAGCCGCTTTACACTGCTGCTTCACGTTGCTGTCAGAGCCGAACGCTGCGAGCTGATTATACGGACACGGCAGCTGTGGCTACTTCACTACTTTCAAGGTTGGATCCTCTTTGTTGGGATCTACAATGGCATACGATTTAATCTTGTTGCAGTGCAATGTTGCCATTAAATAAGCAGAGAGAAAAAGCTGCATTTGTAGCCTTACTTCAGAAGGAAGTGCCAGCATCGTTTGCAGTTGTACAGTCATTAACAGATTTGTTTATAGCTGGCATGCATGCTTGCCTATTTAATGAGGCCTGTGACGGTCTTCGTGACATGCAAGCACAAGAGGAAAAAGGCCCAAAGAACATCTTGAGGCAATGTTATTTCACACAGAGAAAGGCAGGAGAGAGGAGGGGCGCTGGAAGTGAATGCACTGCCCAACAAAACAAGGACCACAAAAACAACTAGAGCGAAGCTTGCAACAGAAAACACAAGTCTACAGGAATTGTGGGCAAAATGAGGGTCGAATGTCTCCCCTGGAAAGCCCAAGGCACCCAAGGTGCCCCGGTAACTGAGTACATCACCTCATCACCTTTCGAGCACAGAGTGTCCTCAGAGGCCCCTTATGACAGTGCAAAGGGTGAAAGGATATTTTGTGACAAGTTCTCAGCCAGCTCTGAGCTTTTTAGGTGTGTGTGTGCAGACATCAGGAATTATTAGAAAATGTAATGTATTCAGAGCCATACTGAGTTATTTCTGTTTAACCATAGCTGCGACATAGCTAGGACTTCACTCTATGTTCAGAGAAGAAGGAGACACACTTTCCCAGAGAAAATCTGGTTACCTACCATTGACATGCCACAGCATCTGGAACCCACTTCTAGCATTCAGTCCGTCAGAGGAAAACACCACGTGGAGGCTGGTTCCCATGGTGTTCCCTGCCGGGGGAAGAGTCTGCCCACAGAAGGTCCCTATCAGGTTGGACTGTGCATCAGGCCCATCATAGAGCTAGAAAGAAACAAAAAATATTCCAATGAATAAAAAGCTGCTTCCCAATTCTGAACGTTTTGTAAAGGATGTCAAGGAAAAAGCCGGGAGGCTTCTCACACTGGCCACCTTTCCACAGCAAAATGAGCTACGGGACTCATGGTGAGATTTGGATGCAATGATGACCAAATGTAACTGCAATATGTCTTTAAACCTGCTTGCACACTGTGCACAGCAGGAAGGTTTTGCTGTTTCTGTTTTGGTGTGTATTGGGGGTTGCTGGGGAAGAAGATAAAAGGCAAACAGCAATGAACCGAAATGGAAATGAAAAGGGGATGTCACGGATCCAATCTGACTGTGAATCTAACACATGCTCATTGCTTCCAAACCCCTTGGAGATAACTCAGAATGCATCCCCTTTCCTAAGGGTTGCGCTCAGGTGATGTTGCGCTGACCAAACTTGCGTTACATAAAAAAAAAAGTCAGCATCACAAGACGCTCCATGAGTTGTGAGGACAAACTGAGCACAAAGTGGAGTGGAGCCTCAAAAACTGGAAGGCAAACTTCTCACTTGTTAATTTATTGTCCCATCTCATGAAGTGTCCTGATTTGAAGGAGTGGCCTGTATCATGACTTCTGAATTTTTGCACTTAGAATTGATCTCATATTCTACGGGACAGTATTTTGATAGTCAGGATGTTGACAGATATAGTCAGCCTAAAATCTTTTTATTCCCTAACACAGATGAGAAAGCTACCATCCCACTCTTAAAACATCATCACTCTAAAAAAAAAAAAGGAACAGAACAAATTGAATGATAGAGAAATATTGCTGTATTATAAACCTTGAAGTCTGAAGTTAGTTATATTCTCATATTTAAATGAAAATACTAAATGCATGTTTTGACTGGGTGACAGTGGATTCTCAGAGCTTTTGTTTTAAATCCTAGTTTTGTGACTTGTTTCAGATGCAGTTAATCATACTGAATCTGTGTTCTTCACTCTCAATATCGAGTTGGGGATGGAGGCTGGAGAGGCTATATCACATCTGCGTACCTAGTAAAAATCAGACATTTTATCTAAACTGCATTTGACTTATGATATCAGATTGCCAGTTATTGTCAGGTTTGCTTTATTGTTTCTGCTCTTGTTACTATGATTCTCAACGCTTAGAAAAACAACAACCCTTATGCTTTTTTATCACTTTGCCCCAGGTCATCTGATCTTCTCTCTCACAGAGCATATCTTTCTAACACAACCCAGCAAACCTTTGGCACAAAAACCCTGTCTGAACATTGTGATTTTCTGGCATGTTCACTTTCAGAATTTCAACACAAACTTTTCTCTGTTCTGAAGCCATCACCATAAAATTCTCTCCATGCAAAAAATCGAACCTATGATCTCTAGAAAACAGCCACAGTTTATTTATCTTTGCTCTCCATTCAAAGCTCTTTTCCAAATACCTCTAATTCCACTAAGAATTCTCCTACACTGAACACCCATAGTATAGAAATACAATATTACATAAATTGTAATTAACCACACTAGCTACAATTTTTTGCCTGTTTTCCAGCAGAATCATGAACGAATAATTAAGCCCTTAGCTCAGTTCTCAAGCTCAACATAGAATCATAGAATCATAGAATGCCTAAGGTTGGAAGGGACCTCTAGAGGTCATCTAGTNCATGAACGAGTAATTAAGCCCTTAGTTCAGTTCTCAAGCTCAACAACTCAAGCTGTTGATCCTGCAGAACTTTCAGAAAACCTGTTGTTGATTTAAGATATAGTTCATAGTTGGGGGCAAGAAAGCTACTCAAGTGGTTTCAAATCCTTAAGGAGTCAGTCAAGTTAGTTAAAAAAAATAGAAGAAGAAGAAAAAAAAAAAAGATGTAGTTCAACCAGAAGTTATGGGCTCATTGCAGGAATAATTCTATGGTGATATTTTATGGCCTGTTTTGTGACTGATGACTCTATCTTTTAAGTTTTAAATCCCCTAATTTCATGGAATGCCCACAGCATAAGAAGTGTATTGGAACAGGATCATGGCATCACAGGTGCTTGTAGAAAAGCCTTGACTTGATGTGTGTGATAATAAATACGAAGTTATGGTAAAGGGTAGATGTTAAGAAGGTTGGCATCTCTCTGTAGTCTTTCCAAATGTGAAGCTTGAGGACTGCCCTGTGGGCAGATAATGTATCCCCTGCTCATCATAGCAGAGGTGTCCCCTACTCATCATCTTCCCAGCCAGGCTGAGTGCTTCACACATTCACTCATGCCTTATCTTCAACAAAACGAAATAAAGTCAGCTCCAGTAACATTTGTTAATAGTACTACTTCCTTCAAAAGCTTTGTGGTATATACTACTCTTATTTCTGCGACTTCAAGCCACGGGAATATTACACCAGAAATATATGAATGGGGAAGAGTAAATCAATGTGGAGACCACAAATCCATATTCTCTGTGAGGTGCAAATTGTGTGTTGAGTCACATATTCAGCCATTAACTGCTAGTTAATTAGTGATTACAAATCAAAAAGAAGTGAGGAACTTTGGACTATCCAGACGTTCAAATCAGAACAAAAAATAAGCTTCATGAATCTTCTGTAATTTTGATTCATCGGGGGAGTGTTATTTTTATCTAAGGCAGGGGACGTCATATTTCTATGTAATTTCCCCTGAAAGCAGCCCGTCAGTTCTTCAAGACACAAATAACGGTTACTATAGCAATCGCTTCATGCCATATTGCCCCGTCGCTGTGGCTCAGCCTCGAGTTTCACAGGAAATCCAACTGCTTGGCCAGCTGTAACTCATTGAGCAAGGCAGGCCTACAACAGCTAGAATTACAGCAGGTTTTTTTTCAAGCTGTCTTTCACTTAGAAATGAAGGGAACAGCTGTGTGTTTTCACAGAGCATTCTGAACTTCTAAAAACACGTTTTGCTCTCGTATAAATATGGGTGAGTGAAACTGAAGCTGAATGCAGATCTCATGAGCCACTATTTCTCTTGTCTGCGATATGATTCTGATTCAAGGGCTTGTGTTGTCCTCTGGGCTAACCTAAACTCCTGAAAATTGAGGGCAAGTGTTTCCTCAGGCAACATCAGGCACCATATTCCCTTCGCCTGTTCAAGATGACTGAATTTGGGGTAGTTCATTAGCACCTCCAGGACCAAACTTACTCCAAGAACTGAAATTTTTTATTCAGTTCTGTTCTTTGTAGGACTCTTTCCCAGCTATTCTTTGGGAAGATCCTGCTTGCTCCTTTTCTTAGATATTAGTTTCATAATTTATTCATTTGCTCAAAACTTTTAGCATTCATCAGGAATTCTCAGGATTTCATAATGATTTTGGCATATAATGTTACAGGCAAAAACTGCTATGAGCTGTAGCACATTTTAAGGCCCTTAGCATGGCAAAACCAACTAGCCCCCTTCCATCCGCTCCCATTGTATGAGGGGAAGCTTCCTCCCTATGGGGGTTACTGACAATTCCCGTTGTTAACTTTATTATTGGTTGTCATTATTTCATTATACAGTTATGGCTAATTACACCAATTATTATCTCCATTTGAATTTTGATGCAAATTGTGCGTAGTCTGAAAAGCCTCCATAGGGAGACCTGTAGCAAGAGCCCCGGCCTGCACTGCAGCAGTCAGGAAGGGAGGCTCTGCTAGGCCGGGATCCGCGGCCTTCCCGTGTCCCGCTAGCCGCTGGGACCTCCTCCAGCAGCCACCGTGGCCTGCAAGAGCATCCCCTTCCTCACAGCAGTGGGGAACCTCTCACGGGCTTGTTTTGAGCCAGTGATCACAGGTTCCGAGTAGCTGAACAAGTAGTTTTCTAAAAAGGAAGTACTGATGGCAACGCAGGAAACCCCGGGGCAGAAATGATGCAAAACCCAGGCAACATCATCATCATCCCAATAGTGAATGGACTCCAGAGTGAAATTAACGCTATTTGTTGATTATTTGAATTAACTCAGATAAAAAAAAATCCATTCCAAGCAACACATTTCATTCCAGAAGGAATAGGATGCAGTCTTAAGAACCTGCAGGTCTCTCAGTGAGAGAAAAATAAATAAATAAATACAATGTGCTAGGATGTGGCACTTGCCCCAGTTTAGTACCACGGCAACACCGTGTTCCTAGGGGAAAAAAAAGGCAGCTGAAGAGTTTGGGTGCTTTGTTGTTTCTGCACAAACAGAACACAAAGAAAGTTATTCCTGTACTCACATGGTACCCAGAGTTTGCAGTCAGCCATTGCAGAAAGTCTCCCACAACTCCTTCTAAATAAAGGTTTAATATGATTGTTTAAATAATTTTATGACCTAGAAGCATCCTTGTTCTGACCACCACCGTGTCTTACAGTGAAACAAGGTAAACTTCAAAATCTGGATTCAGCAAATTATCGAAAGGCACCACCCTGAGAGGCCCCCAGAACTGGGGGCTGCCTTCTCACCTACATGTATTTTCTTTTGCTAATTTAGCTATTTTCTTCCATAGTACAGTAGAAGCTAAAATCATGCGTCACTAGACATATATCATACCAGATAATCTCTCTGGGATTTACCTAACATATGGAAATGTATAAATGTCTCGTTTTTAATAAGAAGAATTGTATCAGAGTCTGTGTTTTGTCTCGTAACCTGAGCCTGAAAATACTCAGAGCCCTTTGAAAGTGTCAAGTGAAATCATATTGCACACTGGGCTGCAGAGACATGTTTTTAAAAGATTCTTTTCTCTTATATTACTTATTTTTTTACCCTCTCAAAGAAAACAACAGGAATTTCTAAAAAAAATCTAGAAAATCTGCTCATCCTTATCTTTCTGGGAAAGGTACATTTCTCTAATGACATGAAAATCTCCTTGTTTAGCAAGACTATGGATTTATGATACATACAAGAAATACCGAGTTTATCTTTTTACAAAACTTTAAATTGTTTGGGATGAGATAGCAGGAAACAACTGCTGTTCAGGGAAGGAGGGCCTGGGTGACACACAGCTTCCTAAGCAAGTGTGAGCCCTGCAATCACAGGATATTGTGTCCTACTTGTGTAGCAGGATATTTAGGCTTGTATTTGGGCTGTTATTAGCAGACGAGGAGAGGCAAGACCTCCTTCAGAGCCTGGTGTGGTGATCTCCAACTCTCTTGAAGGCCTCCCTGGAGCAGGGAAAGCTTTGCCTCATTCAGCTGGGATTTCTCCGCCTCTCCATGGCTTGTGCAGAGGGGATAAGCCCCTCCATTGCACAGATAGCTCCACGTACGCTGGCCAAGCTTTGCAGCACAGTTTTGCAGGACAGAGGATGAACAGAGGAGAGCAGAATTCCAGCTGCAAGCAGATGAGTTGCCCTTTGCCTAGCGAGGGGCATGCACACACTGCCATCCACCTCGTGTGCTGGTGTTTCACAGTCACACCATTGTACAGCTTTTTCCTGAAGGTACAGCCAAAGTCACGCTGCTCTGAGCTGGCAGCCCATGGAAGCGTGGACTGCTTGGTGCTCTGACTCACTTGCGTGTCCTAGAGCAGGGCCTCTGCCCCTGGCCTGAGTCACTCGTGCTTCTGGTCATCTGAGGTTTCTGCAAGGATTGTACAACCCTTTCACCACCGACAAATTTCGTGCTGTGTTGAGGTTTTTGGGTTCTTTTCAAAATTTGCTTCTAAGAACATTTCAGACAGGAAAACCAAAAGGTACTTCAATTCTGGTAATGCAGGCAAATAGGAAAACAGAAAATCTTTCTGAGCCCTGAGCCAGTCCTAGCTAGAGTGGTCCCACACTCTCCTCTTCCAAAGCATCCAAAAGCATCTGGTTCATAGATGTAATTTCCCTGTGAGGCTGCCATAGAAACCCAGGGAGAATTATCTCTTTTATCCTTATACTCCTACTCTGAAGAATGTTTTGTCCCCTGAAGGAATTCAAGGATGGGCTGGCGTGCTGCCAGGTTGCATGGCAATGCGTTAATGGATACCACTGCAGTCTGGCTGTAATTTGATGTCTGCATGCAGAACCTGGATGGGTATATTTAATATATCATCTGCTTCCCCAGGGTGATGTACTAGCAGTGACATTTCACAAACCCATCTGTAGCCATAAGCAAAGCTGTTCTCTGTGCTTGGAGAATTCCTGCAGCACTTTAAAAAAGAATGGACATATATAAAATGTAATAATGTTAATCTCCTAATATAGCTTAATCACAGTTACTAGTTACAAGCACAGAAGACAGCAAAACTGGAAACAGGGAAAGCTTTTTTGTCTATGATAAGCTAATAAAAAAGAGGATCACCAGCTAAGGGCAAGCAACAATTATCTAATGCAGTATTCCCAGAAGGAGAAGAAGGATATTATGGCACATCCCTGGAATGCTACTGTGGTTTAAAAAGAAAAAAAAAAAAGCACATATCCTGTTACCACCAGAAGGAAATGAAGCAGTACTCAAGAGCAGATGCCATATGAATTATTGTACTCATTTGGTAACATCCATATATAAGACTGCAATGATATTTTAAGCACCATGAAGCTAATTGCTGAAAGACTCTGGACTACTTCAGTATATTCGTAGTAAGTAGGCAAGAAAGTGATTTATGCCCAAGAGTAATTCTGCCCTGCGCTGGAGCAGAAGGGAGGCCGCTGTGGATGTGACTGCAGATCAGGCTCAGTTGCCTCCACAGAATGTGCCTCTGCACGTACATAAAATGTCATTTCTTGCAACTGTGTTTCCATCCTTGCCACCAGACATTAGTCATACCTGCACCACAGGCCAAGGGGTGGGAGACCCAGACAGCGCTCTGAAGCTTCTCTTGCTGCACAGCAACATCTTCCTGTCTGCTTATCAGGGCCGTGGCATCTTGCAAAGGGCTAGACAAGGTCTTCCCTGCGCGCGTTAAGAGCACACACTAAACACACTGGACTTCAAGGGAAGGTTATGCTTTGTGAATAGAAGAACACAGAGGGAGATTTTGCTGAAGGACAGAAAGATTAGTTGTTTTCAAATAATATTTTTCTTGGATAAGGGAGGAGTAAATTTCAATCCTACTGCAAGATTCTAATCATAAGGGCAATAACGTGATGTTCTCTTTACTTCTAAAATAGTTTTGCCTCTGTGGAGGCTACGCTCTGTCACAGTTAAAGAAGAAGACAATTCATCACTAAAGATGGGAAGTTAAATGTATGCTTATTCAGCTAACAACCCCGTGAGCTTAGAGGAAGGAAACACATCTTTATATTTCTGTCTGCAGTATCTCACTGAATAGAGGAGTCTGATGACTCCTCTAGAAAAACTAATGGTATGTTATTAAGCCAAGCCACAGCACACAATATAATCTAGAGACCATCCAGTCTAATTACAGGTAGTGCAACATCATTTGGAAACAGCCCCCTCGTATCATATCATTACAACTTTTCTATGTCTTTATCACAAGCAATCAATCACATATTCTTGCAACTTTGCTGAAACTTTCTGCAAATTGTCATGCATCCTGCGAGCGTTGCTAGCGATGAGCCAGCATCCTCTGACAGATCATGAAACACTCTTATTTGTTGAGAGTGCTCACATGAGGTTCATGCTGGAGACTGCCTTGATAAAATCTGCAGTTTTGCCTCCCTCCCACACGTCCCCTGCTTCATTATTGGCACCTATACACAGCGGTTTATATTGCCACCAAGGCAGGAGAGTAGGGCTTTCTCCTTCCTGCTTGGCCCAGGTAGAAATAGTTGCATGTGCTGCAGAAGGGTGGAGATGCAGGACCTGCGCGAGCCCGACTGAGTCAGCGTCCCTCCAAGCTCCCTACCAGGGGAAAATGCTGCACAGCCCAAGCAAACCCAGCCAGGTGCTGCAAAGAGCAGACCGGTTTGCAAGCTGCATCCCGTGAACAAAGGAGAAAAGAATCAGGGAATGAAACGTATGGATGACTTCTCATTATACAGGTGCAATTGCATTTCGAACTGCGACAGCCATATGTTGCACTCACCCTGAGTGCTCTTTGGGCATCTCAGTGTCTTGTTCAATACTCTGTATTTGAAACAGGTTATTTGATGTAAGTGACAATAGTATCACAGATAACCAACAACCACTAGGAATACCTGTTTGAAGGAATTTTCTGTTTTTGTCATTATTTTACATGTTCAAATTCTGACTCATATGTGAACTAAGCCAGGGAGCAAATAGCAAAGCTGAATATTTTCTCTATTTATCAGCCTGAATTAGTCACAGGGCAAAATACACTTCTCATACACTGAGTGTGGGTTTGGGTTGGAAGCAGAAGTCATAATTTAACACAGAAGTCAAGAGCAGGCCCTTTTCCAGAGTGAAGGCTGGGCCCAAACCCGCAGAGCGTGGGCCCAGTCCAGCAGCACATATGAATGCAGCTTGCCCGCTTTCCTTCTCCCCACCCTTTCACAGACACCACGCTTTTCCCTTCAGAATTCAGAAACATCTCCAGAAAATCAGAGTTCTACTTTGAGGCATTTATAGCATTGTAAAAATATTTCCATGTGCATCAAATCTCTCTCTGCGCTGACTTTGAGTAGCAGCGCTGTTCTTCATCTTGTTCTGCAGCTGTGTCATTTCCTGACTGTGCTCTGGACTCAGCTGGGCCAGGTCTCTGCTGAGGCCCTCGCAGCACTTCAGACACCTTGTCTCTCTCTACCACGTTCCTCTTTCCCTCGCTCCCTCTCTCACCTCCACTGCCGTCACCAGCTAAACCAAACCACAAACCCTTTTCTTTCCCATCCGCAGCTTCTCAGCAGCAGACATTGCTCCGGAGCCCAGAGCCAGGGCAGGGAGAGAGCAAGCGGGGCAGGCACAGGAGAGCGCCGAACCCAGAGGAGACGGGAGGAGCGGGACCTGGAAGCCCCTGGGGACCTGGATCCACCCTGCCTGAGACCACCATGCCAGGAGCTACCCTGGAAATGGCCCGAGCAGCAACCCTTTTCCATAAAAGAATCTCAAAATTAGCATGTGGCAAAAAAAATAAAAGAATAAATCAGTTGAACAGCTGTGCCTTTTTTTTTTTTTTTCTATTATCAACCTTTTTCCCATTTTGCAGTGGAGTCAGATTCCACATGGATTTCAGACAGAAAAGCCCCAAAATATCTAGTCTGCTTAGAAAGTGAGCTGCAAGCTTGTTCCAGATGATTCCCACTCTCCCCTACACNATGCCAGGAAATGGCCTGAGCAGCAACCCTTTTCCATAAAAGAATCTCAAAATTAGCATGTGGCAAAAAAAAAGAATAAATCAGTTGAACAGCTGTGCCTTTTTTTTTTTTCTATTATCAACCTTTTTCCCATTTTGCAGTGGAGTCAGATTCCACATGGATTTCAGACAGAAAAGCCCCAAAATATCTAGTCTGCTTAGAAAGTGAGCTGCAAGCTTGTTCCAGATGATTCCCACTCTCCCCTACACCATCTGGTACTGCACCCCCTTGCCAAGACGCTCTCCTTGCGCAACACGCCGGCTGGGAGCAGACGCTATTCAGCTCCCTGGCCGGTTCAACCTTGTTCTCCTTTTTTACACTATGGCACATTTTTGTGCAGCATGCAACAACCAAATGAGAACATCTTTTCCAAGTGGTATTTCTTAATGACATTTGGAGAAAGGCTTTCAAGTAATGTGACATGAATTGCAAATTAAATCCTCCTTAGCACACTTCCATGACTGTGTCTCTCTGTATATCTCTTTCAGTCTGTATTTTCTTTGATTGGAAGCAAGGAGAAATTGTTAAAACAAAAAGAGCAAGTACTTTGCTGCTCCCTCTCTCCTCCCTCATTCCCTCTCTGTGATATTTTTATTTCTCTTCTTCCAAGTGCGTTGGACCAGGCCTCTGGCATTATTCCTCCATCCTTGACTCACATCTAGAATACAGTTTTCTGGCAAAGCCCCTGCTCCTCGCTGGCTGGCTACTGTGTGCAAGGCCCCTGCCCTTCACGGATCACAGGTTTAGGCGCCTTGGGACTAGCGCTGGCCTCTCTGTTTGGCGCCAATGTCTCCTTTCCAGCCTCCTCACAAAAACAAATCGGGGTTTTAAGCGACTTCTGCTAGTTCTCAATACAGTGCTCCCTTGTTTGTTTTATTTGAATGTCTATTCTATCTTTCTGTTCCTAGCTCCAGCATAAGAAAGCTGGAAGAACACCACAGTTGCCGGTTTATTACCCATTTTTGAGCTGTCTTGGTACAGAGGTAAAGGGAGCTAAGGAGGACATCATGTACATCAGCATAAAGGCCTACTGCTCCAATTTCTGCAAGACCGGCCCCAGAGTAAGTATGTCCAGAAACATGGTCCCTATTCCGTAGTGCTCTCCTTGGTTGTAAGTAGCTATGATATTGCTCTAAATTTCAATTCCTCTTGTGCAAAACCTAAGTAGAGCACAAGGAATATGTGCTGACATCCTGTACAAGGGTGAGTCTTGAAGGATAGATTAATTCAACAAAGCAGCAAAATGACAGGCAGAAGCTTGTAATACGCCTCAGCACAGCAGTGGTCATGACCACTGTACTTCCCCCAGTGAAAACTGAAAAACTGAGAGAAAGTCCTAGAGATAAATTCTTGAGGAAAGAAAAAGGGGCATTTGGCTTCAGGTTGACTAGATTGTTTTATTTGGCTAAAACGTCTCACTTTGTTTGTGGGTAAATTCAGTATCCCTTAAATCACTTTAAAGAAGCAGATTAATTTTGAAAAGGAAAATATTAACAGGAGACACAGCAACACTTCACTAAAAAGAGTAGAAACAAAACATTTCAAAGTTTCTAACAGTGCCTGCTACTTCTCAGATAAAAATCAGGAACAAAACAATATTGGCCTCATTGCCGTGGTGACTTTGAAATAGAACTTCTCCCGCTTGCTTACTAATCTCAGGATTTATTCCACTTCCACCTAATTAACATACATTGGAAGTCATCTAACTTCAACCAAGAAGTCTCTGCTCTAAGATGGTGTTTAGGCTCTCCCTGGCATATCTAGGCACCTGTAAAGAAGTGAGTCATCCTCCCTGTGGTAGGCACCTGCCCTCAGGTGGGATGAATTGCTCACTGGCAGTGCTTCCCTTCCAGCTGACTGCTAAGGAAAGAGGGACACATCACTTGCACTAAACACTTGACTTCTAATGGCTATGTTTGGATAAGATCAACTCACCTTTTTGCTTTCTCTCTTTTTTTCTTTTTTTTTTTTTTTTGCTCAGAAATAAATTGGGTTTTTTTGTGTGTCCAGAATCCAGGCACATACCTTCACGTAGTCAAGGTTACAGTCAGATCCACTTTCTAAATCAAAGGCTGTGAAGCTGTAGTTGAGCGTGTTCCCCTTTGTAGTTTGGATGGTCCAGTTGCAATGTTCATTTAATGGGTAATTATTTGGATAATTTAAACTTTCCAAGATGCCATGGCTACGGTTAACAGTCAGTACTTCATGGCAAACTGAAAAATGAGAGATGATAATAAATTATAGTTGTGCAGTGCATCTTATCTCAGAACCTAAAAAAATTACTAATTAAAACTACTGATACCATAACAAGATAAGATAGGTTACAGAAATTAGACAGAAAGAAAATTACAACATATCAAAGGATACATTGCATTCATTATAAGCAAAATAATGCAAAAGTTTTTGAAACTTAATCTTTCATTTCTAATACATCCTTCTTTACTGACTCTTTACAGACTCATCAGCCATTTTTAAAATTGTTTTTACCATTTTTGCCTGTTTTCTTTAGTTTTAAATGCGTGTTTATTTTAAATACATGGTTCTTATTGATTTTTTTTAATTAATAATAGAAATATGGTGTGTGGCCTACCTTCCTTCATTATTTTTAAACAATTTACAGTGTGGGGAGGCTCAACAGAGATTGCCTACTGAATAATAATAATAAAAAATCCGGAGCTAAAACAGCACCACTCGTACTGGATGTTCTGGCTCCAGGAATTGGAAGTGAGCAGGATATTCTTTAAGAAAGAGCCATGGTTTTCTTTGTGAGTCATCCAGTCAAGTCCTAACAGAGGAACTGGATGTTGACCTGGGATAATGAGAGCTTAAACTGCAAATAAAATCAAAAAGAAACTACACTGGAGAAAGGGTGAAGCAAAAACCATGGCACAAGGTCAGAGATTCTAATTTTCCTGAGCCTTACTTTCATTAAATGCAGAAAATGCCAATATGTTTGGAGACAGCACATAGGGTGTGCCAGGGAGCAGAGCAGAGTAACATACAGAGAAGTGGGCAGAAGGCAGGGAGCAGCCAAGGCTGCTGTCTTGTGCAGCAAATCTGCAGGGTCTGAGCAGCAGAAATAGCCAAGATTCACTTGCAAAACCCTTCTGTTATCACTAGGGGTAATACACCTGCCTCCTGCACAGTTTTGGGATTCTTTCCAAATGATTTATGGAGCAGCAAAGTCTGTGTTTTTAGGAGTTTAAAACGCTCAAAATCTGCAGGTCAGGGTCAGGTAAAGTGGAGCTTGTATACAGAGCTATACTGACGCTTGCAAGTGTTTGAACAGGATGAAGAGCGTGAAATAGATTTTGAAGAGTGAGAGATGGGGAAAAGCTGCTACTCTCTGCTATCAGGCTTTTATTAGAAACACACCAGGCACAAAGATGCCTTTAAAAGACAACCTGCATGTTTTCCCTTGCAATGCTTTCCAAATCATCATCACCTCTCCATAGATGCATCTGACATCTAAACATCCTTATTTTACACTGCAACCTCCTACATATTTTTAGCCTTTGGGCAAGCAACTGAAAGTTATCTCTGGGGTTTGTGCATCTTCAGGAATTAAATATGAATGTGAAGTGCAGACCACATTATCTGAAAGCTGTAGATCTGAGTGGTTTGTAAGTGCTCTCCTACTCTAATTAAAGCATGGAAAAAGTTATTCGAATATATTGTGTTGACTTTGCAGTATGTGGTAGATGAATTTGTGATTTCTTTAAGTAATTAGGAAGCCAAAGCTTATGCCTCTTCAGCCTTCTAAGTACTGTGTGTGCCATGTGTGCATGAGTATTTTTTTCATTATTTTTACTGCTATTCAAACCTAAGGGGAACTTACAGTCTATAGACCTACAGCAACCTCTAACATTTGGGCTTGTCATCTTTCAAGTGCCCAAATACGCTTGTAATTCGACTGGTACATTGTGAAATTCCACCCTATACTAGTATATTTTAGAGTGAAAGTAAACACTGAGATGATATTAAAATTTAAGCCTGAGAACCAAAAAAAAAAGAAAAATCTTCATATATTGTCCTGCCAAATTTCATCATTCCAATGTTTCTGGATGGAACTATTTTACAAAAAAATGTGTGCAAGAAAAGTGTGACCTTTACCACAAGATATTAAAAATGAAACTATTATTTGGAGTGTTCCAAGTAGGCTAAAAGCTCTCATGCATCTGCAATGAGCCACGGTGGCTGAAGGTGAATCCCTGATCCTTTGCCATCTGGCCGCACAGCAGCTAGAAGAGCAGAAGAGCCCTCTCTATCTGCCTATCTCTATCTAGAAAAAAAGTCAGGCATCTGGTCAGCAGAAGAGCAGGAACAGCCCAATCTGCTGTGTTACAGGCTTTCCACACTTGTTACTCTGAATAAACCTGGAGTAGAAAGTGCTACTGATGCAAGTAAGAGTAGCAGAGCCCTTCACCAACTTTCTCCTAGGGAGAGAATCTGCATCACAGGTGTCTCCTTTGAGCACTGGTCATTTTTAGGGCTCTGTGAGCTGTGACTGTAGCAGATTAAAGTATCATCTGGCTCAATAATTTCAATATGTTGTATACGTTGTCTTCCAAGGGTGAATAAATAAGATCATGGGCTGCAAGAAGTGATTTCAGGAGCAAACTGCATTGTAGAAACATGTTCTCATATTTTCTTACTTACCCTGTTTGTATTTAGCAAGAAACCCTCCACCTTGCAAACTGCTGTCTGTCCTTAGTTTCACGTACATGCTGTTTCCACTGGAGCGGATAGGTTGTGGTATCTGACTGCCACAGAATTTACCTAGCAGCTTGGCACTACTGCTGTTACCATCAAACACCTTCAGAATAAAAATTAAAAATTAAAAAAAAAAAAAGAAGGAATGGAGAATTTTCTAGCAAGACAAATGTGCTGTTCCTGTGCAAAATATAATCCTGGTGATTCTGCTTGTTACAGAATTTGAGAAAGTAGAACTATTTCAACTTTGACAGCACAATCCTGAATCTAGTAAATTTCATAAAGTTGATAGCACTACAAATCCAAGCAATTTCTCCCTACCAAAATGTTTGTTTAGGTATTTTTTCCCATTAGGTGCACAAGAGGTTAAACAGTATTTCTGTTAGAGGAACTTCACAGGCATCTCAGAAACAAGCAAATCAAAAGAACAGCAGGAAGCTAGTAATCAAATACTGGTGGATTTTGAAGGTCTTACTCACCAAAAGGGGGGAAACTGTACTCAACTTCACCTCTGATACAAATATTGAAGTATTTATGCAAAAACTGGAATATGGATTTGGGGATTAACAATAGGTTTGTTGTCGCTATTGTGCCATTTTTCTTGTAGATTACAAAAACAGCATACTATATAGCCTTGATCTAACACAAAGCAAATATTCCGATTCCTGCTTCGGTGGCCTCTGAGTCTAGCTGCAAATGCTTTTCTTACCTGTGTGCACACATACAGACCCTGTGGCCTGACTCTTCACTGCTCTCTGACATGAAGGTAGCAATTCAGGATGGAGCTTTCCTGTTCTGGTTCTGCTCACACATGAACATTGGGAAACCAGGACCGTGTGTCCTCCTCTCTATCTTTACGTTCTTTACACTCTACGTAGCTGCCAGCTCTGCAGCAAAGTGTACGTACTGCAAGGTAGTCGAAGTTGCACTTCATGTGATTCTCTAGATGGAACTGCTCAAACTGGATTTCGAATGGGGTCCCTCGGTTCCCCTTCAGCAACCAGTAGCACTCTGAGTTGTGATAATATGGCATAGGGTAGTTGGGAGACATAAAGATGCCAGATGGTGTTGTCAAAGTCCCACCACAACCTGAAAAGGGCAAAGAAACCATACTAGCATTTAACACACAGACACGATGGGAAAAACAATATAAGGAATAAAAAGAAGTACTTTGTCCTGCAACAGGACCCTTAGCTAGAAATATTTAACTTAATTTGAAGAGTGTTTTTGTAATGTAGCTATTCTCCAAGGAGAAACCTTACTGAACCTCTCCATTGTATCTTTGGTTACCACTGATTTCCCAAGCACAAGAAAAAAATCATGTTACAATATATCTAGAATATGGTGTATCTTCCCAATCTATGGATTGAGAAATATCTATCCTTGATCTAACAAACTTGAATACATAATCCTATGTAATTAGCAGAGATATCATAGGAGATGGATGCCAGAAAAGATGTGGTAAAAAGGGAAATTAATAGAAACAAAAGATCAAAAACTAGATGGCTTTAAATTTGATGTGCTCATTTTACCTGCTGATGTACCATCCCAGTGTGCTGAAAATCCCTTTCGTGTGCCAAACACATCACTTACAAACTTTATCCACAGTTTGTTACCATGAGAGATTATAAGAGGAGGCAGATCTGTACCACAATATTTTCCAAGAGGTGGGGAAGTTTCATAACCTCCATCTCTAGAATGAAAGAGAGGAAAAACTCTGAGCCGAAGAAGGAGACCAAGAGATATGGTAATAAAGCATTAATTCGGGGATTATTCCGGGACTGGGGAGGACTAATCTTGGCTTTTCATCTTCCATATAAATACAGCTACTAAATCCTGGAGTCCTGCCACTTGCAGTAAGCGGACCTACTGCCAGTAACTGCCTGCTGCATATGACCAGTCAGCCTGTCCCGGGCCTCTCCATGCACTGAGAGACTCAAGCAGCATCTTGAGGACACAAGGTGCTGCAGAGGCAGGAACCCACTGCCTCCTTCTCCATCTTCTGCAGGGTGGCAATCATAGCTGGAGCCAAACTGATCTGAAGAGTCTGCCCCTTTTCACTGTTTAGTCAGGCCCCAAACAGATGAGATGACTTTTTCCTTCTTAAAAAAAAAGTTTAAAAAGTTAAAATTTGCCACCACACCAATAGCAACCCATATCTCAAAACTGATATGAATCACATCTTGAATTATTTTCTTGGTCCTTACAAATGTCTCTACAACCAATTATTTCTTGCCTTTCGATTAAGGAGTAATCATTTTTCCTAATTCTGCAGGCAGGACACTCATCCAGTGTTCTGCTGTACTACCTACACACATCTCATTCAACTGCTCTGTCATCTTAGGACAAGCACTTTGATATTATAAATATCCTACAGTTTATTAGGATAATAATATATTTCTATTTATACTTAGGTATCACCTTGATATGTTTGTTGGGTAGACAATAAGACTTTCAGCTGTATATTCACTTGCTGTACTTGCTTTTTAGCAGAAATTTCTGCTTAGGCCATGCCACTCTTGCAGGAATTTTCCTTGCCATCCTCTCAGCTTAAACTGCTCACTGAAATCTGCTGTCTCAGGTTACTAGTGGTTGAGGAACTGTGCCCAAACCCTCCTCACTTGCACCCTGGCCTCTCTCTGCAGCTGTGCTCAGATGTACAGTTTTCTTAGCTGACTGAATGCAACTTATTGCAGGACACCTCAGGACAAGAAACCAAAGTGGCACCTCATCTGAGGCTTATCTGCCTACCCTGTTTAAGAATATCAAGTCTGACGAAACAACCTGTCATGCAGGCAGAACTGGGCTGAGTTATACTTAGTAAGGATCTGGCCCCATGTCCGTAAACCTAATTAAAGTCACTGAGCTCTTCACAGGGACATCAGCACTACAGCTGTGCTGAGTGTTTTCAGTTTCTGAGTGAAAAGAAAACAATCATAATTCAGGTCAACCCTTAATTAATGTTTTACTGTTAAAATAAAGTTAGGTTCAATATAATGCCCTTTTTTAATGAAAAAGATATAACACTTGAAAAATATTGAAAATATTAATAACTTTCTCCAGTTTGCATGCACGAGTGAAAACAACCAGCTTATTCCGCAGGAATTCAGTATCACAGTCCAACTATTACTGCAACATCAGGAAAACACATTTTTCTTTGTTTTTAAGTGTGTGGGTGAGGGGGCTTAAAGAGGAAAAAATCACCCAGAGTATGTGGTACAGGGTCCATAGCAGATAGCATTGCACTGTGTTTTATCATCACATTCATAGAGGTCATGGAAATTCATGGTAGACGCAGAGACAAAAAACACGCACTAGTTCTGGAGATATGATTGACCTGAGGTACTGGTTCATGGGAAGAAAAAATGGGTGCACTGGCACTCCAAAGTGCAAATCCCATACAGCAACACACCACAGAAAGGAAGTGTACCTGACACGGCTGTATTGGAAGCATACAGCTAATCTTCTTACATATATTGCTTTCTACCCTTTGTATTTGTCTCTGTCCTGTAAAATGTACCTCAGTTCAGCATGGCAATTTCCTAAATTTAATGATGATGCCAGCATAGCCAAATGCCACAGATTATGCACGTGTTCCTAGGGCTGCATCACAGGAGAGCTGCTGTTTAAAGGCTGTGGACAGAAAGTGCACAGAATGTGTCACCAAACGAGCAATCAAACTCTTTGTGTCTGTGCTGAGGAACACAGTCAGAGCCAGGACATGGGAAGGCATTTTGTCTAAGCAAAATGCACTCGCTCCAGGAACTGCAATTTGTGAGGTAGGGAGGGAACAAAGGGACAGAATACAAGGAGGAAAAGGTGACATTTAATCTTCTCTAATAAGCCCATTGCCCACCCTGCCAACAAGGGTGTATAGTTAAAACTACAGCCTCTGCATGCCTAAGTGGATTTGGCCAACTTCCTTGATTATCAGGAGTAAGGACAAGAGCAACAATTAGGCTTGCCTGATTTCTACATAATCTTCTGTACAGCGTTGATTCCCCTCCAAGGCGAAGTCGGTGAAGCGCAGCACAATTTGTCTGTTCATTCCCACTGTGATGCTGTACACACACTCTGTCCGGACAGGGTAGTTGTTGGGATAGTTTGGAGATGTCAGCATACCGGTTTCACTAGTGTACTGGTGTGAGCACACTGTAAAAAGAAAAGAAACGTGTACATGGTGAGGTGAAGATTCAGTATACTTGTAAACAAATCCACACTCCAGAGAGGTTTGCTGATTGTGGAGGATCTTAACGTGCACACTAAGTTGGCAGGAAACCTGTTTTTCCAACTGACAGAGGAGCAAACATCCTGCACTTCTGTGATTTGTAACTCTACTTGGACACATCCTACAGGAGAGTGTCGTCACTGTGTACCATAAACAGAATCCAGATTTTGTGCAGAGTTTCTTCATTTTGGGTTCATTTGTCTAGCTTTTACTAGAACACTTAATAAAAGTACAGTGTAAGAGTAGTTATAGCTACCTGAGTTGGCTGTGACCTAAAACTCAGGTAAGCACAGAAGTGAAACTGAAAAGCATGCCCTGGTGAACATGAGAAGCAGGATTCCTAGTTTCTTCAAAGCAGTGGTGCTGGAAACTGAATGCAGTCTTTAGCTTTTAGATACTGTGTTTTTCCTAGGCATTCCCCAAAGCCAAACCCAGAAGATAAGGATTTTGTTTCTAAATTTCTTTTCCTGTTTTCTAGGCTATAATGACAATCAGGTGAAAAACAATATAATCCTTGCACTTTGAGGACAAAGCAGTTTTACTTGAAGCCTTATAGTAAAATCAGTTACATTTTCTTCCTGTGACCACCAGAGAACCATCTTGACATTACGAGCTGGAAAGAAGAAAAGAGAGTAGAGTAAGGCAGAAACTGAGAAAAAAAAAAAAAAAAAAANACAGAGGAGCAAACATCCTGCACTTCTGTGATTTGTAACTCTACTTGGACACATCCTACAGGAGAGTGTCGTCACTGTGTACCATAAACAGAATCCAGATTTTGTGCAGAGTTTCTTCATTTTGGGTTCATTTGTCTAGCTTTTACTAGAACACTTAATAAAAGTACAGTGTAAGAGTAGTTATAGCTACCTGAGTTGGCTGTGACCTAAAACTCAGGTAAGCACAGAAGGGAAACTGAAAAGCATGCCCTGGTGAACATGAGAAGCAGGATTCCTAGTTTCTTCAAAGCAGTGGTGCTGGAAACTGAATGCAGTCTTTAGCTTTTAGATATTGTGTTTTTCCTAGGCATTCCCCAAAGCCAAACCCAGAAGATAAGGATTTTGTTTCTAAATTTCTTTTCCTGTTTTCTAGGCTATAATGACAATCAGGTGAAAAACAATATAATCCTTGCACTTTGAGGACAAAGCAGTTTTACTTGAAGCCTTATAGTAAAATCAGTTACATTTTCTTCCTGTGACCACCAGAGAACCATCTTGACATTACGAGCTGGAAAGAAGAAAAGAGAGTTTTGAAAGTCCAGACATATAGACTCAAAATAAAACCATCTGCTAAGAAATGCTACTTGAACACAAGAATTATTTTGGAGAGAACTATCTTAATGTGTTAGCCGATCACAGGCCAAATAATCCTTCATAATCTGCCTGCAAAAAGGGCAAGGTGAAATGTGAGCCATGTGGGATGTTTCCAGTAGAATCAGAGACTCTTGAGGCTGCTGTACAAAATAATGGTGACATGTCACCTGGAAAAACGTGCATAATCCTGTTTACTGGATATGCTGGAAATCAAATTAACACAAGTACTGAGAGAGGTTATAGAAATGTGGGGAATTAGGAGATTATAATGCAAAAGAGATTGAAAGCGTCTGGTTGTTTAGTTTAGCAAATGAAGGACAGAATGGAATACAGCTATCCTTACACAGGAAGCAGGAAGGAAGGAAGAGGAGATGGAGATAAACACCAAGAAGCATGAAACTGGAGCACTCTGTCATTTCAGTACAAACTCCAAAGCTTAAAAGTTCGCTATGAATACAGCTCAACTGAAATTAGGAGAAAGTTTTAGGAAGTGAAATTTTCTAGTGCAGTCTTCTCACCTGCATAACAGAAGCAAAAAGGGAAAAAGAAATATCTGCTTTTCAAATATTGTTTTTTTAATTTAATTAAGACAAGGATTATATCATAAAGGTCTTTGCAAAGGAAAAAAATGGGGGATAAAGTTGAATTTGGTCACTCTGAAGGTTCTTTCTGGTTCTCAGTTCCCTGTATTAGATTCTACAGATTGCAAAAATAAGAAATAAATATAGATATCTTAAAGACTTTCTAACAAATAGGTAGGGTTGCACTACTTTAAAAGTATGATTGCAAGAGTGAGCAGAATACTATGCTTAACTTCAGACTTACTTAAACTGGCTCATGTGGATCACTGAAACTAATCTCTAACATCCCACAGCGGCAGGGTAATGACATTCACAATATTTTAATACGCATAATAATTTAGAGGGAAAGGATTAAATTACATCTTAGACTCCATATTTAAGGCTGGTCTTTTCCATAATTGTTCTTTACCTATTCTGAGTTTAACTACTAAAGCTTACTACTGTCAAAGATAAAGCGTTAGAAAGAGTGGTTTCTGTGCTCATCACACAGGAAGCAATTAAGAATTAGAATGAAAATGTGTATATACGTTTATTAGTTTACTAAAGTTGAACTTGATTAACTTCTGAGTTTCAAAGGGTGGGTGCCTAGCTCATGAGCATTTAATTAAGCAAGGGTAGGAATACTGCTTTCTTACTCACACAGGGGCTGAGATCATTAATATTAGCCATCAGCCTGCAGAATATTAAAATTGATGTACTAGATAAGGGCCTTTAGGGTACAATTAGCAACAGGAAAGCCAATTTATTTTTCTCAGCTCTTTTAAGAACAATTTCCACAGGACTATCCAGGTTGTCCCCCTCTCTTAAAGTTTGCTTTCTTGGGAGTAATCCATATTAAACTCAAATCCAAAGTGTGCTACTTTAAACCTGATGCTCCACACTTTGCATAATAACCTTCTTTATGAGCTAAGAGGAGAAATACAGCAGGGGGAAAAAAAGATTGTAAGCATTGTCAGACCTCTGACTACAGTGAAATAAATGCAGTTGTAGACTGAGCACACCCTGCCATAACGAGGAGGAAAAACATAAATTTATCCAAAACACCTACTTTTTGTCTCAGCTAACTCAGTTCTGGCGACTGGATTCGTTCACATTGTTCTGCATTTAGCAAGAGAACTGGCATTCAGATCATTAACGCGGCATATGAGGGTTGTCTGTACGGGGATGTGCTGGTACAGTGATAGTTCCTGCAGAGAAAAGTATTAGCAAAGCTGGCAAGAAAAAGAACTCTGGCCCCTTTGCCAAAGCTCATGCTGCAGTCTAACTGCATAATGTGATTGTTATATGCCTGGAAAAAAATATTAATCCAGTTTAGATGGAAGACACATCATGAAAAGAAGAAAGCGTCAATTGTCCAGAACAATCAATCACACATCTTTCTTTGCCAGTATGTGAGTTTTCTGAAGTTATTCAATTCGCTTTCTGATTTTGGTATTGAATGTATTTGCTCTTCTGAAAAAAAAGGCCATAAACAGCAGTAGCCTACTGTAATATAGCCAACAGTGGAGAAAAATGTCAGCTTTTGTACTGCGCACTCAAACAGCCATGCATAGCACAGAAAATTCAATCCATGTTTTATTCCCATAAAGAGATATTCATCAGTTGCCACAATTCTAATTACTCAAAAATAAGAGAAAACTACAGTGTCATATGTAAAATGGCAGTTTTCTTTTGACCTTACTCTGCCAAAGCAAAACTCAGATCCATAACAATTAGCCCTTTATATAACACCAAGCATGTTTAGAAAAAAAGGGAATAAACTATATCACATGCGGTATGACCCTCTCCACAGGCAATGGAAAAGCCCATTTGCACTTCAGGGCCTCCTGTTACAACTGCTGGCGGATCCTGTCAGGCTTAATTTTGAGCAAGAAGGCAGACAAAGGTCCTTTGTAGAGTGTTTCAGACCCAAACACCTTAAAAATCCTCTCTACAGTTACTAACTAGCTCAGCTGTTGAGAAGGAAGACATGCACAACTACATATTGCCTTCAGTTAAACCCAGGGACCATCTTCTAAGTCCAGGGGTTCACAAATGCTTTTCTTTCCCTTTGTCCTTCCCAAATTCTGACTTTCCAGTCAGTCACAGTCGGTGATTTTAATACATCACAAAGCTAAGCTATCTAAAATCAAGTTACCCTTCTTGGTTAATCATGTTATTCACAATTCAGGGTGATAAGAATGAAAAAAATATAAATTTTGCCAAAGCCAGAGAAATACTAGCAAAAAAAAAAATCCAATACAAAACCATCAGGAATTCAATCTGCTAAAAGCCTCATTAAGGTTGACCGTCATTAGTAAAAAGGATGAAAGTAGACTTTTTAATATATTTTTTATTTTTAAATCCCAATTATTTGTTAAGAAATCAAGGATAATAAAATATATATACTGACTCCAGTCCTACTCCTGTTGAAGAAATGAGATCTGGATCTTTCAAGATGCTGAGCAGCATTTCCAGACCAGATTGAGTCCTTTCAAAGTTTTATCAGTGATTTCACATGGGTTCTTTGTGGTTCAGTCAGCCAAGATAGGCAAAAGGAAACCCTCCAATATATCATAAAACCTATGTGTATCTGTCGTGGCATTCATCAATCTGGTCTTAGGCTAGCCTTGGATTCTAGGAATTTAATTCAAACAATAGGTGACTTTCTGCTCAAAAGACAGAAAGATGCCCAGGAAATATGGTTGGCTGCATCCTCAGTATACGTAGCTTAAGTGGGTAATATATATTTTAAAGAACTGAGTATCTTGTGGACATATTTGACTGGATGATTTCCACTCATTTTGCAATAGTCATTTGAGCTATTCACAGCCATTAGCTGCTAAAATATATACACATTTTTTTTTGTGCCTTGCAGACCATTGTCAGGGCTGTATCCCCTGCCTTTCAATTTACTTTTCCTTAGTCAAAAGAATATAACCTTGCTATTATTTTCAGGCCATTTTTCAACTAATAAATATGTCAGAGATAAACTTTACTAACACAAAGATTGTATACTAAAATGTATGGATAAGCAAAGTAGCTTCATTTTACATAAGGCATTTTTTTCACTCCTGCTTACTCTTTTGTGTGTGTGTGTGTGATAATGCCTTCCATCTTCTCAATAGCTCATTCTCTGTAAAATAACTTCAGGCAAAGGCCTATTGAAACATCTAATATGAACCAGAACAGCTTTGACCAGTTCTGATATTGGTTACACTGTAGCTGGCTAAGAAACATAGCTCAAAATATGAACGGCTCTAATTGCACAAGAAACATTATTAGAACCGTACTTTTCTTAGAAGAAAATGAAAATAGGCAGCAGATGTAAAGAAAAAAAAATCCATAGCTTGGTAAATCTCTCAGAAATTATTATATTCAGCAGTCTGATACCTTAGTGTAACTGGATATAATACAAAATGAGTATCAGGCTTAGAAATCTCACAGTATGAAGACTATATTTGATATAATTTCAGAGGAATGGCAAGTAGCTGCTTATAGCAAAGTCCACGTACATTTGTTTTCCGCCTCTCAGGTCACTTCAAAACACTTATTCTTAATCAAAGCTGAATGCTAGCAATCCAGTAGTTATGATAGTTTTGTAGTACTACTGTGTTTATGCTGGAACTGAAGGAAACAAATCTCTGTAAACGAATCTCAGTTTCAACTTCTCTATGAGGTTATTATTTTTAGTTTCAGTAATTAATGTTACTTTATCATACTTATGCAAACAGTACTGGCTGATGCAGAAAACACATTTATTCTAGACATCATAGTTCTCAGTGAGTGAAAATAAATACAGTTAATTCTTATATAATAGTTTTGCATATAGCCCCAACTTAGCTTAAGAATAGTAAAGATATAAGTACTGCTTATGTGGAAAAAGACATTGTAGCCCTCAAATTGAATCTGCTGCTTAACGTTTGGATAAAGAAATTACATAGCTCTTATTTTATATAAAAACTTTATTTAGTTTCTAGCTAATAAAAATATTGAAGAGAAGACAGCCTTGCATTTTTAAAGCATCCCTTGAAATCATTCCAGGGATCGTGTTTACATAGTTACAACCTTGCATGATACCTATGGCAGTGCCTGGCCAAAAGATGAGAAAGGTCAGTCTGTGTCGTGGTAGAGAAGGAGGGGGGATGCAGAGTAATGAGGCTGAACAGAAAATACTGTGAGCTCGCTAAAGTATCAACCAAACTGATGGGGTTGCATAGGGACAGAAAACAGGTTAATGCTGAGCAGAGAACCTGTTGGTCTTCATAAACTGTGAGAATAGCTGCTGCAGGAATTGTTAGGAAGGAATGACCTTTACCCAAGAAATACTAATTTAAGATAAGCTAAAGGACAAAATATAACACTAACAAGCAGCAAAAATCACTTTTAAAGAAGTTACGGCTAGCATTGTCAAAAACAGACCAACAAAATATCTTCTTTACAAGGCTAATAATTTCACAATTTCTCATTAGCAAAAACTCAGAGTTTTCAAAACATAGTCTTTCTTGGAAAAGTTTTTAAAACAAGAATCTATTTTTGGCCTATTATTTTCTAACAAAGAGAAGGTTCCTCCTTGGAAGATGTTTCATTAAATCTTAATTGCTGGTACTGACTTTGTGGTTTCATGTCAGATAACATCAGTATGAATGAAGGCAGCTGAGAAAAAGGATTATTTATATTTATAATTATCTGGTGGTAAGTAAAAACACAGTGGCAAAATCTGTACTGGTCTCGCCTACATGCATGCCTGAGAGATGGAATAACAACCAAATTGTCCAGGCTAACACTAGGAAGGAAGTTATTTTTCACAAGATAGAATTGGAAATTTTGCTGGTTTTAGATAAGCTGGAGAAACTCAGAAAGTATGAAAAATAAAATACCTAAAGATACTACAGGCAAAAATGAGCATGCCTCCCTTTGCCCATGGGAGACCTCTTTACTGCGGATTCAGGTTCAGCAGACCCAAATCCACTAGGTCTATGGTACTGGCACATACAGACTTTCATCAAAAAGTTGCTGGCTTAAATGGAGCTTAGACAGTGCTAACAAAAGTCTCAATCCTGGGGAGATGTGCAAACACTGGAAAAGGTTTGATGGGTTCAGCAGGGTTTGAAAACACAGATGGGCCTGTTCTGGAGAACTTTCAGATTAATTAGAATTCTGAGTGATTGCTCTGGTTGAAAGACCTGAGAGAATGAGTGGTCATTTTTCCCTTAACAATTGTTCTCCTGCTGACATATGTCTTCACCTCATAAAAGGAGATGCTTACTTAAGAAACAAATTTAAGCCATAACAGGAAGCTTGAATTCTGCTGGTGTCAGAAAAGTTGCATGCAGTCTTAATGAGAAAAAAAGAAAAATAGAGTTCTGCTCTCAGGTTATTTTCTTGCTTTTTTTTTTGTTAATTTCACTATATGAGAACTTTCTTTGTCCATCATCAATATTGCAACTAATATCATAATTTGTTCACTTGCTAGATCATGCATGCTCAGATCGGGCATGGCAAATTCAGGAAATACTTTTCCTCAATACTTCATGCAGTTCTAAAGAAAGAAGTAGTGTTGCTTACAGAAATTGTTTTCTGCTTTGGTCATATTTCCCAGACAGGAAAAGGCTTGTGAATCAAGTAGCTATAATGAAGGGGTGGAAGAGGCACGAGGGCAGTCTTCTGCTAATACAGAAAATAATATTTCTTTTTCTTATAGTGCTTATTCGCAGTGACAGGTGAAAACACTTAGTTTGCATAATGAACATACTGACATATTACCTTTTGATGCATTTAGGGAGATATAATTAGCTGAGAAGCCCTCAGAGGCAGTGCTGTGATCACTCACAAAGTACAGTGTCATTGTATTGCCACCACTAGTGAGTGATGGTGGAATTGATCTGCCACAGTACCTGCAACAACAACAACAAAAAAACTTATATGCACGAACTTATGCAAAGCTTAATGAAGAATCTATTTTAATGGAAGAAGATTCAGCTTTTCTGAGAAGTTTCAACAGTTGTACACACACAAATGCCTTCTTTAGGTGGTACAGATCCCAGCCATATAACCATAAGATTAAATACTACACCACATATACAAGGATATACATCTTGCATGGCAAAACCAAAGGACCAGGTGTGCATCGAGTAATTAATTTTTTATTAAAAATTTGATTTTTTATTTTCTAGCGTAAAAAGTCCATGCTGCATCTATAACATATTCCACTTTTTAAGCAGGAGTTAGAGTGACTGGCAAACAATTAAGATTGCAAAATACTCTCCATTATAGTATGACAGCCATTTGCTCCTTGTTAGCCAAATATTAGCCAAATACTTTACAATTTATGGCTGCAACTGCAGCTACACTCTCAGCCTAAGTAGCTTAGATGTTCTTGAGTCCAGAATGGTGAGAAACCCCAGTATATACCCAACTTGGTGAGTGGGGAGAAGAAAGAAAAGATTGTTCAGCCTTTTCTGCCCTAGTGTAAAATAACATAACAGAAGAAAATGAAAACAAGTCTTCTAAGACAAAGACTTTTGTTTATTTTTTGCTGAAACTCAAATCTACAATCTTTCAAGCAATCTTTCTTTCACTTCCACAAGTGTTTCAAAGCATGTCTTTTCCTAGGCACAGACATATTAATCCTTTAAAAATATTCCCATAAATGAACATGCAAAAGGCACTGGACAGTGGCAGCTATTGAAACTTTTACTTTAAAAAGCTGTATTTTTAACATAGATTAGTTTCTCCCAATGTAATATTTACTAAACATGGTGCTCACTGCATGTCTAAAGAGAGAAGCTGCCTTTACTAGACTATGCAGGAACATTGCTCTTGTTCTTTCAGTAATGCAAAGAAATTAATTTATAATGGAAAATCTGAGGAAGAAAAATGGATGGAGAGATCTACAGAACAGTGCACACTTTACAATAAATCAGCTATTTAACTAGGTGACACATTTACCTTCCCAATTTCTGCACAGTGCTGTTGTCATAGACTTCAAGATAATCCTTTCTGCAACTATAATCAAACTCCAGGTTAAATGAAGTGAATGTCAGGCGGATAAGGTAGCCAGGCTGAATACTGATAGTCCAGGTACAGTTAATACCATGTGGGTAGACAGTTGGATAACCTGGGCTTGTAATAGTTCCTTCTGGTCCAGTGAGAGCCTCCCCACATACTGTAGAGATTTAAAAGTTAAATTAAGGTAAATTAAATATTTATTCAGGAAAAAGGCACTTATAAAATCAGTTACTTTTATTTCTGAAATTCTGTAGCCATTTTTCCCTTGATGCACACAACACAGTAACTTTTGCGAAATTTATCTCCTATCACCCCTTGGAAAACTTGATGGGACAGTGATTTCAGTGTATAAAAACATTTGGTAAGTCACAAGCCTATACAAAATCCTTACCTCTATCTAGTGGCCAGTACTCAGCTCTGAAGCCAAGGTTGGTAAGAGAGGAAGCTCTGAATTTGACATAGAGATAGTTCCGTGAAGACTGCACTCGAGATGGTACTGCTGTACCGCAGTATTTCTCCAGAAGAGGAGAGTCCGTGTTGTTGCCATCTCTGACCTGAAGAACAGTGTATCCAAAATATCCCACACATATTTCTACTGTATTAAAGTAGCAAGCATAAATGAATTCATAAGAACAACAAAAAAAGAGATCCTTAGCAGGTCAAGCCCTGCCCTCTGTTCAGCATGATTTGTACTACGGGCACATCCAGTGCAGCCTCATGATGCCGGAGAAGGACTCTCCCAGCCAAGAAGCATTCAAAAGAAGAAAAGCTGAGATCTTAGAGCCTCAACAGTAAGTATCATGAAGACCTCCAAAACCAGGCATATCTACTCAAAGACATCTGATAGTCATTACCGATGTCTCTGATTATGAAAATGATGACATTATCCTTGGAAAACCAAAAAAAAGCGGGAGGAGGCCTCCTCTGATGAAGCTGGAAAATATTTTCTAAGTAAGTGCTGTACAGCGAGTGCTTATCTGTTAAACTGTACATGCACTTGTAGTTCTGATTTGGTGGAGATGAGCGTGAGAAGGAGCATGTAGATATGTATCTCTAAGTAAATCATAGTATAAGTGTACTACTTTTTACCTCAACATAGTCTGAGTCACAAGTGGTTGCATTTCGAATGTCAAAGTCGATGAAGTTAAGAATCACCACTTGGCCATCTGCCTGGGAGATGATCCACTCGCAGGTTTTCAGGTAAGAGGATGTCCTGGGGTGGTAAGGTGAGTGAATGGTACCTGCTCCAGACAGGGCACCTCCACAGGCTGCAAACAGGCACCAAGAGGCAATAGTTTTGATGAATGGTATCCAGAAATGAATGCTTTGATGTCTATCAAATATCACTATGAAGTTAGCAGAAAAACACTCCTACAAACCTATATTCTCACAGCATCTACTATTGATCATTCAGGTAGGATTAAGAATGGATTTAAAAGAACAAATTGCAGTTACAGTTGCATAAATATGTATATCTGAGCATGAAAGACCAATGTAATTCTGTCCATGAAAACTTAGGGATCTGACTCATTTGTTTCAGAGAACTGGGTATCGTTGTTGATGAATAAGAGTTGAAGGAAAGGAATAATTAATGTAAACAGCTTTAGGCAGAATTATGGTTATAGTGTTACATTATCTGAGATTTGTTAGTGATCTGTAAGTGTAAAAGTAATTTATCACTAATAAAAGCAATAGTGAATATATTTTCAAATATGGTAGAAGTGCCTACAGCAGACCTATGGTAGACATCGCCTTAACATTTCTGCAAAAGGCAATAAATAAATGAAGTTTGTCTTAAATCAACTTCATGCATATCATAGAATAGGAATGACTGAAAATGTCCAAGTTACAGACCTGGGAAATCACTGTGCAAATCACCAGTTACTCTTACCAACTTGATAAACAGCCCTGAAGCTAGCCCTTTGCGCAGAAGCATCAGACTTGAACTTGATCCAGAGACTGTTGCTGGTAGAAGTGATTGGAGACATAAATATACTATGACAGAATTTATTAATAAGAGGAGACACCTCACTGTCACCATCTCGAACCTAAAAAAGAAAAGATTGTTCAGCACTCTTCAATGAAATGAAAAAAAAAAGAAATATCTCAGATCATAAAAGCAGTGATATATGGAGAAATTATAATCTCACAAGTACTGCTAAATAACAAAAAAGCCAAAGGGTCATTACAGTAACCGGCACAGGTACTTCATTTATGTGATCTCAAAGGAAGGATAGGTGATACCAGCACAAAAGACTCCGCTCCCACCATACAGGCATATTAGGGACACCAGAGTACTATCTCTCTGAATGGCAGCTGTAGTACAATATGGGGCATGTGCTTCCAGAATGTCTTATTTGGTTCCAAAGGGCCAGGTACGGCACTCACTGGTAAGGCACTAGGCCAGGCCTGGCACTCACCAGGGCTGAGGTGCTGTCAGATGAGTTCTGAACACCTGCCAAGGTGCCCAGATGTTCCCAAAAGTTCTCCTGAAAGGAAAACGTCTCCTTTTTTTTTTTTTTTTTTTTTTTTTTTCTGCTTTAAACTAGCTATGGCTGGGATTTCTCAAACAGTCATCCCAGTGAGGTCAGTTCAAGGTTGGGAAGAGCCAGGATTTCCCCGTCACCACATCATCCCTGGTCCCTCTCAGCTGCCCTTCCAGCAGCAGGGCCATGGCTGCCCCAATAGCTCTGCAGATTTCCCTGCACAACCAGGACTGTGAATATTCTGCATCTTTTCAAAAAGTGACAAAGCCATTGCCTTGGAAATTGAGGAAAAAGAGAAGTCTGGGAGAAAAAAATGCAGGGAAACAGAGCTTCTTGTGACTGGTCAGCAAACAAGGTAAATGCCTTGCTGAGTTAATACCAACTGACTGTATTCAACAGAAATGGTTTTGTTTCTCTGGCTGCTGTGAATTTAGCTGCCTTTCTGCCAGCAATTAGGCAAGAGGAGGCCCAGGCCAAACAAACAAAAGCTGTCTGTTTTCATTAAACACACTTCCCCTTGCATTGCAGAAATTAATTATACTTCATTCCAACCAAAGTCTCGGAATTAGAGGACGAGGGAGGGGAACGATGCTAACACAATAACAAATCTTTTAAAAACAGATTAACTAAACTGAGCTCACAGGAACCTATTCCTAGTTTGGTCAAAAAAAAAGATTAAAAACATGACAAAAAAAAACCCACATTACCATTGTAACTGGATAGCCCTATAACGCTGTTATTTCCTTTGCTATGAACAGATCTTAAGCTTAGATTCTACACTGAGTTTGCAAGGCCTCAGGACTGAGGTTCGCTCTGTCTGAACTCTTCTTGACCTGCCTGCAGTCTCCTTTACTTGCTTTAGCAATTCCTCTAATTGACCAGGTGACCAAGGCTGTTCTGCTTCTGCTTCCCCATGCACAGTGTAACCACAGTGTTAGAGTACCGGCAGCAATGAGCAGCTACTCCATGCAGAACGAGGCACCAAACAGCGCCGGCAAAGGCAGCCAGGCCTGTTCGCAGCAGCGGCTGCAGGAGTGGGGACTGGCGTGCATGTGGCAGAGAGCTGCGCGAGGCGGTCACGCAGGGCCACCAGCTCTGCGCTGGGATCATACCCCTCCTCCCTGCCTGCGGGAAGCCCTTCACCCCTACAGCTCCCCATGTAGCTGAAATAATAAGAGCTAGACCAGTAATGGCTCTTGAATTAGTCTCTTTTCAATTATAGTAACATATATATGCATACATATATATATTACATATATATATTTACATAGTGCTTCCTTTTTGCCCATAAACAAGATTCTGAGCATACCAGCATGTCTCCAGAAAATGCTACATAGTAACTGTGGTATTAATTATATTTTGCTTGCATTGGGTATGCATTCACCACAGGTTTAAATTCCACATGAATTGTGTTCAGCCAATTGAAGATGAGTATAATGCTAGACTGATTTTCTTGTTCTCTCCTCTTTGATTCATTCTGAATACAGGGCCCTGCTCTTTCAGATCCTATGCCTTTTGAACACTACTGATGTTCTTAATCCCTTGATTAATGCCTATTCTTGCAGCAGGTCAGAAATTTTGCTGCACAGTTTGCACACATATGTAATTAACTCTTCACATCGGTTACTCTTGAAAATTCACCTCAATATAATTTGATGAACAACCAGTGTGACTCTCCAGCTCCATATGGGTGAAGTTGAGGTACACTTTTTCATCCTCTGGTTGTCTGATAATGTAGATACATTGTCGGTTGTTAATGTAAGGGTTAGGCCAGAAAGGGGACATGATAACCCCTTCACTATCTGTGTAATTGCCTCCACAATTTGCATCTGCTATATTAAGAAAAAAGAAAATTAGTTGAGTTAGTTATTCATAAGAATCATAATTCTTTCAGTTTAGGCTGCCTCTGTACAATGTCTGCAAATCGAAGAGGCTTCCTATATTATTAAATTGCAGGTGTTTATCACATCTATTGATGTCCTGTTGGCTACATCATAGGAATGTGACAATCCAAGGTTTAATGCCAAGTTTAACTTACCAGGTGATGTCGTGTAGACAATATGGAAGCCTTTATCAGTAACTAAGTCATCAGAGTGGAAGTGAATCCAGGCATACGGACCAGTGGTTTGGAGTGGGGGTGGAGAAACAGTGCTACAGTATTTGCCAAGGGCTGGGTCTTGTGGAAGGAGACCATCTCGAATCTAAACAGAACAATAAATTGGCATTTAGGACGTATATATAGTTAAAGTTATTTTAAGGGACCCCAGGAGATATTGTGCATCACGATGCACAATAGTAGAATGAAAGCTGTTAGAAAATTTCTCCCAAACACACAGCCAGCAAGAAATAGACCGACTGGCAGAGCTGTGTCGGTGCTCCTAGGAGAGATCATTAAGGTTTTTGTAAGAGGAAAGAAAATATTAGGATATCTACTATTATATTGTTTTACTCAAATCATCCTCTGCAGTTCCTGGTTTTGGCCTGAATCCCATTCTCTTCAGTGACAAGTGACTTCAGTAGAAGAATTTTTTATCCTCTTCTACTATTCTGTGTCTGAGTGTGCCTCCATGACTGGGGTGAGTGAACATGTCAACACCGGATTTAACTCTTTTTTTTTGAAAAATCTTGTTCTGCAATAACACTACTTTAAAATTTTGCCATAGTTCCCCAGGACACTTTACCTCAACATAGTCATAGCTGCAATTTTCATGGTGTTCTAGACTTAGGGTACCAAAAGCAAAGGTGATGAGGAGGCCAGGACTGGTTGAAATGGTCCAGAAACAGTCTCTGTTAACAGGATAGTTACCCGGGTATCCTGGAGAACTTATCGAGCCGTAAGTACCTGTCAGTTCGCCACCACATTCTAAAAGAAAAGAAATACCACACAATGCAGTTTTTAATGATGCATATCAAGTCAGCGGATGAACTACCCTATAGTGTCAAAGTTAAATTTGTAAACTGTAAAAGGCAAAAAAAAAAAAAGGGTAACTTCCTGCTCAAAATACCAAATACATCTGAGAGAAAGAGGATTAATTAACAGAACAACAACTCCAGGAATGCATGCCCATTTGGTGATTCCTCACAAGAAGCAGAAAAGAAGCCTTAAAAGCTAAGGTAAGATATTAGTAGAAAATTATTCATGCAAAGGCCTGAAGTTGGAGTTTTAATGTCTAGTAACACGAGTTACCATTTCAACATAACTCATTAGTAAAATACTGCCTTATTGCTACTGATTTTTTCTAATGAGGAAAATAAATCATTAATTTTGCTCCACATGCTAAATTGCCTGAGATTACATCAACCTTACCAGGATCCCGAGATTCCCACTGAACGGTGAAACCTCCAGCTGTAATGGTGTGGTCTGAATAGAACCAAAAATATAGGGAACGGTGGGAACTGGAAAGCCCTGCCGGAGGCGAGGAGCCACAGTATTTCCCCAGCATGTGTGCTGATGCTGATGCCCCATCATGGATTTGTAGGAAGTCAGAGTTGCAGTCATTACTTGCCTCCAGTTGGAAGAATGGGAAAGTTATATGCAGAATCTAACAGGAAGGAACAAAATATGGAATCATTCTTTGTCCATCAACTGCTTATGCAGTAATTCTGCACGACGCAAGTATACTTGTTCATATAGTTGTGAGCATCCACAAAGTTTGGAGTCACTTCCTGAACAGATCCAGGATAGAAGATTTTACAGAACCTCAAGGGTCACAGCACAAGAAAGTAGAAATTGGGCAAGGGACTTGTCTGGAAAGAACATTCTTTCTACAAACTAATAATTATTATCATTTGCCTTTGTGCGCTATATAAAATAGTGTGAAAGGCTTAAAATAGAGAATAAGTTTCCCATGGTGTTTTTTCATGTCAGATAATTAAAATTGCTCAGCCTTTCTATGACTGAAATATTATCATGGGATTTAAAAATGAATTTTTTTGTGTGTACATATCAATTCTGTGTCTTACAAACCAGCTCCAAACAAAAAGTGGCATACACAGCTTTGTGCAATTTTGGATCCCCCAACGATGTGTCTAAAAACAGCTCTGCTGAAGACACTAATGGCTCTCAGACTTAAAGCAGAGGATCCACATGCATATAATGCTCTGTAAATCACTTTTTGTAAATCATTTCTTGTAAATCATGTTTATGCATTATATATTACAGCATATAATGGCATATAAACCACTGGAGGTTTATAGAACTACTTTATTCTTTCCCTTACAGTGTCAAAAATATCAAACATTTAGATCCCAAGCAAGAAGTCTCATGCTAAAGGGTGAATAATGTGTTTTATGGTTGGTAGATATAACCCAAGTAGAAAAGATAATTGCAAATTACCATCAGAATATACATTTGAGTGTAGCATTTGGAAATTAATCATTAAAAAAATCAAATACTTTTCATTACATGCAGCCATTGACTATATGAATTCAGTATTCCACATTTCAGGGGCTCAGAAATCAGACACAGAAAATTCTGAGCCAAGGGCAGAGCATTTCTTATGAAGCCATTCACTATCTGTGTAAGACACAGCTTCTATAGGTGTTTGTGGGTGATGTCAGTTCTCATAAACTTATTAGAAATCTTCAGTCACTTTTGATGCTTTTTCTTAAGATCTTATTTTTGGAGGCCGTGATTGTGGAATAAATAAATTTAACCTTCAGCTAAAGAAACTTGAAAGCCCTGAAAACATGATCCAAGCAAATTCTTAGGGTCAGGAGCCTGAAGGCTTGTAAGAACCTAAAACTTATTTTTGCAAAGCACTTTATTCCGTGGGTGTTGGATCACAATCTTGGAACCCGTGCCATGAGGACAGCTGTGTTTGTTTGCTGTTTGAGCTGAGGGGTCCCACAGCATGAGGGTTTCTTTAACCTGAGCGCTATTTTACCTTGTTGGGATCAGTTTGAATAACCCAAGCACAGCTGACTTTATTGTCATACTGCTGGCTGCTTGGGTTGTTAGGGTAACTGAAGGTTCCTCTGGAGCCCGAAAGGTATTCTCCACAAACTGCAGGAAGAGAGATTAAATTAGTTAATTAATTTGTGCTATCACTAATTCTCTAACAACAGTTTTGACTTGCTAGACATTTAAAACAGAGCTGAAAGAAATTCTATAAAGAACTTTAGGACTTACTCTAAAGTGGAATGATACCAAAGAAAAAATGAGCATACTTACTTTCAGAGAAAAATAGCTACTGGAAGAAGAATAAAGATTTTTCAGGTGCAATATCTGAATTATGTCAAAATTCTCTCAAAATATGTTCTCTCTCAGGAAAATGTCAATAAAGTAGTTTATTTCCAGAAAGCTAGCTCTACCTGAAATATTCCAATATTTCAGCTACACTGAAATAATATTTTGAAGCTTACATATATATATATATAACATATATATAACAATATAAAGCTGTCTTTATCAAGTGGTGTATCATAACAGTTATTCTTCATCATCCTATTTATCCTTTAAGATCATTTTGTTTTTTGAGCTGAAAACATTACTCTTGATATACCCTGGTCTCTTCTCTCACTGAGCCATTTAATGAACGGGAGCTGTAGGGTAGGAATCCTAAATTGCTAGGGAAAAAATGGCTGGAAAGCAACCAAAAATACAATGATCATACAGACATAAAACAAACAGTTACAGTTTAACACTCAACTGATACTAATGAAATAGTCGATAACCCTCAGCAATCTGAAATGAAATATTTTCGCTTGGGGAATGGCAAAAAATAAATAATTTTGTTTGAAATGTCCACACAAAATATCTCACCGTTTCTGAACAACATTCATAGAATCATAGAATCGTTAAGGTTGGAAGGGACCTTTAGAGATCATCTAGTCCAACACCCCTGCACACGCAGGGTCACCTAGAGCACGTGGCACAGATTCAGAACTAACATGTCATAAAATTTATTTTTCCCCTTGACTAGGAACTAAAACAAAGGTTAATACATTAAAATTCTCACTGGACAGAAAGTGACTTTCTATCCTTTCACTTATGAATAGTTTTTAAAGAAATCTTTTTCACATAAATATGCTTAATAATAAAAAAACTATTCATTGGAGATTAAAAGAAAATAGGAAATAACTTGAAATATCTGTAAAATAGAACAGATTTCACAGAGCCTGAATGAAAGATTTATATTCTGTATTCTGCACAAAATTAATAATCTGCTTTCTTCACAGCAGCCTCCAATACCTATGAGCTGTCTGACAGATGGATGCCACAGGGACACACATTGAAATGCTATCCTGGCCTCGTTTAATTAAAATTTAAGAAGGAAGGAAAAGGAAGGAAGGAAGGAAGGAAGGAAGGAAGGAAGAGCAAGCCAATAATAATAATAATAATAATAAAACTAATAATAATAATAAAGGATGCTGAGAAATAATGCTAAAGGGAGGATTTTGCATTCACTTTATCAAACTGCTAGTCCCCCAGCTTCACTGGTAACATTTCTTTCACGGCATTTCTGCTTGTAAACCTTTCCTGGTTTTTCACATCAACTACAAATGTCGGGAACTTTCAGCTTCACAATGAACAAAAGAAATAGCATGCACAAAACAGAAATAATATTATATTTTCCTGTAAATCTGTTCTCCTATCAAATTCTCTCTCCCATATGGCCAAGTATTGACATATTCAGGACTTGGAAGATGGCTTATTTGGAACCAAAATGTGACTTTAGGATGTGTAGGGTCTAGTCAAGGTCAGCAAGTCTACAAGGGCCTTGGTGCTGGGCCCTTGCTGTCCAGTAAGGGCTCTTGGGTCATACTCTACCCCTGGGGACTTTGGATCTGGACCTGTGTTCCTCTACTCTGATTTTTGCATGCCCAGCTGGGCCGACCCGGTGCCCGTGACAGCTTCGGAGCACAGGGCCCTCTGCCATACCGTGCTGGGCCTGCTGGCAATGCGGCCCGGTCCAGGCGCTGGGGCACTCGCACGAGTACCCGTCGACGCTGTCCGTGCAGGTGCCTCCGTTCTGGCACGGGTTGCTAGCGCACTCATCGATGTTCTCCGTGCAGTTGGCACCCATCCAGCCCCTGTTGCACACGCAGAAATACCCGGAGACTGTTGCCTGCAGGTATACACAAATGCAACAAATGCAATGAACATGTATCATCTAAAGAAATCAGAAAAATTGGTGTTTACTTGTTTTATGTGGAGATTTCAGAGCAAAGAAATGAAGCATTTGGCATTTAATGGTTTTGATGGTAATTGGTGGATACTATCATAAACCCAAAGTTTAACCGGATTATATAGCTCTTTTCTTCTTCTATTAAGTTAGTTCTCTGCAGAGTCATTTCAAATTACTTTTTGAAATATCTGTGTTTATTTAGCCATTCATAAAATTGTTTGTTTGGCTTTGAAATGATTGTCTTCTTAGAAACAAATCAATCCAATTATCTAAACTTTATAAATAGTAAGCAAGATAACAGTGGTTTATAAATCATTCCAAGCCTGTTTCCAAGCCATTTCAGTTCATTGGCTGGTACTTGTCTTTTCATCCTGAGGGATATTAAACAAATTTTCATTGCCTTCTCTGTTATTACTTATTCTGAATTTCTCTTTTTCTTTCCTTACATCTTCTTTTCTCTAACATTTCTCTAACATCTCCTTATAACCAAGTCTGTCCATACTTCTAATTGTTTTAATTTCTTATGTCTTCTTTCCTTGTATTTTTTGACAAGAAAAACAGAACATGGTATTCCAAGGTATGTGCCATAAAATAATTTGTCCCCTATTATTTCCTTTCCCATTCTGCATTCTTACCCTTTAAGTCCTGAACAGATATTTTCACTATGATGGAAAGGTCTTTGTTTCTGTATATTTAATTTATGGCTAGAATTGTACTTCAGAAGATAAAAAGGGAGCCTTCTGATCTGGGTTGCCTGATATTTAATTAACATTACATTCCATCTGTCATTATGCTTGCCAAATATAGCTTCTGTGTTCTATTTAATTATATACTGCTGTAGTCCCATTACTGAAGTACCTGACTACCTCATTATGTTCAAGTAGTAGTGCCATAGTCATGACAGTCTAAGGTTGAGTGATAGAGAACATTTCCTGGAAGAAGTCATATGTTTTATTGGACTGATACAGTTAGAAAACATAGACAAGATCTGAGCACAGAAGGCTCCTTTAATATCTAAGAGAAAGCAGAAGAGGTGCCTATGGAAGAGAGAATGAAGAGTGATTTTGAGGAGTGGAGCGGGAATGAGAAGATCATCTCCATTAACACAGATGTTTCCATTTGATTGCAGCCTCCCCCAGTCTCCGTGGTGCTAGTGGTTATATCTGCATCACATTGCCTCCAACTGTGAAGGGTCCAGCACTTACCAAGCACTGCCCATTTGCACATGGGTTTTGCAGCTGACAAATATCACTGAGAGGAGAGCATCCACTTGGCCCATATCCACTCCCAGTGTACCCAGGCATGCAGGAACAAAATGGCACTGCCCCTTGGAAGATGAAACAAAAGAGATACAGTAACTATTCCAGTACTTGTTACAATGACAATGGCAATTTTGTCAGTGAAGCTCCTTCCCATTTTGAAGCACAGCCTTTAGATAATTTTAAGTTACTCTTTCTTTTGGTACCCCACTCAGTCAGTACCCATTTTGATCATGAAAAGATCACTAGTGTTGTTTTGCCGGGGGCACCTGAGTGCCCAAGGACAACTTTACAGGAAGTCGTAGAAGTAAAGGTGTTTGTGGAATGGAGAAGAATGATAAATGCAGCTGAAACTGGAAGATCACCTAGAAGGAAGTGGTGAAAATCAACGCGTCCACACGAGGTAATTTGCAGTTCCCTGACGGTGGAGTGTGAATGTGTTGCTGTCAGTGTCTACACGAGGCCTGCTGGTTTTAGCTGATCAGCCTTTCCTTGGGTAAGGCAAAACTGACTGTGGAGAAGGGGCTGCAATATAAATATGTTACTACAAAGCAGGCAGTGTCTAATCAAACTCTCTTCAAGAGTCACACTGTTTTTACTTACAGTCCTTAAAAAGGCACCATACCTGGACCAGAAGTACAAGTTGCCAAAGGATGGCACCCTCCATTACTTATTGAGCAGATATCAACCTGGGTACATGTTTGTCCATCTCCTTCATAACCTATTCAGAGTAAAATTTCAGTTAGTCTGTAATAAACCTCTGACAGCAAAATAATCATATGGTGAGAAATACGCTAGTATAAGGTGTAAAATCAATCTTCTACAGTTAAAAAAACACTGAAGTAAAATATGGCAGATTTACTGTGGTTTCTACACTGAAGGACTGGATTTTGATCTTAACTGAATCTTTACTCCATTTTAGAAAAACAGTATATCTACATCTACTCTCTTGCAGCCTGGCCCAGGGTGTACCACAGAGCTCCGCAGAGGCCACCACATCCAGTGAAAGCTCTTCAGTGCTCACTACTTTCATGAGTTGCCATCATGACATTTAGAAGAGGACAAATAGAAACACTTTTTCTTGCTAGTATTTCTACCATTGATAGCATGCATCTCATAAAGCATTTTAATCAATAAACCACTAATTATATAGACATAAATTGCCACTTCCTCTGTTCTATCTGCACGGCAGTGGAAATACCGCTTCCTTAGGCAGCATCAAGAGGGTGAATCTGGGTGCTATATTATAGTATTGCTTTGAGCCTATGACATATCTCTAATGTAAAACCAAACTACAGTTTCTTAACTATACTACAAAGCAGGCTCAAGTGTGCTAAATCTACATCTCTGAAGCCAGTCCATATCTTTATCAACAGGAAACTCATTATTTTACCCGGTGGACAAAGCCCACAGTGGAAGGATCCCATTGTGTTGATGCATTGAACCATCGGTGCTGTTGAGCAGCCTCCGTTATTATTTTCACACTCATCAATGTCTTGGCAACTGTAGCCGTTTCCTTGCCAGCCTAAAAAGAAGCAGAAGAGAGACACTAACAAGGAAAACACTTGACCTTTTCTTCTTTGGCCATATCTTTGGTCATCTTTCTAAGCATAGAAAATCTAATAACTTTGAATTTCACTTCAGTAAAAGAAGTGAAAAAGAACTGCTCCTCTCCTAACAGATGCAAATTAAAGCTAGTCTATAGAACAGGTTACAAACACATTAGGGAGGAGGAGTGTGTGTTAACCATTTATTTTAACAGTATTCTGGATATTCCAGGACCGAATACACTTTTACATTATCATCTTACTTTAAAGATGAGGCAATTCTGATTTAACATATACATGTACAATTTGCAGCAAAGGCTCATTCTAATTCTGGCTAAGTACTTTAAATCCTCATATTCACCTCTTACACACACTACCTACCCAACTTGGGAAGATTAGTCATAGATTTTAAGTCTTGAAGGATCTATTACGATTTTTGTTATGCCTTAGGATAGTGGACATACAGACATAGAGGTAGCACTATGCACAGTGGATAGGATTCCTCCTACCTACCCCAATCTAGTCATCCTAATATCCTACTAAAGTCAGTGGAGAAAAACAGGCACTTTAAGAATGCAATTTGTGGAGTTTACTGACAAGTTTCCTTTGGGATGGGGTAAATCACGTGCTAGAGCCCACTGCCTGTGTTACCTAGAGAAGACACAACCTCTGGACATTATTCTCTCGACTACAAACCATGGCATCTTATCCTGTAATTCCATGTGGATCCAGAGTGCGTGCTTATGAAGCACAGGCAGGACCGCCTGCGGTGGCCTGTCCCTGAGCGAGGACATGGAAGGAGACGCTACCTGCGGGGCAGGGCCCACACGTGTAGGAGCCGGGTGTGTTGTGGCACTGCACAGGCGGATTCTGCGAGCACGGGTGGTGCGGGAGGCTGCACTCGTCCACATCAGCGCTGCAGGCAGGGCTGCCTGGAGGCGACATCCAGCCCACGTCACAGACACAGCGGTACTTGGGCTGCCACGGCAAACATCACGTTACGTGTTTAATAGGGCTAGAAGAATGACCAAGGGAAAGGCCATAGGAAGCATTTTCATAAGTGCCTGCTGAATGACAACTGAGTGTGGGAAAGGTTTCAGAGCACTGCATGACTTGCACATACTGGTTTTACGTTATCTTCTCAGGCAATTTTTTCTGTGTGTTTCTTCCTCTGAGTTAAATTATTTAGATTATGGCAGAAACAACAGGCTGATTCATTATGTTCATAAAAGAAACCTGCAATTTATCCCAAACCTTCCAGATAAAAATGAACAGCACTTAGAAACTGTACCTAAAAATAATTTAAAATTATCAACTTGTTTTGTATCCAGGGTAAAGAGATCAATGTAAGCAATGTGAAATCAATCTGGGTGTTTTCTTTTAAGCAAATTGTTCAGTAATCTGTGTAATGTGCAGGGCTGATAAATTACAAATCTACATTTTCTTTGAGAGCAACAATTTTTTCTCTCATAAGCTTCACTAATGGCCAGACTTCAGCATTTATCTAGCTTTGTTCTAATTAAATCTAATGGGAGTTTTGTTATCGACTGTTATGGGAGCAGAGTCAACACTGAACCTTTTTGGAAAGCTTTCCCCACAGGAAAAAAAAAGAGAGAGAGAAAGAAGAAAACAGAAAGTGATGAATTATGACAGCTTTAACAAATTGATCATAGGAATGATTTTATATCATAGCATCAAGAACATGTGTGGTGTGCCTGGGCTGGGCGTGTTGGAAGCATTAAGGAACACAAGGTCTGCCGGGGTAGTTTTGGAGGGCTGCTCTGAGTGCAAAGAGCCAAAGAAGGCACCTTCACACATCTGTACTTGGATTTTCTTTCCAAAAGAATTAGCTGATTGCTCCAGAGGGCTATTCTGGAGCGCGCTAGCATCCACCCTGTGCAGACACCTTGAGAGCCAAGGTCCAAACACCAACAAGGACTGAGTCCAAGTGAGAGCGCAGAGCTCCATTTGCAAACAGCAGCCACACAGCAGCCACACAGCAGCTGTGCAGTGCTGGTGACTCCCAGGTCATTAGTAATAACGTCCCATAGTTTTTCCTTCTCAATTATTTAAGTAATAAAGATATTGTAGCAACTTAGTACTGAAATCCCCAAATAATGAACACAAATATTTCTAATAAGACTTCAAATATTCAAAGAATATTCTAAAGCCCCCTAGGGATGTAACAGTAGATTTGATGCTGTGACAAACCTACTAAAACACACGGTATTTTCAGCTCTTTCTGCTGTCCTTAGGACAATAGAGAGGTTGGGTTATTTTGTACAATGGCACTTCTTGTTGTCTTTCAACAACAGTGTTTGTCACAGCTTTGTGGTGCTCAGCATTATCCACTGCTGCTTCTTTCTGTGCTTATACATTGTTCCTTACCACGCTGGGCTGATCCCTCTCTGCGTCTATGCAGATGCCATGTTCACAGAGTGTCTCAGATCCTCCCTGGCAGTCATCAAATTTTGAGGCACAATGAGGCCCGTAGGTGTCTGGAGTGCAGGAGCAGCTAATAGTGAAAGCAGACAGGAAAATCAAAATGTTATCTACATACATATCACAGGTCCCATACTGCCATAGTACTGCCTACTCTTTATTTATGTGCTGATTCTCAGGAAGTATCTGATTTTATGAGCAATACTGACATCCCCACTAATAACAACGCACTTTGTTCATCAGAGTTGGAGGAATTACACAGGACTCATGCACTGCTTCAAGTCTGATCACATAGGGGAACCCACAGTCCTGTGTTACATTCATAAGTGCAGATTCAGAAAAGAGGAATTATCTAACATGATACTTGGGAAGAATGGGAACCTGGAATTCCCAACGTAAGCCAGAGACACCTAAACTTTGCATTTTAACTTCTTTTCCTCCTATAAAAGCAGTTGCCTCTAGCAATACACATGCCTTGGCAACACTAGGATTAGTGCTTATCCTAATCTATCTAAAAATATTCAACATCCATAACCTAGGAACATCTCCACTCACCTCTCCAGAGTGCAAGTTGCACTCCACCTCTACAAGCATAGATTTCAGATGAGCATTGTGGAGAAGANTATCCATAACCTAGGAACATCTCTACTCACCTCTCCAGAGTGACTCAAGTCAGTTACCCCTGCACTCCACCTCTACAAGCACAGATTTCAGATGAGCATTGTGGAGAAGAGGAGGAGGTTGGGGCTGGGGACATATAGAGAACAAACTCGTGGGCTGAAGGGATGCAATCCGCAGGAGGGACCTGGCCTGCTGGCCGCCAGCTGAAATGTGTTGTTATTTTTAGAGCATATCTTATTCACAGCATTGTACAAAAACAGTGAGACTGAAATGGGAATCTTCTGAGGCATCAGGTAACACTTCCCTTTTCTAGAGCCCTTTGTTTCCACATGGACCAAATTATAGGCTCTCTCAAATGTACCAACAAACTGAATGGCAGAAAAACCTATCAGAAGGCTCCTGTCAGTGAACTAGCTTGAGACATTTACCTGGAAGTATATGCTGAGGTATCTGCTCTTTACAGAGACTTATGGTAATTACATACTCTTGCTGAACTGCTCTTGGTGAGCTAAAGAAAAATACTCTGCAACAGTACTTATCTGTAGGATTTGAATCAGAGCATTCCAGTGCAGGTGATTTGGACCTTGGAGCAGTTTATTAATAAGTTGTCAGTACTTCTGCTGGCTGTAACATGCACAGTTGAAAAAACAGTTTGATAAGCCAGTTGAAGGCTACTAAACACTGCTCACATGGCAAGCAACCCCCATGAACTTAGGCTTGAAAAAAAAACACACAACAGTTTAATGCTTAACTGTGGTCTGGAGAACTGGGGAACAGCCTGTTTATTTTCATGAGAATCTGCAGATAAACCAAAACCATCTCCCAGATGCAGTAGTTCAACCTGGGCAGGCACAACAGCAGCAGGTCAGGGAACCAGATCACCTCGGCATGTTCAAAGTACAGCTCAGAGCTTCATGTTCAACTCCAAAGGACAGACCAAGGCAATCAAAGAGATTCCTAAGCAGGGGGGAAATGGCACTCTCGCCCACTTACCCTGGCAAAGATTAATCTCTTACCCACTTGAAATTGCTTAGAGGACAGCTTCACAAGGCAGGTAGTTCCCAAGGAGCTTTGACCAAGTTGCAGCTGTAACTTGTCATTGCCCCCATTCTTTCCCACTGCTAAAGTTACCTCACGCTGAGGCCTCTGTTATTCTGAATATGACACTGAAATCTAATGGACATGGGGACTTTTGCAAGCTTTGCAAGCATTGCTCTATTAAGATCCTGATTCTGGAGAACATTTCAGTACCTGCTCTTCAGTGCTTTCCAGAGCTAGAGCTGAAGGCATGCAAAGAGTGAAGACTGCAGTACCCCCCACTTGCAGCCTCCATGTCTACCCAATGCACAGCTGCCTTCCGTTCACCCTGGCCTTCACTTATCTTTGAATGTTTTGGGGAGCTAAAAAGCACCATTTTCCTCATATGCATTTTCCTCCTAACACAATAATGTTAACTATGCCAAGAGCAGCAACGAGTGACTTGGAGTCCAGAGCCCTGGGAGAATGAGGAGCAATGTTTGCACGAGTGCTGGAAAAAGCCATGTCACACTGTACTTGGGCAAGAAGTTAGCATCTAGGGAGTGCTCAGAAATAATCAATATGCCCTGAAAGCACCCATGCCTTTGGGGAAATGACTGAAAAATAATGCTGAAGGTGTAAAGCAAAATCAAGAATACCTATACTTGGAGGAACTATGAAGAGGACTTACTTTTTGGTAGGTACTGATTCAGTAAGTACTGAGGAAGAGAAGAGTTACATGTGGGAACAGATTTTGAGCAATTATGACTATACTAACATAATAGCAACACTTGTGAAAAAGTTTTGCTTTCTCTGACCTCGATTTAGTCACACACCTGTATGCCACATTACTGAGCACAAGTAAGAAACAACAAGTAAAGGCGGGTTGCTTTGTGCATAGTTTCCTTGACAAATACCTGTCCTGGCTACAGCTGCAAGTATGCTACAGACCTCTTTTAAAATCAAAGAAAAGCTCACAAGAAGCATCATGTACCAAGAAACATCCTGTCAGGCTCTGAAATGTGAGGAGTACTGAATGAGTATTTCTTCTGAGGTTCTTACAAGAACTGACAAAGCAATATAAGCCAGTGTTATGCCAAGCAAATATTTGTGGGGGCTAAGATTTTCATGCTGAAGCTGAGAACAAAATGCTTTGCAGAAAGCTGTGGCATGCTGTCGAGCCTGCTTGTTCCCATTGCACAGGGAGAGTTTTGTATTATATCAGAAAATTATTTATTTACCAGGTTATTTGCCACTATGGAAAATAAGATGCAGAACGCTCCGGCCGGTGCCGGTGTGCCCTGTAAACAAGAGCGTGTCCCCTAAGGGGCTGAATGAGCCTGCGGTGAGGATGGGCACAGCCAGACCAAGCCCCAGGGTCACCATGTCCATGGGAGCGTGTTCACAGGCAGCGCCCACGGCCAGCCCGCCACGCGGCTCTCCTCCTTTCTCCCTGACAGTGGGGAGGCTGCTTGTCTGCTGCAGACTCGGTAGCACTTGAATTTTTGGAGGAGGTGAAGGCATTTTGTACAGGTACCTGCTGTGCTGAGAATACTACTGAGTGGGGAGCACAATTCCCTGTCTTCGGTAGGCTCCCAGTAACTGAAAGCCTTTGTGGGGGCAAAGCTCTGCTCCTGCTCGCCTCCCCCATCTCCTCACTCCTGTTTGTCTCCAGGGGGAGGTGACCATCCTGCCTTGGGCGTCTGCTGGTCAGAGGCCAGCATGCTACATCTCACCTCCCAACGCTGGCACAGTAGCTTTGCACTAAGGTGGAGATGCGGGGCACCTGGGCCAGGCTTTGCAGTCTCCATTCCCACCACTGATATCTAATAAATCTAGGGTACTACAACCTATACTACAAATGCAATAGTTGGTACAAATATAGCAGAGTATTTTAGATAAGATTTTTATGTATAGTTTTGAAAAGTTACCTATAGCTGCCTGGTGTGTTCACACATGTAGCTCCATTCTGGCAGCCTAACGCAGTTCCAGCATAAATCTGGCATTCATTAACATCCACTGAACAGAGCAGGCCCTAATGCGAAATGGAAAACCAGTTTATTTTCCAAATAACTGAGAAATGAAGCAAACCATGGAGCTAATGTTTAATATCATTTCCAAAGATATATAAACTATGGGCTGCTATTAACAAAGTTTTCCTTATAAAACATTAAAACAAGACTCTATTGTCCAGCTGTGTTTGTGACCCTAGGTATCAGTCAAACAAGGGATAAAATATTTCAGATGTTTATAGGAAGCATATGGACACCACAGTATTATCATTCCCTATACTTTCCAACTTCCCAGAAAATGGCTCAGAAAACTTTCTGACAAAGCGGTTCTTTGTTTGTTTTAGATGGTGCTGTTTTATTAAAAATAAAAGTAAAGCTATTTTTATCCACTTTTGCTGGGACAACTTTCAGTTTAAGTGCATTTGAGAAACAGAACTTTTCAGTTTAAATGCATGCTCAAAACCCATTAAGGTCTTTGCCATTAAAGTCTTTGAATTTCAAAACTCAGAATGAGATTGGTTACTTACACATGCATTTGTTTTATTTCTTGAATAAACAACCTTCCCTTCATCCACTCTCCCTATATCTTCACATAGGAGCAACAGCAAGGTATGCAGTTCAGCTCACTCTGCTCAGCAACCTCATGCAAAGCAGTGCAGGGCCTGGCCATTAGTTTGAGTTTTTTGATATATTGATTTTTTGAGAGCAAATGTCCACCACTTAAACCAAATGAAGAATCTGAAGCAACTGCTTTGCAGTTAAATATGTCCTGAGGAATCTTAAAAATATACACCATGCTATAATTGCACTAAGTCAGGATCAAGCTTATAGTCAAAGGTGGATTCAAAGAAGCTAAAGACTCACCTGCCAGTTGCTGGGACAGAGGCAAAGGAAGCCATCCAGTAAGTTCACACAGGTCCCTGAGTTCTGACAGGGGTTGCTACTACACGCTTTCCTTCCGATGGTCTGAAATGCAGGCAAAGAGCAGGAAATGAGGTTATGTAGAGATTCATTAGAATTGATTTCCAAGAGAAACCTTTTTCTTTCTTTTTTTCTTTGCTTTTTTTCTTTCTGCCTTTTTTTTTTTTTAGTTTCTTTTTTAGCCAGGTTGATTTGCAAAGGTTTTGACTTGCTGTTTTGCTCATATCTGCACAAAATAATGACTATGATTTGTTTTGCACAGTGTGGCTAACTGCAAATAATGCAAAGAGGAAAGCTCTGTAAGAAATAACCATGAATAGAGGCAATTCCTCTATTCTAGCAGAGTATCTGTGGTTGTAGCTGCAGGATTATTTTGACTTCTTGATTTCCTGTACTGGCAACTGTAGCTGTACCTTTGTCACAAGCTCACAAGTGCGGAGTTGAACTCCTGAACAACTAAGAGTTGAAAATGAGCTATTTCCAGTACAATGAAACAATCCAGTTTTAATTCTCAAGTCTTCATCTTGACAGATCAGTGAAAGAAGAGTTTATTTTTCCTTAGTATCTGGTGTTATTCTTGAGTCTACAACTGTTTTTCCTTTAAGGAATGCAGGCTCCTACATAGTTTATATTTTGGAGGAAGGGATATCATCTCCTTTATAAATCTAATTTTTTTTTAATCTCCTGTTACCACAGAAAGTTTTCCTGAATAATGCATGAGAGGAAAGAAACCATTCCCCTATTTAATCATTGTAACCTTACTTTATTTGCTTGGAGTTGGACTTTTCTTTTTTGATCTGTGTATCTCCCAGTTACTTACCTGCTCTAAATTTTGAAGCTGGATGTTGAGATTCACTACCTGCAACAGAAATGCAAATTACATTGTGCTTGGCTTTGCAGTGACCATAAAGATATGTACTGGCCTGACTGTAAGCTAGGACGCTGGTTGCCAATAGGCTAGCAAAGTATTTTCTTTTGGGAAAATCAAATAGCTGTTATGTCAAACTGGTTGCCAGCTGGGCTCATATCAGTCTGCATACACTGGGATTTCAGTGTGTTGGGCTCTTTGGAAAATCACAACTTAAATATGTGTGAGTTTGGCTGCACAAACAAAGACAGTGTTGTGAAGATGTATTCCAGTGCTCAACTTGAAAAATGCAAATGTTCCAGCAGGACTGCTGAGGTGAGCTTGGGCACACGAAGCCTGATCTTGGAGACAAGTACACTGAAAGCCAAAAACGAATGTTCGCCATATCCCAAGGGCTGTAACTACAAATAACAAGTTGAAATTGTATCGGTGAAAATGATGGCTATACGGGCAGTTTCTCTAAAAGCAGGTCTGCTGGGCTGTAAAGAAATTGTGGCAACAGCCTAACAGAAGGTACTGGTAAACATGTCACAAAAAGAGTTCTGAATCCTTGGTTGGAGAAATATCTTCAGTAGTAAGGAGGGGGCTGAACTACCCCACAGGTCTGTTCTTTACAATGCTAATATCTATAACCCATTTCACCTATGGAAGGGAATATCTGTAGTCCCTTTTGTGAATTTAATGGGATTTCACTTCGTAGAGATGATGACAGTGAACAATAGAACAATCCTGCTACCTGGAAACTAAGCAAATTACAGAAATATTTCCACTGCCTGCAGAAATGCTGAATCGGGCCATGCTCACAAGCTGACAGAGACTCAGAGCTGAAGTCCAGAATACCGAAATGTATCAGATCAATATGTTAACTTGAGGAATGGAAAAATCAGACCTCTAATGGAGCACGCACAAGACTCACCTTGGAATTCAGCAAGGCAATCTGATCTGACATGTTCTGAGAGGCACCAAGACCTTTCCTAAGTTCTTGAATATCAACAGTATTTTGCCTCACCTACATTTAGAAGAGAAAGTAGGATGGTGTGAAACAAGTTTTACTTGCTCAAAAGATTAGAAAAGTTTGGTTCTTACTGTTATAAAGTCCATGCAAATACGGAGAGCTCTGTTCCATACACAATTTAATTTTTTAGTTACTTAATGTAATATGATCACTTTATGAGTCTTTAATAGCACGCATTCATATTAATGGGCCAACAAAGATAAGATAAAGGAACAATCATAAAAGCCACATCAAATTTGCTATGATAATTTTTAAAGAAAATTAAACTGTTAATGTGGAAGACTGAAAGTGAAAACATGTTAAGAAAAAGTAGCTGTATCACCTGGCTAAAAAGCTCTGCAAGGTCGTCTTCATTAATTTTTATTTTCCCCAGTGGTCCAGTCCTAAATTCAATATTTTTGCTGGAGCCAGTATGGAACACTAAGTTACCCTGCTCAGAGGACAAACGAGGCCTGTTGTCGTAGGGGAAAAAAAAAAGGAGCATTTAGCTACACTGTCAAAAAGTATGGAAAAAAATATGCATTTAAGTCTTTTGTTCCCATTAACAGCACTTAAAACACAGCAAAGAGCAAATCTGTTTGCAATTGCCACTAGCAACGGTACTTACTGCTCATCATAAATGTCTCTTGTATGCCTCTCTCTTTGATGGCGGTTTGGTTCACAGCTCAGTCCGGAGAGCACCAGTAAGGCCATGAAAAGCGCAGGAGCCGCAGCGGGCCGCAGCATTGCTCCCCGCTCGCGGCCGGGGCTGAAGTGAAACCTCCCGTGCAGAACTGTGCTTTCGAGAGCCCAGGTGCCCTTTGCTCTCCTCCAGCGCTTCCTTCACAGGGTGCCCATTCCACTGTCTTGCCACGTTCAGGTAAACTTTATCTCGGGTATCTTAAAGATTTACAGTATGCAAATAGCCTAGACATTACACATATCATTCCCTTCGCCCTCTCCCCCTTTCTTTGCAAGAGCTTTGACAGATAATTAATCAAAATCCACCCGGATTTGATCATTGTCCCTCTGGCCTTTGTACAGCAGCGCAGCCCCTGCCTTGGAGCACCTTCCGTCCTGCAGCTGGGGCCCGTGGCGCATGGGCGAAGGAAGGAAGCTGTGGAAGCCTGTCCACAGCTGTGGAAGGCATATATATATATATTATATATACATATATAATATGTATATATATATATAAACTGCAGTGGCTGGCAAGGCATGTTTGTGCTGAAGGAGAAGCTTGCAGCCAGTAATTCCCTGGACAGATGACACAAACAAGTCAGCAGCACCACACAGAATCCCAGGAATTGCANGCCCGTGGCACATGGGCGAAGGAAGGAAGTATTTGCCAGCTGTGGAAGGCACATATATATATATATTATATTTATAAAATATATATATATATATAAACTGCAGTGGCTGGCAAGGCATGTTTGTGCTGAAGGAGAAGCTTGCAGCCAGTAATTCCCTGGACAGATGACACAAACAAGTCAGCAGCACCACACAGAATCCCAGGAATTGCAACAGGCAGGGACAATTTAACCAAATACGGTTGCTCCGGCTTGGGAACGACGCGGGCTGCAGATGCGGGGGAGCTGGCTGCACACCGAGGGGCCTGCGTGCTGCTCGGCAAGGCAGGCCGCGTTCACTGCACGCACCGGGCTCCCGCTTTCAGGGCCTCCACACACAATGCAGAAACCAAACGGGAATTGGCACGAGGCTCCACGTTAATTGAAAAATGAAGATTCATGTGTTCTGAGAGCCAGCCTTCAGATCTTAATCTCATTTTCCTCCAGCCTTCAGGAGCACCCCCCTGCCTTCCCGAAGGCAGAGGCCCTACCACGATACTCCTGTTTCTTGCCATGGCCGCGCTCCCTCCCGCACTGCCCTGCCCGGACAAGCGGTTCTGCCTGGACAAGTGGCAGAGCGCCGGGCTGCCCCACAAACACATCACGCGCTGAGGAGCGGGCGGCTGGCGGCAGCCCCAGGCACGAGGGTCTCCCGGCCTGGGCGCTCCTCGTGCCTAAGGCTCGGTCGCTGCCGCAGCAGCAGCTGTGGAGGGTCCGTGTCCTGCCCTTCACCACCGCTGTGCCTCACGGCTCCAGCGCTTTATCCTCCTTCCAGAAAGTCAGCTGGAAGTGACGCTTCCTGCTGCTCCATCTTTTGCTTTTGCCAGAGCTCCCATATTACCCTGACCAAAGGTTTCACTGTTTTCCTTAACTCCCTTACAGGTGCTTTGAAATTCTTTTTCGCCTTAATGCCAGGAGCTTCCTGAACATCCAGTCCCAGCACCATTTGTTTCTTCCCTTCCTGTTCAGTAGATAGCTCAGGCTGACCACATTTCAGAACTCGGCCGAACGGGGTAGAGCAGAAACGGTTGTAGCTGCCCTTGCTGGAAGGTCGCGGTAGGCACCGCTCACCGGTGATGCTGGAACCACAGACTGCTGCAGAGGCTGCTGAGCCTTCTGCACCTGCTGTCGTCACCCTGCACTTCCTCTCTGCTCCAGTTTGCACTTGTGGTTTTCCCTTTTCTTCTGACAGGGAAATTCTGCCCGCACGTGTCTGTGACATGCCTTGAAGCTCCGGGGTTTAATGAATTCTACAGCTTTCCGCAGCTTACAGAAGTGCAATGAGGTCAAAGCCTTCTGCAGCCTGAGAACTCTGGAAGCACAGCAGCATCCCACCACCACCACCACTGTTTTCTTTGCATGAAGAACTAGCTTCTATTACTTTATTATCTGTGCTTTTGAAACCTATCTCCTAATTCAGTACAGTGACAGTCCGCTGACGGGGTTCCTTGTGCTCAAGCAGACTGTGATGCAAATAACTCAACGGCTAGTGCTGCTGCCTAGAGATCTGGAAGGGCAGGGGTGAAGATTCCCCTGATGCCACAGGGTACAGTCCTTCCCATATGCCTCCATCCACAGTCGTGTAGCAGCAGCTCAGTTTTCTGGCTGGCAGCAATATTCCCCACCTCTGCAGCAGCCTGCGGCCTCCAGGACACTGAGCCCACCAGGCCAAACGGGAGAGGAACATGAGCAAGAAACCCCATGTGCTGTCTTTCACCACCACAATGGGTGGCAAAATCCCCTAGGTACAAAAAAGTAGAGTTGGTGTAAACTTTCATTGCATTCAATCCACAAGAGCTATGATATTTCACACCATCTGAGGATCTGTCCCCACATATATTTACTGCTTATTCCTTTCTTTGTTCTGAAACGTCTGTTCAGGAACAGGAGAGCATAGATGAATCTGATCAATGGGGACACCTTCTGCATCTGCATATACTTGTACTGCCCATGCCCATTAATATTTTTCATGTCTTTATCCATATTTATATGGGTTTGTTTTGCTTTTTGTCGGCCTATTCAGCTTTTATAACTGTGATGCTCTCAACTTAAAAAAAAGTACATGCAAAACCTTCCTGTGTTTCCTAACAAACTGGTTGAATGTTTGCACACTTTAAGGACTGATTTTCACAAAGTCCCTCATGTTGACCACAATCTAGACTTCAGTTGTGACCCAGGAAAAAAAAATCTTTCCTTTTGTGTATTCTTTTCTTCAGTATACTGAGGATGCATTGATTCTTTCTGCTGCTTATAGGTCTTTGAATGAAGCTCTTCTTTCCAACTAACTCCAGAAAGAGAGTGGGGAGTATGTTGTTACATCAAGAAGAAGGAACTCTTTTACCTTCTTTCCATGCAGGTTTTATAGCTTAGAAAACAATTCACCTGGCGGTCAAATGAATCTCACTTAGCACTGCTTATAGAATGGAAAGAGCTCTTGGCATCGCTAAAACGGTATCTAGAACAGTGCTTTCTACTTCATTAGACCTCTGAGATTTTATTTAATTTACCTCTGTTTCTAGTGAATATACCTCAGGACGGCCAAACTGTGAAATCTAAGAACTATGTTAAAGAGAAAAGTAGGTGCACACCTTTTAATTTTACTGAAATACGCTCGATTGAGCCATCATTTTTGGAGGAACAGAATGGAAACCCTGTAAATATCTGGCATAAGAATAGCAGTTGTTCTAGCAAGCAGTGCTGGCATGAACGCCTCCTCGTGAGACAGGCCATTCCATTACCTCACCAGCACTATGGCTGAGGAAACATCTCTGAGGAGAATAGGTTGCTCACAGACTTGGCAGGAAGCAGCAGAACATTTGCCTCCATCTAATTCTGGCTGAAGTTCATGCTGTACAAGCCGTGACTGCGATTTACCACCATCTTACGATTCTGTATGGGGCCATGTGGTCTGTAGGTCTCCAGCAATACCCAGTCACTGTGCAAGACATCACTGTAGTAGACCTATAGGTGAGCACTAGGTTATGATCATAATTTGATGTGCACTGATTGCGCCGAGAAGGTCAACTTGGTCATAGACAAAACACAAGTCCATGACAGTGCCTCCTTCTTTAATGAGGCAACAGCAGCTGTTAGTAGGCATTCCAAAGCTGTAATTCCTCTTCTGAATAATATTCTAATGTTCAAAAGTGACACACCACAGTCCTATTGCTACCTACGTAGTCAGAATGTGCAAATTGATGGTGTAAAAAAAATGTGTAGTATTAGATTCATTGCTTTCAGTGTGTTCCCTGCAGTTCTAAGAGGATCGAGCACTAATCTGAAATTAGGCCTTATGTGGGGGATTATACCACAGAGTTTACCTCACTTGAAACGTGGGAGATTCTATGAAAAACATAACATGGGAATGGTTAGTTTTGTGGTGAAGAGGTAGGTGTCCAAAGACATCAAATTCTACTTAACATCAAATGGAAGTACTAAAATCCCTTCCTGAATGTGCAACAATTCCAGTATGAAATTTGGTGCTAGAACAGGCACTCTTTCTAATGCCTCCCTCCGGCCAATTCCCTTTGTTGTCCTTTACCTATAACCATTCTTAACCGCTTCTTCCTTCTCTTACATGTATCTGGAAAGATTTACGGCTGCAGTATCTTCCTCAGATGCTCTGAAAACCTGCAAAGCCCTATTTTGCATGTCACTCTACAGATTTTACTTCCCAGCATTTTGTCCTCTTGTACCTGCTTAAGAATTTGCTACTTTAACACAACTACGAGGTGATGAAGTTAATAATTTATCTGAAGACGAAGTTGAACTAACTGCCCAGAAAATCGAGGTTTTCGCTTTTAAATTGAAAATAATAAACAGACGGCTTTTGGATTAGTTGGCTGGAATTTACCACCCTAATTCATCCTTGATTCCTTTACCACAGTGGAGGCATTTATAATGTATAGGTCTCTTTAGGCAGAAGACTTGCATTTTGGCTGTGCTGTCTTTCTGATTTTACTTCCTATGTGTATTGCTTTTACAAACCATCAATTTGATCCATTTGGTTTCATTCTTTTTTTGAAATTAGGTTCATGACAAAGTTCCCAGTCAGCAACATTGGCTTCATTCTTTCCTATTGATTATTCCAGTCCTTTCAGCATATTTGAATTGTTTCAATGCAGACTGGAGTTATTTTTAGAGACTGCCATTTTGCATAGGCGCCCTTCTCCACTAATAACCCTAAAGCTATGAATGGACCTGTCTGCACAACCTCTCCCGAATCTGTTCTGTTCACTTTATTGAAAAGTTTAGGTCTGAGCTGTACACTGCAAGTGCATGAATTATTTGCTATGTATCGATACTGTAGTCGCAAATATCGGCATTCTGTCACAACACAAATGTAAGAAAGCAAGAGTCATACTGGGTTAGAAGATCTGTCTGGGTCAGGACACTGTCTGGAACAGTACTCAAAGCAGAAAATTATGGAAGGAAGGGCACATGAGAGGGCAAGCACATACAAACCCTTTCCTAAACATTCCCTTGGCCTCCATTTATCTGCAGCTTGGGGACTTCTTCAGGCAGAATTCTACCTATTCTGCACTCCTCAAAGGCTTTTTCTTCCATGGATTCATCTAGTCTTCTCTTGAACTCTTCCCCGTGCACCACCTTAAAGGCATGCACAGTCAATAATATCATATCAAAAGTAAGAGAGATACACAGTTGAAATGCAATGCAGAAGTACTAATTCTGGGTAGCATCACTGTTTTATTAAGTGCAACCTCTATAAATAAAATGAGATTAAGCATTTTAGGGAAAAACACAAGAAATAATCAAACCTACTTATTACTCTTCAGTTGTAAGAACATATGTTTGAGCAATTAAGGTGTGTTGTTTCCAAATAACAAGTTGTACCTTAACGAAAAATTGCAGTAGAGTCACATAAGCCCAGCGCACAAGCCAAAGCACAGAACAAGATGCCTTCAACCAAGATGGGTTTTCAGGATGTATTCCTGCCTTTGGAGAGACAGCAACTCCCACCTGGAGGAGCTTTTAAGGACTTCTTTGTAGCAGTTTTCTGAGTTTTAGTAACAGCTCTGTGAAGGGTGCCCAACCCAAGCAGCTGCTCAGAGAAACCCTGAAATTCCTTCCAACAGCCCTGTCCCATTGGAAGCGCTGTATTCCAGTAAATTTTATCCCCTCCAACTCTGTTTCTTGCTTCATCAGAGCTCTATGAAAAGATCTTTTGTCTATATATTAGGACACGCACTTCATCCCACTGTTACAAAGATCATCTGGTGATATAATGTATTTTTTTTCAACCCCAGTCATCAACTAAATATAAAAATAATACAAATTTCTTCATGCTCTTCACAGTAATATTTAAATTGACAAGTAATCGCTCACTTAGTTTTTCCATGCACTCTTGGTTAGCAGTAACTTATTCAACGAGCTCCTACTAAATGAGTATATGCTTCTTTTAATCTCTGGAATTCATTTCTGGCTAGGTGCCTAGTTTCTTATACTTTGGCATTATTTTTCCTAGGATATTTCCTTGACCACTTCTAATTTATATACTATAAATATATATATATACACACACTAATATACTGTATTCTTTTAAACACCATACAGAAAAAAAAACACGGAGCACTTATGTGGTTTCTGATATCTATGAGACAAAATATACTACATTTCTAATGGATTTTATAAAATTATAAATTTTATTAAATTTTATAAAAATATACAAAAGAAAAGAAATACAGTTCAGTATTCCTACAGAAGGTTAGTGGAACACTAAACTTCAGTGGGAACAGCAAATAGAATAGGAAAAAAACACATCAAGTGAGCTGAAAATTAATAGTTCATCCTTGCAATGCAACAAATAATTGAATTTTCAATTTGTTTCAGAAATTTGCTACAACTGCTACCATAGAATACAGTCACCAAATTATCATACCTGTTTGGATTTCAGTTCAAACATTACTATTGAGATCTCTCTTCAGAGAACACAATGGACATGTCCATGACTATAGTTGAGACATCTGACAGTAGTACGCCGGCTCAATGTTCTTGTACTTGTTCAGCTTGTACTACACACAGGCCTGGCAAGCCTTACACTCCTCATAAGGAGATGAGCGAAAAGTAAAACAAAATGCCTAATAGCAGGGGTCTTATGTTCACTGTATGGAAGGATGCACCTCCATTGGGAAATATTAAGTTCATCTACCAAAAAAAAAGATTCAAAGCTTATGTATGTAATACATTCTCTAAGGCAACTGCCACCCTCTGTAAGTGCATAAATATGATACCCCTAAATATGACATCTTCTTCTTCAATGCACATTCCTAGGCTTGAGGGAATGTGGCTAAATTATCTTCATAAGCAGATATATTTCACATGCGCAGAATAACTGAGCTGTAGAAGTAAAAATAAAATTACATTTATCTCCTCCCAATTTCTGAGTTGTCATGCAGATTTCACTCATTTTACCTTTCAGCTGCTCTTGTAATCACATTTCACTGCTGTTAAAATGCTTACGCTGAAGTTGCAAAGTACTGTACAGATGTGCAAAACACTTATTATTAGGAGACTGCTTGAAAAAAAAGAAAGCAACATGATCATCGAGCGAGGTCAAGCAGGTGCAATTCAACAGAGCTCAGTAAACAAGTCTATTAGTGACAAATAGATGGGAGACGAAACAGCTCACCCAATTTAGCTGCACTGACTTTCCAGGAATAGGATGGGTAAAATACACAAAGATGTATTTACAACGCTGAAATCTGTTATCTTTAAATATTAGCTGCTTTGGAAACAAATTTGATTAATAAACAAATTTTAGTCTTCACAGTCAAATTAAAAGACTGCGCTGCTCTATCATAGTTTTACATGCAGACTTTCAAACTACACTTTAATACAGCTTGCCAAGGAATGGCATATACATTAAAAAATCATTTAAACACTAAAGAATTTTGTACATAAAATTATGATTTCCTTTGCTATGGTTTGACTGTTCAGATCACTTTAGAGAGGAACAGATCCTCCCATTTGCATGTATCTCCAAGAACAATGTAATCTTCAAGACTATGTAGTCATTGCAACATATGCAAGCAAACATAAACTATAGTTTATAACATAGTCCGAAAACACACTTGCTCCTTGCAAAGTTTAGTAATAGGTACAACCTAAAATTGTTACTCCTTTCTGCTATTACAGTGTTATAAAGTGTTATACAGTGTTATAAAGAAGACATCCAGAATTCATCTTTCTCTTAGACAAGAGAGCCCAGTCCTGAGTGCTCTCTTTCAGGAGAATCTATTTCCACTGTACTTTTGTATTTGGAATACTTCAAGTGGCCAAAATGTTCCCAGAGAACAAGACAGGCTGCAATAGCTCAGCTCAAGCTTTTCCTGGTATAGTAGTCCAGAAGCTGCATGCATGCTAAGGGTGAAGAAGAAATAAACAAGGAATCAGAGTACATAAGTACATTCTGGGTGCCCAAAGGGAATGGGCTCATCCCAACATTTACTCATCATCCTAGCAGCAGTATTAAGTTTTGTGAAGAAGTCTTAAAAGACAACCATACAGTTTTTCTCTCTAGAAATTCTTCCTTGGGTAGGCCCAGAGTTTTAAAATCTTTTTATATCTTGCATTGTGTAGGTTTTTGGTAAGCACCCATAATCTCATCCTGCATATTTTAAATGAATATAAAACAGAAACAGCCAAGTTATTGTCAGAGTTGTGATAACTCTGAAATATTTTTATTCAGTTGCCCTGAAACAAATTCCTTCAGACACAGTTGGGTTCCAGAAACCTACAAGTATCTGGAAAGGATCAGATAAACATAAACTCATTAAAGTTCATATACAAAATACCACATTTAATAGTTTCATTAGCTATAAAAAAAACACATCCGAATTTCAGACTTTAAATACAATAATTCTTTTAAGAATGGATCACATATTTACAGATGAAGAAGACATTTTCCATGTCTTTCCATGGCATTTCCACCATAAATACAATATTAAAGATACACAAGAACAGTTCAGTAGAATACCTGGACCGATATTTTTCTCAGCTATTATTTTTGTTCAGACACTATCAGCTTTCTCTTAAAGATGAAAGTATTTTCTGTCATCGGTCATACTCATCAGGTTCCATTTCCAAGTCATCCAAGGAGCAAGGAGATGAGTTTTGCCACCACATGTACATTTAGGCTGTTTCCCAGGAGACGGTAGCGTTGCTTTATCGTTACTTTGTCAGGGAAGCCTAAAACAGAAACACTGCCATTAATCTGGGTTTGTTCCTAAATTTTGGTCTCCTGCTATTTTAATGAACAATTCTTAATATAGTTATGATAGACTGCAGCTTACGTATAGGTTTCCCCACACACTCTCACATAAAATTCACAGCATCACAAAAGTAATTTCCACTGGTTCTTCCATTTGCAGTACAGCCATTTCTAAGATTTAACAAATAGCTTTAAAACACAGCCTTACTCTGCGACTAATGCTAGTGTAGTCTCACTTCATATGGCTCTGGAAGCCCAAAATTCTTGCTGAAGCACAACCACCTCGGCGAGGACAGCAGTACCTACAGCCCTGCACAACTGCTACTCTACAGATTATCAGCTGAACAATCAGCGAGGAAAGTGGCCACGGGCCGAAAGGAAATACACAGAATGTGCAGATTTACTAAAGTGCTTCTCTCCACAACCACTGTATTTTACTTCTAACCTGAGCTCCTCTTACCAGTTAAGGCAAATCAAGCCAGTCTGACTGCACAATAAACCCCAACACAGGCTGGGCTATGAGCAAGGCTTACAGCAGCAAGTCATCAATCACCTGAACAAATTTCCATGTCATTCAACCTTGACACCCTGTGGAATGCATTAAGAAACATAGACAGCACCAAAAACGTCCTTCCCATTAGAAGAGCAAGGACTAACAGAAAGAAAGGAGGACCAGAAAAAAAAAAAAAAAAAAAAAAAAAAAAAAACAGCTCGGGTGTGGTAAAGGTCTGCACTGTGCATTAAGGGCACAGAGGCAGGAGAGAAACTGAGAAGTTAGTTATCAATACCCAGTTAGTCAGCTATAGCTGTCTTGGCTCACACTGCTACTCGTGTTAGCTGTGTGCGTTTGAGTGCATCTGCTGTAACTGTAGTGAAAGGCAGAGGTTCAACACGTCATGTCATTTGCTGAGCTGCTCTAACTTGACCACATCATATTATTTGATCAGACTCTAGGAAGAAACACCTAACCGCCCCTGTGGACACCAGCACCCAGACCAGCTTTGAGGGATACACCTAATGAGCGTGCCTAAGTGACAGACACGCTCAGAAGCTTTCACAGCCCTCCAGTGAAATCCTTTTCCAGGGAGGCTCAGGAGAGAGCACGGCTAGGCAGCAGCCGAGCCAAGGGCAGGAAACTGAGGAGGAGGAGGTGTCTGGGAGGAGCTGTTCCATCCTTCTCTGCCAGCTATTAATGCCTTGGTCATGGACTACTCTGGTAAACACATCTTCTGCCAGTTCCAGCCATTCTGCCCAGCTCCCTGGCACTCATGTTTGGACACCCAATTCTTCTCTCTTTAGAACAATCACTTAAATTCCCACACAAACCTCCTAAGTCAGAGTTTTCACTCAAGCCACTGGATAAGGCTCTGAACTTAACAATTATAAAATAATATATAAAAATGAGTGCACAATTGTACACAAACACATACACATTTATAGCTCAATAATCATATCTAAACAGTAAAAATTCCAGGGTTGCTCCTACTGCCTCTTGGCAGCTCTAAGCCTGGATTATTTTCAGGACTCGCTGCCTCTTTTATGCCCGTTAGCTTTATCTTGTACCACCCCTCTTCCTGCTCAAGTGTAGGCTACATGAGGAAGACACATGCAGTAACTCACAGTATGTGTGTACTCGGTGCACAGTTCTGAACTTTTCTGAACTTTCTTCATATCATCTAAGTCACACGTTACCTAACAGCGCTGCAGCCTTAGCAATACCCGCTACCAAAGAGTGCTGACTTTCCAGCAGGCTGTTGTTTGTTTCTCAGTAACGTAGACATGTTACTAACAGAAAAAAAAGGAAAAGGATCATCCTGATGTCACTCTGATGAAAACAAGTCAGAGCTGCAAGAATCATGTGGTCACTTTTAACAATATTGCTGTGGGACCCATGATACTGACCGAGGCAAATGACTAGTATTTCATTGACCCCTAGTGCAATTACTACATTAAGATTCTAAAAGCATACACAAATCTGTTAATGTTAAGAAAGAACAATGACTGTAACTCTGCATCTCCTGTGTAGGAGGGAGTTGCATTATAGATCCATTTAAACAAAAAAGTTCCTTTTGTTAATTGTAGCTGTAGCTAGGAACAGCATCTGCTACCAAAGCTTCCTGACATTCACTTCACTTAAAGCATATTTTCATCTTACAGTTTTCTCATTCTTTAGTTTTTTGGGGGCCAACACATTTGCAGTGGGTACATTTTAAGGATTTCTGTTAAAAATTTCAGCCCAAATGGTACTGTCACTACAGAATACAAGTGTAGAGAAATTATAGCACGTCTTCCTATGAAAATTCCACATTTCCCACCAATGGCTTGAACTTTAACACAGAACAAATGCTGTCAGGAATACACACTTTGCTGTAGCTATAAATATAGTAAATTACAAGCCTTTGGGAGGGAAAAAAAGAAAAAAGAAACTTTGCAAATACTCAGAATACTCAGCTAAGTTTCCAAGGGATTCTAATCACCTAGAAGCAAATAACAGTTTTGCAAGTACACATTGGGAAACTTCTAGATTCAAACACAGAGAAAAGAAATGTCAGACTTGTGACTCAGTGTACTGGGAAAGACTTATTCTGCATGTGAATCAGGAGTGTGTGACGGAGGGAATTGCTGGATGAGAAAGGCTCATTTCATTTGCTGTGGAAGTTGGGAGTGTAGTGCAGCAAGGCAGGGGCCTGCAGGAATTGTGAGGAAAGTCTGTTAAGACAAAAAGAGAATGGAAAGAGATTCCCCTTTCAGCACAGGAACCTGTCCCTGACACTACTGCACAGTTCCTAGGTTACAGAAGACAACTTTGTTAAATGAGTGCTCCATAGATAGTGACTACTTGGAAGCTTCTCACCTTTACAAGCTTGAATTGTTGTGAGAGTTCAGTTCTTTTTCGTGTAAGTAACGAAGCTCACAGCTGCAGCAAAGATGAGGTCTGAGCAGAGGAAACATTGCTTCATTCCAGCCACTTGGAAACAGGAATGCTCAGGGTTTCACAAGATTTTACAAGCTGGACACTCTAAACTAATGGTGTCTTCCAAACATAAATTTCTCTCTGCCTCAGTCCTCCCTTTGTAAGATATAAACATAAACCCCACCACATTCCTCATTGGTATTGTAAAGGCATTTTTAAGGTCTAGGAAAACCCAGCTATTATACTGAACACCATATTTCAAAAAGAAATGGACAACTCTCTGTTCAAAATGGAGCTTGATAACATGATCAATTTCTTTTAATAACTGAGAGGATGCATGCAGAATAATGAGAAAACCACACACTGAATAGTAATTCAATATGCAGCCCCGCTGAGATTGTTAGGTTTCTTTACATTAGCCTAAGCCAATTTGGAGGAGATCTGTGCTAAGACAAAGGCTGTCTGCAGAATATTAAAGAAGGCAGGCTATGAAAAAAAACTGCATATGGGCATGTAACTCAACAGCGCACACTAAGTACTGTTATAAAAGCAATCTTGGTTCTGTCTACTCTGAATGTTTAACTTAGCAACTTTGATACTGTTTTTTTAAATTAAATAATTTGCAATGTAAATGAGAAAACTAAGCATATCTACAAAAGGAAAATATATACAAACTACAAGTCTTCTTTAAAACACTAAGTCACACGGGAATTCAAAGGAAAATAAAACAAATTACTCAAGGTCACTGACATCTGATTCTGCGGAGGCTGGTATTGCTGAGAGATAATCAATTGAGCTGATGGGATGGCAGTAAGCCAGGCTCCTTAGAGGCTAACAGGCTTTCTTGTCTTTATTTATGAAAGGGGAAGAGGAATTCTGGTGAATTTGTTGCAGACTTAATTCTGCTTGACCTATATGCAATATAATGGTATTGTGTAGTCTTGCTCCTTGAATCCCTCTTCTCCACAAAAACAGTTAGGAAATTAAGTATCTCACCTTCTTCAGCCAGCAGCTAGTTGCTGTTGGTCTAAGCCTTTGTTGGACCAACAGCCTTTTCTAGAAAATAGAGGCCTTAACAGATCATTAACTGAAGAGTCTGGCTGCTCCTGAACAAAGAAGCATCTGTATCTTGTGAAATCCCCCTCTCTGTCAACAGCTGCAAATGTGTGGAAGAGAAAAAGTAAGTGGTTCAGACACGGAGAACCAACAGACTTCCTAAATTGGCAGGATATGTGACTTATTACAGTTGTTGGTAATCCTGCCTGCTGCGTAAATAGTTTAAAACAAAGGTCTTCCTTCATTGCCATTCAGTAATACAGCATTTCTCAATCCAAAATTATTTTTTCCTGATTTATGAAAACAAATATAATGATAAAGATTAGTTTTTATAAACTATGAAAAAACTAATAGAAATTCAGAGAAATGTTAGCCAAGTAATAAGAACCAATCATTAAAATAAAGTGGTATGAAAAAGGCTGCAGCACAAAAAGCATGAATTACTACTCATCAAAAAAAAAAAAAGTCAGAATTTCATAAAAATGAAGTAGAAACAGGGGCTTTGCAAGCACATACCAAATTCTGGAGGGAATCCATGGAGATTTGCTATTTCTCTTGGGGTAAAGTACCTCAGTTTTAATGTTGACAGTTTCATAAGCTTCTCTTCTTCTGGTATCATCTCAATGCATTTAAAAGCTGATTCAAGCTATGAAGAAGATCCAAAACAACAGATATCACTGATACAAGTAGAACATGTAAAGTTATGCTGTAACACTCACATCATAACAGATTTTCTCTTTGACTATCGAAGTGCCAGAGACAATAGCATGTTTTGTTTGAAATTATGATTGGTATTACATTTTTTTCAGCTTACATCTCTACACATGCATTTACAAGAAAGAAACCAATGTTGCCACGTGGGAATCCATCATTTCTTCCTTCAGTTACAAGTCATAGCAATATTCAGTGAGACAATCAAAGGACTATAAACTTTTGTCAATAACAGAATATGAAGAATGACTCAATAGCCTGACCATCTACCAGAATTTACTGTATGGATGCAGCTGTTTTAATACGTTTGCTTTGAGGTTATTCTAAATTCCTATGTTGGATTCCTCATGTGTTTAGAAATGCCATGTAAAATCTGTGAATGGCACAGAAATGCAGGAGGATATGCTTATGTACAGCATATATTTTGTAAAAAGTCTCTTTAAATAATGGTTCACACATATATTTTTTTAACCTTTCCAAAGGCTAGAGACTACTTTTTAAAGAAAACACATTTCTATTCAAATATTTTAAACATTTGACAGACTTACTGGACATCAGCGTAGAAAAAAAAGGCTGGAGAATCATAACATGATAAACTAAGTTATTCATAGAATTAGTCCATTTTAACATTTTTACATACCCCCGTGAAATCACTATGTGATGCAATAGCCAATAAAATAACAGCAACTGTATTCTCCTCCACAGAGGCCCACATGTAATCCTGATTTAAATAAACTGTTATTTAAGAATTCAGTTGTCTGAAAAATGCAGCTTTAAAAGCCTTTTTGTTATAATAAATTCAGAACAGCAAAGCAGAACACAGATGAAACGAGTCTAAAAATAAAATATTCACGTATTAGTCTAGACAGTCTTACCTGTACATCTGCTGCTGTCTGAAGAACTGAGCCTGTGCCTTCCACATAGTGTCCATACCTTACAAAACAATAAAAAGTGTTACGTGAATATTTTCATTGGACTTCAAAATCCTGACAAGTGAAAAGATACAGGGGGCTTAAGGAAGTTCATTTGCTGTGATTAACACACAGTTTCCTGAATAGATAAAACAAAAGTCCTTGTTATTAACAATGCTAACCCTGGAAGTGCACTTCGGTCTTTGAAAATAATCCCTGGGGACAAGGGTGTAATCAGTGCCTAAGGGTCTATCCATGCTCATGCCTTCCTCGGGCAACTGTCCAAGGAATTCAAGTAAAGCATCATCTGAAAGGGCCATCTACACAGCACTCACTGATTTTATACTGCTAAAACAAAAATGGTCCTAGGAGCTCAAATCGGCTCTCCATACTTCAAAGAGGACAGGACCACTACATTAGTATGGACCTACAAGTTGTATTTAGTTCCATCAGAGACAAAACAGTTGAGTCAGATTGCAGAGTCTCCAGAAAAGGAAGCGAGAAGATGGTCAGGTTTCTGTGCAGAACAAGTAGCAAGAAAAAAAAATCTGACTAAATAGTACGTTAACCAAAATTATAAAACCATAGGATAGTTTTTTAAAATCCTTTGTGGTTGATTACACAACTACATGTTTGCTCTACAGTCTCTCCAAAGCTATCATTTCAATTTAATTATGTCCTTGCTGGGCTTTCAGAAACATGTTCTGCTGATCTAAACAACAATTGTGCATGAATGTTCTGAACTGAAAGAGACTAAGACAGGAAAAGAGAAAGTTTTTTGCATGATGGAAGAACTTGAGAACATCTCCCACATCAAATGGTGGTGGTCTGCACCTACCACTAACAAATACTATTCCCTATCTTTCTCTTCATATCTGTAGACAGCTGTGAAGGATTTTTTACTTCATTTGGGGCTCACCCTACACCAACACACTTGGCACAATTCTTTTCTTTCAAGCTCTTCTAGCCCCACAATGAAGAAATGGACATTCTCCCATTAGCACAAATACAGTGATCCACCAGGGTTCAAGCTTGAGAATTTCTTCTCCTGTTAGAAAATTTTATGACTAGTTCTTCCAGTACCAGTGAGACCAACTCACTTTTTTTTTAGACAATGTGTATGCAAATCTTATTTAGCATCAGGACAAAAGGGTCCAAAAAACTAATACAAATCAAAAAAAAAAAAATAAAAACAAAATAATAATAAAAGCTTTAATGTTTTGTAAACATGTAATATTTAATTGGTTAGATGAAACGTGAAAACCCCCCTAATAGCAGGTTTTACAATGTAATACATGTGGCAGTGAGGAATTCTTTTTATGGTATCTGATTTTATGTTTCAGATTAATGTATGTGAGACTGAAAAAAAATCCCTTTGGTGTGGAATGATAATGTAACAGTTAAAAAAAGATTATCGCCGTACTGAGATTTTAATAAACAGTCTTTTATTTTTAACATAAACGTGGGCAGATATTCAGTGTTAGCTGGATTTTTACTAATTATTATTGCATCTGCTGACTTCAGAAAAAAATTAATATTCTTAGCAGATTCAGAATGTAATTAAATATGGGAAGTTTTGCCAAAGTGAAAAATGATTCATTGATTTTTGGATATTTCATTACCACTATACTACAGAAAAAAATTGCAGTCTTAATTTTTTACCTGACCCTAAATTCTTTTCATTGTTTCTGCTATCTTTTAAAGTATTCTTAGTTTCATCCACATAATATATCACTTCTAGGTACTCTGTGTCCTGTATTAAGGCTGATAAAAAGATAATTTCCACAATGCTGTAGTTTCTGTAACTAATTTTACACTCTCTTAGAAGGTATTACTTCTGTGGTTAACAGCATTATCAAGAATTTACAAGGAGACCCAGTATAATCATATCTAAAGAAACATTTTTGATTTGTTCTGATTGTTAAAAGGATCCATTGCCTCTCTCACAGCTTCAGCCACCACAAAGGCTGCTCCCAAGAGAAACCAAATGCATACAAGGAACTCATCAGCTATGTCCAAGTTGCCCAAGCGTCCAAGATCACAAGATCAGTTGCTTGATCCCCCACATACCACTGCATTTTGCTCTGCTTTGCAGGGAATGATGCATTCTGTTCCTCAAAGGATATCCTGGCATGACACAGGCTGAAAGTAGAAGGGTTGCAGAATCACAGAATGGTTGAGGTTGGAAGGGACCTCTAGAGATCATCTAGTCCAAACCCCTTGCTCAAACAGGGACACCTAGAGCACGGGGCACAGGGTGGCATCCAGGCAGATTTTGAAGATCTCCAGAGAAGGAGACTCCACAACCTCTCTGGGCAGCCTGTTCCACAGGAAGTTCTTCCTCATACAGAGATGGAAAATCCTGTGTTTCATTACCCCTTATCATGTCACTGGACACCACCAAGAAGAATTTGATCTTCTTTACATTCTTCTCTCAGATAATTAACATATATTGATCAGAACCCCTCTCAATCTTCTCCAGGCTAAACAGGCTCAGCTTGCTTAGTCTTTCCTCATCAGATATCTAGTCCCTTCAAAAGGACAGGGATCAAGGAATTCAAGCAAAGCATCCTAATCAACAGGATCAAGTCCCTTCAACATCTTTGTTGCTCTACACTGGACCCTCTCTAGAACTCCACGTCCCTCTTGTACTGGGGAGCCCAGAACTGCACCCAATACTCCAGGTGCAGCCTCAGCAGAGCTGAGTAGAGGGGCACAATCCCCTCCCTTGACCTGCTAGCAACACTCCTGCTGATGCAGACAGAATCTCAATGGCTGCAAACCAACTCCCAAACAGGGATTTGAGGAGCTGCTTCCCAGCAGGTCAACTCCTAATTTGTACTGGTGTCTGGGGTTATTCCTACTCAGGTGCAGGACCCCTGTCCATGAGGTTCCTCTCTGCCCAGCTCTCCAACCTGTCTAGGTCCCTCTGAATGGCAGCACAGCCCTCTTGTACTGTAAGTGCTTGAAGGTCTCAAAATAGTAAATGCATTGGGTGCAGCACACCCAGGTCATCCTTCGCACATGAACCTTATTGGAAATTTCTGAAGGCCAATCGCAAGGGAGGAAAAAAAAACAACCCTCATTCTCAGTGCTGTGACCAGTGTGACTCTTGCAAGACACCGTCCCAGCAGGTCAGCAAGGCATCCTCTGTGCTGCCCGGAGCACTGCTCCGCTCCATTCAGGGTCATATAAAGATAAAATCCATTCCTAGAATAGATCCAGCAGCAATTCAATCTTGGGCTGGGAAGCTAACTTGGATCAAGCCTGAAATGTAATTGTAATCAAATCTATAATGCAGAGCTGTAAATGATATGGCCACACTGAGGACCATTTTGGCAATCATCCTTCCAAAAGGCTCATAAAAAGGGGAACAAAGCCAGTAACTCAGATCCTTACGCTCCAAGTCAAGGCCAATTACCACAAGTATCCAGCCTGACTCCTCCTAAATCAGCACAGGGCTAATAGCCATGTTCAAGACCAGATTTCCCACCACTATATACAAAGACTTCATACTTCAGCTCAGGAGTCTCCTTCAGTATGAATTTGATAAACATGACCACAAAATACCATGACGTATTCTAGTGGAGCCACAAGCAGACTACTTATTTTGACATGTATGACAAATATGAGATACACAAGGGATCGTTCTGGCTTTTATTTCACTACTTAAGAAATATATCTTACAAGATGCTGACTCTCCCACAATTCAAAACAGTGTGGACAGAAAAGACTTACATTAATCAGAGCTGGAGAACGGCTTTCCTGCTCCAGAAATTTAGTAATTTGGACTTTTTCCTCAGCCTTTTTATCAGCAAACGGTTCAAACCACAAAATCTACAGGAAATCTGTTTACAACATCTGTCACTTTCATTTCTACTAATAAACGAATACAACCTGCTGTAAATAACTTTAAATCATCAGCAAAAAATATCTTGTTCAATTTTCTTTAGAATTTTTAAAAAAGGCTAATTTGAAAAATTCACTGATATTAACATAATTTCCCACAAAATTCCGTGCTCCAAACAGCGTTTGGCTAAAGAGCTCCTAACCCCTGATTTGTGGGATTTCAGAACATTCAGCCTTAAAATTCGTAAGTACAAACAAGAAAACTACAAGACATAAAAGCACTGGGTGTTTTGTTCCAACACAGATGACCTGCAATGCAGACACCTAGCTGGTTTTATGAGAGATGGTCCATCCACAGCTCTTCCAACCTACAGCTGAAAAACCCAAGAAATCAATAAAGTGCACAGCCGAGACGGTTTTAATGAGGAATGGATCTGTCATATGTAACACTTTATAACTTCAGGGAGCAATATAAAGAAATTCATTAATGAATCAGTGCTATACCAGACTGCTGGAACCACATTTCCGCAGGGGTAATTAAGCTTCTGTGAAGGTCAGCAACAAATGGTTCTGTCTTTTATGAAGGCTTTTTTGGAGTGGGCATACAATGTTCTGCCAGATTCTCATGTTGGCATTCGACTGGATAAGGAAGCATGCTGTATTGGAGCATTTTAGGCTTGACTTTTGATGGGATGGCTCGCCTTGCTTTTCAAGTATGCAAATAAAACCACAAGTTTCAGACGAGGATTCAGTAAGAGACTCTCTTTGTAACTTACCCTTTTGTGAAGCATGTGGATCTCCGACAGGTGGGCTTAACAATGTCTAACAAAAAAGCATAGCGCAATAAGGCCTTTGGTGGTAAAAAATACTGACTCATTTCTTCATTATCCTCTTCCAGAAAATCTTTTAGCACTTGAATAGAGGAATCATTGTCCTGACTATGCTTCCTTTCTATTTCTTCTGCTGTTTCAAGCTTAAAAAGAAAGGCCCCTTTTGCTAAGCTCTTCTTGCTGCTGCAATCAGGACCAGTGCTTGGATCCAAATTCTTCTCTTTACAAAGCAAGGAAGAACTAGTTTCATCCAGGCTGTCAGCAACTTTGTCCTTGAATAAGTCTTTTACATCTTGATCTGGAAACCTTGTCAATACCTAAGGAGTAACAAATAGTGAGGAAAAAATAAAGAACTGCTTTGATATTGCAATAAATAACTGTAGAATCTGCAATAAGAATTCCTTCACAAATACTCAGAATAAATTTAACTATTACTTCTTTGAGAATTTCAAAAGATTTTGACATCAAGATTTGATGATGATTGCAAAGAATCATTCTCACAAAAAGATATTTCCAAGGTTGTGAAAGGGGTAGCAAAATGCAGTGTTTTCTAAGCTGCTAACAGCCTCCAAAAACTTTGCCAGTTTGCTCTAAGTCATCTCAGCCAGCTGTAGCCATTTCAGTCCAGCTTTTCCCTAGACCACCGAACCGAAAATTTAACCCTCAATCTTCATAAAATAAACTAAACTTAACTAATAGGAATTAGACTCACCTCCCCAGGAGACTGGAAGGAAAATGGTGTTGGGTGAAGCTTTGCAATTAGGAAATATCGCAGCCTAGAATTAGGAATGCCAAGCTGTAAGTAAAATCCACAGGCCATTAGTTCATGTGATACAAAGAAGACAGGTCATTTTGTCACAGATCACTAGATCTTGTCATAATAGAAGGGATATTATCACAAAAGTCATATACCATTTATTTACAGTAATAAAACTGTCACACTAATATATCTTGCCATTTTGAAGCTATCAGGATTAACTGATAATACCTGAGCACTTTTACTGAACCCATGAACTTAACTTCTGTGACTAAGTTCCTCAAGCAAACAAAACAAACAAATTGGTTTTCTTTTCATGGTTTTGACTTTCTCTCTAAATGAACAAATATTTCATGAGTAATGTAAATGTAAACAAACTTTTTTACCTAAGGTAATAAAAAAAAATGACATTATTATCCCAATTTCTTGAGACGGACACTATCTGTTTTCATCAAAAAAGTAAAATGGTGTTTTATTGTCACATTAAACATGGAACTATACAAAACATCTAACAATGAAATCAGTGCACGGTAACTCATTTTCAATCTACTTTTTATAAGCTTCTCTCAAATTAGCTATAGTACTCCATCCATTCCAGTTAGGAAATTGCACAGTTAGGACTCTCCCTTTATTCTTTTTGCAGCTGCCAGGGAAGCAGCCAAACAAGAGCCCCTCCTCCCACCGAGTCAAGTTTTCTGCACTGGAAAGATGATGGGAATCGGCACTTCCGAAGTCACGAGGCTCTTGTCAGGAAAACTACGTTCCTGGTCATAGTGTAAATTCATGCTTCTTTAAAAAACAGCTATGATTGCAAAGTAATACAAGGGCTGGGTCCTCAACAGTAACAGTAGGCAGAATAAGAAGCTATGCCAGATGGCTCTCTCATTTAGAAGAACATCTTCGGCACTGGGCATCACTCTCTCTATTCAGCACAGTAAATCACTCTCACATTTCCCTGAACTCAACACAGTTTGAAAACTTAAAATGATATCAGTACTCACACAGGTTGGAGACAAGAGAAATTCTTGATATTTAAATCCACATGTTTCTAGTGTTTGCAAAAGTTCATTTCTGGCAGTGAGAAGAATCAAAAAGCAATTATGCCTCTCTTAAGCACTTATATACCCTCAGGCCCCTTTTTACCCTAAATAAAAACACATGAAATGCAATAACTTAAGTACTAAAGACATTCATCAGATTCACTGAAAGAATCAGAGAATTATAGCTATGGAGTCATCCATTTGTGCATTACAGGAGGACAATTCCCTGTGTTCAGATGATGTTACACTAGCTAACTAGTGACTAAGACACATCCACAGGTAGTCCTTAACTATTTTGGAGGAAACTCTCTTTCAGAAAAGAACCCATGTCTAGAGAAGTATTTACAGCGTGTTGGAAGGAAAATACATCATGAACTATAAAACAAGAAATTAAAATCGCTACAGGTAGCTCACTACTTCCCTCTGTTCATACTCAGCCAAGCCTAGCAGGAGTGATAACTCAAAGGATGACAAAAATTGGTAGCTTTGATAATAAAAGTGAGGCAGGATTGTATCAATAAGCATGGGGGAATCCACTGAAATCAAAGCCTGCCTATGACAGACTTGTCTTCATTATTCTTTGCAAACTGTAGAAAGCTACAATTACATCAAAATTAAGAGCTGTGACTTATACGTGGTTCTGGCAAACCTGGTGTCAAAAGAAAAAGCAAGAATTTTGTCTGGTATGTTTTCTGAGCTACAAATTGTTTCAAACACTGGGCAGCAAAGCAAATCTCAAGTAATTTTAGGGACAACAGCAGCAGTCTGAATCTCCAGCGTATGTTCACAGAAAACTTGCATGTGCTTTACCCAGCTAGAGCTGGACATGCCTCCCCCTGCCCATCATATTCATGGAGGAGCATGATGATATGCAAGCTGGCCCCTCTCTTGTTACTTTGGGGAGTGCTAGGAAGAGACCCTACTCTAATCCACCAATTGAAAAACCCAACTACAACTCCCTCCGCCTCCTGCTTTGCCTACAAGTTAGGAGAATGCCCCTGCTTTCATTACGTAATCTCACTGCCACCTGTTCTGTATTTCAAACCAAAGTTATAACCATTTTCAAACCATCTCTCTTGACCATTTGATGTCAACACTGAAACAGTTATAATCCACTATCAACAAAGGTACTGAACAAAGCCAGTACAATTCACTCCAATCTCAATACAAAATGGCATGAGTTTCTGTCAAGCATAAAAAACCAAAATCTAAGTGCTACATACTTTTATTGTTTTCTTTGAAAATGAATACTATTCCTTTCTAAAATATACAAGATCATGGAAGATGAACAACAGAGTTAACTTGTTCAAGTTGCAACACATTTTATCTCAGCTGTTTAGAGAAGTAATCTTTCAGCAAGCTCCTTTCAAATCCTAAGATTTTCTTTCCTAAATTAAATAATAATAATAATCCACCGCTGCTAAGTGTCCTCATCTCACACTATATTTTCTTAACTTCTAGGAAATAAAAATCCTGCTTTCACCTCTTAAAAAATGTCCTTTATTAAAAAGATAAAACATACATAAATTAGATTTTACCTTGCAGAAGAGGATTCAAATCCTTTAACATTTTCCAAGAGTATGTATTTTGGAAGCTTCTGAAGCCTACAAGGAAAAACAACAACAACAAAAAAGACACAGGAGTCGGGTGTAAACTATACACTCTATTACCACACAAATTTGTTTAGCTATAAAATAAGATCAAAATATTTCCATGCCAGTTTAGTAGCAAATGGCAATTCCCAACAAATGTACTTTAAAGGTGGCCTAGATCAAGTAAGGTCCAAATGAATTAGAAATGTGGACTGCCATTGGTAACACCATCCCCCTGAAAAAAAACCTGTTTTTTTCAGATAGAATACTTAATACTCCATCTCTACCACATGCACATATCTTTGAAAATGTCTGCCACTGTTCACTTTCTGAAGCGTAGTATTTTTATTCAAAAGGCTGATAATTGTCAGGGGGGAAAATTTCAGTATTCATCTGTGAAACAAGAAACTTCTTAAGTGCACAAACTTGAAATCAATGTCAAAATGTGACATCAAGATTAATAATGTAATATCACAAACAGAATTCATTTACTTGCTTTAAGAAAGACTACATTTTCAGAGCTCAAACAGCAGATAATTCTTCATTTTATATAATTTACATTTTCTTATTTGCAAGGGGAGGGAAAGGAGACTCCTGAGGTGTAGGGGCATCAGTGCAGAAGTCTGGAAACATACTGATTCTGGAATGAACCTATTATATCTCCAGAGAAAGGAACATGCCAAAACTAGGGACCATTCTAACAATTTAAAAGCAGAGACAATTCAGATTTGAATGTTTAGGCTTGTTCTCTGTTCGGATTAATACTCTAAGGCTAACAGACACAGTCTCCATGCCACATATGGGATCTAAAAACAGTGTATGGGAACAGAAAAGTAGTGATGCCAGAAAGAAGTCAGTAAGTGACTTCAGACTTGTACTACTGTAAATCACAGCAGAATATATCGCATTCTTAATTACCATCAATTGAAGAAATTCACGAGAAGAACTAAAAATTTTAAACATTTTACAAGAAATCAGGAAATATAGAAGAAGATACTAAAATATAAAAGTATTAAATATTAAGAATATTAAAAACAGCAGTGAACTAGAAAAGGAAGAAGCAGCCAGATTCCCCGGAGAAGAATGGAGAATATACCTGTTGGTATGTTCACTCCCAAACAACACCTCCATCACCTACTATGAAGCTTATTTCTAAAGTAATGAATGCAGAGCATATGCAGAAATGCAAGAGTTGGTACAGAATTAACATCTGACAAGAAAAATTAACACTGCACAGGGAGGATGTGTTAAGTACTTGGCATGTTTTAACATTATGCCTGTAAAATTGCCAAACTTTGATGTTTTCGCATTAGATTTCACTGGGTTATGGCTTGATCACAATAAATAGCTAGTATCCTGACCATCTGGGTCAGACTTGATACTCACTGGCTAGAGGGAACAGCATTCACTGCCAAGCACTCTCAGGTCCTCAACTTGTCCTTTTCTTGCATTTAATGTTGTTCTTGTCAGTCTATCTTTGAGCCTCATTTATGCTACATTTCATTATAAAAAGCTGAATAGGTTCTGTAGCAAGAACCAAAGGATAGGAAATTATTTTATAGTTTCCACAAAGTGTATGCACGCCATTCCAAAATAGAAGGTGAATTGATAATTCCTATATTCCGAATTTTCCCTTTTTTGGCCTGAAATACTCCATAGTCAGTGTCTGGCAAAGACGTCACTTCCAAAACATACATGAACACTATCTCAGCAAAACATAAATCCATTAGAACTAGGAAACTGCAGAAACCACCATCCTGAGCATACTGGAGGCTGCTTACAGCAAGTGCTGCTTCACAGAACCGACGTGCCCAGGGGAGATAAGGGATGTTGGGAGCACCTCATGGGGAGTCCAGATAAAGCCGGAGAGGAGTCCAGTGCCTCTGCATCGTCATGGTCACGGGCAAGAACACGTGTCCTGCCACCTCTGAGCCTCTAGTTCCAAGAAGGGAAAGCTCCAGCCCTTCATGCAGCTAAGCCCACCGCAACCAGGAAGCACCATATGCACATTAGCAGCCCCAAAAACAGTCATCCCTGACTGAGTCTCAGCCTAATGGAAAAGAACACTGAGGTCAGGATCCTCTTAAGGACAAGGAAGATGCTAATATTCTGACAAATGATTAACCTAGAGACTATCTGTTGGTTTTAACATTCAGAAATATCAGATTGTGGGTTATGTTCCTTGTTCAAACAAAAAAAAAACTTTTGCAATTTTTAGAAAGCTACCTATTTTTCTGTCCCTAACAAAAAAGGGGGAGAAATAACAATTTTTCTTTATGTTTATTATTTGTCTAATTCATTGGACTACAAAATTTAGTCAATGGTTTTCTTGTGTTTTCTGTCCCAGATTTATTGGGAGATCTCAGCCAAAACACTCACAGGTGTCTATGTTCTCCATCTCTTACAGGTAACAGGAAGGAGGATGTCTGACTAATACTGCTGGCTGCAGCAAAGCTGTTCCTGGAAGGAGGGCAAAGACCCTATTCTCCTAAAGGTCACAGCAGTTCGAGAGGAAGTCTGTTGATGGTGCTGGTTTCTTTCTGCGCAAAAAGATTTTGTAAGGGAGAGGAAAAAAAATACACACGAGGCAGCAAGACCTCTCCTCCAGCTCTGAGGCAAAGACTAATTTAGATCAGGAATGCACATTTTGCTTGGATTTACTGCTTCAAAAGGGAGTGCATGAATAATACCAATAACTATGGCTATTTTATTATGAACTATGGCTCCAGAAAACAGAAGTGGTAGATGACCACAGAGTGTACAGCACTGTTTACACCATTCAGTCCTATTTGAAATTTTTGGCTGTACTACTCAAGAGATTGTACTACCAATGGAAAATACACACTCTTCCCCAAGGCAGCACCAGAAGGGCAGAATACAGACCGATAAAGAAGGGGGAAGGAACATGTATTGCATTTTAGAGCCAGTAAGAGATTTAGTCAAATATTATCAAATATTATCTCTTCAAAACATGGAAGTTTTATGTTGAACTGAATATAACTGAAAATAAACAATTTCCAACCTTCTTCATTTAGTCAAAATTTAAACAAATGCACAATAAAAAAAAGACATATACGATGATAATGGTTACATAAGTTACACAGAGTCACGTGAAAATAAATGATTTACACCATATTACTAGCAAAATTAATTTATACCTTGGGAGAATATCAAGGATATAGAGAAAACTCTTTGTCCGTGGATCAGATACATCACCCTGCAGACCAATTCTATGAAAGAATAAAGAAACATTTGTGTATTATTTGGAGTAGACCATCATCTGACTTTCATTTTTTCTACACAATACTGATGCTTCTCCCTTTGAGTTTTAGAAGGGGTTCTGCAATAGGCATCATGTCCAGACATGAGGGCCTACTCACGGGGCAGTGTCCTAAGAATTGCTCTGAGGAATGAAAGTCTGCCCTGAAATCCATCAGCTCTAAGTGAGGTTACATTTGACAGCATTCAGTAACGAAACTCACTCCCCAGAGCATTTAGTATTCTTGTCTTAGGCAGCAAAACTCTTGGTCATTCTGAACCCACAAGAAAACTCACTGGAGTCCCTGAAAATACTTGGCTATTATACATTCAGTATGTTCAGTGTTTTCTATGAATTAAGGCTTTACTGCTCCAATTTTGCACGATTGAGTCCCTTGTGAGTAACTTTGCTAAGGGGACCAATTTTATAACACTAAACTGGGCTGCTTATGTAGCTTAATTACTGCAGACCTGTGTTCCTCTTGTATCTGTATCAGCTCTTGAAAAGAACAAAACCCTGACAGAGGAGTATTGGTACATCTTTAAATTACCTAAGCACAGTTTTCTTCTTACCATACTATGAAAGAAAACTCCTTGACTCCTATATACACCATATGTTCACGCAAGCACACTTGTAAAAATAAAATTTAGAAAATAAAACCTTTGTGTATATGTGTATATCCAGAATCTGATCATCTTAATCTAGGCTAAGACAGAAATATTCCTCAGAACTACTTATTTGTACACATGTGCAATTTTTAATGCACAAGAACACCCTCCATTCTTAGTCACACATACAACAGAGGATTTCCAATTCTCCTTCTGGAGTTACTCCAGTGAAAGATCAGATTGATAAATAAAGGGAAAGAAAATAAAGAATAAAATCTTTGAATTTCACTGATAGAGAAGCCATAAGTATAAATTAGAGGCTGTAATAAGCTTAATGTAAGTGTCTTAAAATATACGTTAAAAAATCAGATCAGTAATTCAAATCCAAATTATTCTATTTCTTCCATTTTAGCAAACTTCATGTCAATAAGGCCACAACACTGTTACTCGAAGAGACCAAGATACAGAGAAGAACTACACAGTTTCACTCTTGGAAACATTTCCCTGTAACAGTACCATTTAACAGCAGCACATTTCTCTGAATGTGCTATACTTACCTTGTAAATGGCTGACAGGGAGGACTCATCAAAATCATATCAAAAGATAATCTGTCAAATTCTTTCAGTGTTATGCCCTGGAAAAGGAGGGAAAATGGGAGCTGTAAGTTGTATTGTACTTCTAACTCTTCCTTCAGATCAAATTATTCCCTTACTTCCAAGACATCTAGTAAAAAACTCCCTAATCTTCCTAATAACTTAATTCTTGCCTAATGTTTGGCAAACCCCAGAATACAAATATGCACTGACTGCTTTGACAATGAATCAAAACCACTGATCAACCAGGTACAATCTTTTCTTAATGTAAGCACTCTTTCAGAAGAGAGGTGGTAGTCTGTGGTTCTTTCTATAGACCACATCAAACCACTGACTAGATATTCTCCCATCCATCTGCCAAATAAAGTATCATTACTCAGACATTAAATATTCATAACTCAAAATTTATTACAATATCAAAAACAGGTGAAAAATATTTTATCTTCTCAAGCAACAAAATCTCTGAACAGAAAAATGGCTCAAGTGTTAACCTGATCCGAAGACTTATTTCTCACCAGGAAAAAAATAGAAAAAAAAAAAATTCACACACATACACACACATACATATTTAAAAGGATCAGTAGCTTTGAGATACCAGAAACAGAAAATTATGTATGTGGTACGTGTTATGACCAATTCATTAGTTATTCTTAGACAGATGGATCTTAACTCTTGGGAGGTCACTATCAAAGTTCCAAGAAAAGTTTATGTAGCCGTCAGAGTAAAAATCCCACAAAGCAATGTCCAAAAAAGAGAATAAGGTCTGTGGTACAAACTGATTATAGAGATTACAAGTTCCCTCTGTTTAAGCAACACTAGAAGATCAAAATATTAAAACACCAAAAAGAGATGTAAAAGCTAATGATAAGTAACTACAACGTAGAAAAAGAAATAATTGCTTTGATTATTTAGGTATCTTTGCACAGTGTAATGTAATTATCTGCAGAAATGAGACCAAATTTAAAGGTCCTACTGATTGTAATCAGCTCTTATCTATTACAGTGACATACAGATGAATATTCTTTTCTCATATAAAACTGTAAACTATCTTTAGTTACCATGAAGTGCTGAATAAGCAGTTAACCTTTAGCCACCTACTTAGTTTTTACCTAAGCTTTGTCTTGAAAAAAATTCAGAATCTTTTACTGTCATATTGTAAAACTGTAAAATGAAATTATAAAGTAACTTCTAACTAATGTAAAGTAATTTCTAACTTTACCAAGGAAAAAGCACATCTAGATTGCTGCTCTAAATGGTTATTAAAACAAGAATCAATTTTACCAAATTCTTTTTCATATAATTTGGAAAGGGGAAAAGATTACTAAAGCATTTGATCTTTTAAGTCCAGAAAAAAATTAATATTGTCCTGTCCAGTATATTTTCCTGTGCTTTACTGAGTTATAGTTATAACTGCATAAGGAAGACATGCCTCCTAGTGATTTAATTAAATTCTTTTCAAATATATGAATTTTTTTTTAAATCTAAAAATATGAATTTCATCATTTCTTTACAACTGGTAAGCATTCTTGTTGACATTCATATAGCCTTCCTTGGTGCAGTAATCAAGACTTTCAGGAGAGGATCCCACTGTGAGTTATGTCTTCTACCTCAATAAGCAGCCACAGTGCTTGTAAGGAGTCACAGATACTTTAAGGCTGTGATCTTCCCAGTGACATAAATTATGTTGTTTCTCCTTGTTAATAATGTGGTAAACAGCTGACAAACAAGTTAATTCTAGAGATGCCAAACTAGAAGAGAAAAGACATTCATTACTCACCTCGATTGTTTTTGCCCATAGTGGCGTGCTGGGAAAGTTGTGTTTATAAACCTCATTGGCAAGAGTGTTCACATCAACGGCAGCAACAACTTCTGCGGACACACAGCTATCTAAAATTAAAAGAGGAACTTGAGAACCGTAGCTTTGATCTGTCACTCTAGAATGAGTTATTTCAGCTGCATTATAACTATATTATTTCAGCTGTATTATAACTATATTCAAAAACAAAATGGAAATTACATGATCAAACTCTGCTGCACTGCCTTTAAAACTTCGTTATAACATATTTACTAATTGTATGATCAATACTTCTCTTCCTTAAATATCCAAAAAGGGAAGCTAATGGTGTACATTTTAATTCGTAGCTCCTGGCACACATAAACTCCAAGCAGGGAGTATTTCCACAGTATTCCTTTCCATCCGCATGCCCTTCATCTCTGCGACAACAGACCTCCTTAGTCATAGGAATGTGGCCTGAGTCAACCTGGCGAGCCCAGCAGCAACTAACTGAGCTTCTCGAGCTGCTAATGAAAATCTGTTGCATAGAATCCAAATGTGTTATTTTAGAAGCATACCACTTCTCTTTGTGAGAAAAAGAGCATCAGTAAATTTGGGTTATGGGTATGTACGTATGCTCTTGTATTAAAGCCTTCAGAAGGGACCTGAAAAAGTTTGTGCTCATATTCAAAAAAAAACTTGGGCCCTGAACCTAAACACAGCTTGTCTGCGGTCCACTATGAAAGATTCACAAGGAAAAAGGTAAGATAGAAAAAAAAAAAAAAAAAA
>VWPW01014726.1:1002702-1022018 GCA_013389825.1 Crypturellus undulatus
ATTACAGGTAAAAAAAAAAAAAAAAAAAAAAAAAAAAGGGGGGGGGAAAAAAAAAAAAGACTACGAATTAAAGATCTACATAATCACCATAAACACTCAAGTTACTGTCTTGACATTTTGATTATGAGTTTTAACTGAGGTTATTACACACAGGTGTATCCACAGTGACAAGAGAATGACCACACCTGAGATTACAGAACAGGTATGTTAACACTGACATCTAGCGTGTAAAGCACATTCACTATCTAACTTTTTACAAGAGCATTCAATAATCCGTACTTTCCTTTCATCTTCCTAAAACAATCTGTAACACTTATGTAATGAAAACAAACTTCAGGTACTGTTTAAGAACAGGCTCTTCGTCATTTATTCTTTCAGTTTTAAGACCTGCAGCTCAGACAAGATAGATTCTTACCATGTGTTCCAGGACATCAAAAATGAACCTAAAAATCAAGAATCTCAAACTATTCGTTTGAGACTAATAATGTTTAAACTACAGTTCAAACATTACAATTGTAAAGGCAAACACTGCGCTTTCCATCACAATTCCCTATTCCAAAGTCTATCACTTTACCTACCAGCACTCCAATCTCTCTCTCACCATACATGTAAGAGAAAAGAAACATCAGGGATTTGCATTAGGGGACCTTCATGGGCCCAAATGCCTGCAAATACTGAAAGAGAGCACATAACTAATAATTTAATGAAAGCTCTTGCAATACAATTTTCTACCTAAACAAGAGATGTCATGGAACGTACTTCTCCGGAGAACTTACTACAATTATAACAAAGAAAAGAACGTGGCTCTGGGGACATGTGGAAAAAGAGTAAGTCCAATTTTCAAAACATAACACCTAAAGAAAGCTATAGCTATGTACAAAACAGTTTAATTTTACACTAACTAAAGAAAATATGTGTATTTCTAAAGTGAAACCTAAAGCTGGGATATTTGATTTACAATACATTTCTAAAAGATATGCTAGTGCTCCAAAGGAAGTTACAAACATGCCAGCAAAGTTCCTGAGGGAGGTCTAAGAGCCTATTTTTAGGCAGACTAAACCAAAATCTCTCTCTTGGTTGGTATCAGATGCATTTAAATGTTTGTCACCTTATTAGAAAGGTACTGAATTGCACTTGAGTCTTAAAAACTCTAGGATCCACACAACAAAAGTTCTGTAAATATTAATTAAATTGCACAGTGGCAGCAATCAAACTTCGGCCCCCAGTTCTCTACTCTGTTGTATGCAGGAATCTTGCAAGACATTCCAGCCATGCAAAAGTTATTTGAGTGAAAGGAGCACTACTGTCATGATCTGAGAGTGCAGCATCTGCAACAAAAAGATAGGATGCATGTGCTAACTTCCAGTTTCAAAAAAGCAATCAAATTTCTGACACTAACATATATGTCCTTTTCCATTTCAGAAGCATTGATTCCTTTGTCATGTGTTTCTACCAGACCTTAAAATTAACATGGATCTGTTTATATTCACCACTGCACTTTTGTGCTAGAATCATCAATAGCAACGCAGCGCATGAAACACACTGCACCCCAACAAGGGCACAGCTTGGCACATCTCAGTGTATTGAGAAATCACAGCCAAACCAATTATCTGTTCCAACAGGTATATGGAAACAGATGGAAAAGGGAAGATTAGTCACATATTGTGCCAGTTCTGTTTCCTTTTAAAATAAGCAGCAAAGATATCATTTGAGCTGTCAATTCTTGGCTGAAGAGATTAGGCTGTCTATGACTACAGTCAACACTATTATCAGTAAACCTGATACTTGCTTCCTGCAGGACACTCAGCAACTTCTTTCCCTGCTCTATTCATACACAATTTGTGCATGTTCAGCAGTATAAACTATGTATTTTTTTATTTTAAAGTTATTATAGAATAATGAATTTGGCTGTAAAAGCTTACTCAAATAAGCAATACTTCTATTTTGCAGTGCGCTTGTGAGCTTTGCTTCCTACTGACGACTACTGTGCTCACTGATAGTGGACACATCAGTTTAGCATGATGCACAGTAAAAATGAGATAATCATATATATCAAATAAAATCAAATAAAAATGAATAATCTCAGAGAAGAGAGATTCCAAGAGACTTACACTCTCACTCTTTAAAATTTTCAAGTTACACAAGAAAATTATCACTAACTTTATCACTAAAAAAATCACTACAGTACTTTTTAAAAGCTGTCTGAGCAGATTTTATGCACAAAGGGGTTTGAGTGTTTTGGGTTTTCTTGCGGGGGAGGCAAGGAAAAGGAAATGTTTGTTTTTGTGACCTGCCAGACTATAAATGCTTGTGGCAGAGCCCTGGCAGTTTCCCATTTTGCATGGGAAAACTGCCTAAATTAATAGGCCACGTTAAGTTTGTTTTGGTTTGGGAGAAAGAGCAGGCTGTTTGTTTGATGGAACGTTGCTATGGAAATTAATTTCTAGTCATAGATTTTCTAAAAAAAAAGAAAAATCCAGTTTTTCAGTTTTCAATGCAGATTCTTTGTACTTTACTTAGAGGCAAACTCTATGTAATCTTGATAACCTTGTAGGTTTTGGCATATATGATATATGATCTAAGCATCTATCGAGTTTTATCTTCCAAGGGAAGAAACGCACTCCCACCTCTTAGCTGCCTCAGTCCTTCAAACAGAAAAGCACCTGACAGGAATATTCATCTGCTTATATTCACAAATATGCACACATATACAAACGAAGTCAGCCCTGAACACGGACTATAGAGAAAAAGAACAAAATATGAGTCTAAAAGTTGAAAATTCTGCATCACAATCTCAGGTTTGTCAGGGTTCCTCTTTTAAAGTTAATTAAGATCAGTTTTCTAAATTAGATTTTGTTATATGTCCTTGTCATTAAACATCATATATCATTAAAAATGAGTCAAATTCTGAAACAAGAAATTCTGCACATGCTGAATTACCTACCCATAATAAGACAGACAATCCTTAGCATATTTTCTTTTGAGTTCTGGATTAGTCTTTATATTTAGGCAAAAATCTCTCTTCATTGCTAAAGAAAACCCGATTCCCCGATTCCACAATGCAAATTCCACCTTATTAGCAGAGACAGGCTGGGATCTAAACCTCTGTGAATTTTCAATAACTGAGTTATTTCTTAGTAGAGATTTAAACCTAAACCTTAATCTTTAAGATTACAATCACAAAACCAATTGTATACCTCTTGATGACAAATCAATTTTTATGACAATTACCAAAACCAGAAACTTCCTCATCCTGTAAATCCAAATACATGGAATCCTGAAATTCATTTTATGAAACCTCATAGACAAAAAGGACACCACTGCAGAAAAAACACCAGATTTCTTGGAAAATAACTACAGTCAACTGAAAGTATTGACAATTTCCACAAAAACACAAAGCTGGACTAGCTCTGCTAAACATAACTTGGTGCTAATGTGGTTACGATCAAACACTGACACTCAGCTTGGAAGAACAGTAGGATCGCTTTTGTAGAATAAATATATTTTCTGGGGGGCTCCCACTGAAGGATTATCTGCTCTCTTTTTGGAAATTTCCTATTACCTTCTCTCCAATCTATGCATTTATCAGAAACTATGCAAACAGGATGAAGTACAACATAAAACCTCAAGAAACTGGCTTATGAAAGCAGTGATGAATAGAGGATTCTCTTTCAAGCTTTGTTATGTATATAAAAAGCCTCTACAATATTTTGGTATTTAATGTAAATGGAAGCTGCCAAACAATCTGCCATTTGCTATATGACATCCAAAAAAACTGTATCACAGATATTTTCAAATATCACAGTATCATGTATATACACAGGCCTAAAACATACAAGAAAACCTATTATTATATACAAAAGCACTTACAAAGAAGCATTTGCTTTTCCCATTTGAAAGCAAATATTTAAATCCCACTTGCCTTTACTTGTTTCTTTGTAAACTTTTTACAAAAACTGAATCCAGATGACTAAAAGACATAAAGAGAAAACAACAGAGGGGATCAAAAGGCCTGACTTTATCAGGCATTATTCCTGAATGCAATTCATCTCAAAAACAGCGTTACATAATGACTTGTCATGAAATATTTAATTCCGTGGAAATAATACAGAACCATTTTGTTCCTGTTGCCTGGCTATTAGTTTTAACAACATTCAAAATAATATTCTCACCTAGAAGTGTACAATTTTACACTTTTTGGAATCATAGAAATAGGACAACAGAATGCCTATGGAATTCTGTGTTAAAATATAGAATTTTGTGTTTCTTGTCACACAGTTCCCAGAAAAATAAGCAGAGTCAAAATAAGTTAAGCCAACTATGATGCAGTCCTGTATCAATTTGATCCACAAATTTAAATTGGTATTTAACATGATAGTACTATCTATGGTTATTAATGCCAATAGGAATGTAAGTCTCCTATGGAAGGTCCCTATGCCTGCCTTGGCTGGTATCACTGCAAAAAACCCTTAGACGACCCCAAATCTCATCTATACTATTAATATGCAATTTCTTCATTCAAATATAAGCCCAGAAGAAAAAAAGGTAAATTATAACATACAATGACAGTGACCCAATTGTTTTGACAACTTCAGAAACAGAAAATTGGGAAAAGAAATCTACCCTCTCTGAGATGTAATATGAGTGTTCTGGATACTTCCTCCCCCTCCATACAGTACCAGACATAAAGGCAGTATGTGCAGCCAGGCCACCTCATGCACAGCAGCTACCCTTGTGCAATCAATCAGTCCCCGTATCTTTCTGCTACAAGTTGCAATATTCAATAACCTCCTCAGGCCATATTCAAAATATGCCTCAATCTTTTCAGTATCTTGCTGCGCTCCATCAGTAGAAAGTGTTCTTTTAGCTGGAAATTGATAGCCACAGGATATCACATGTGACATTAGAATTTCTTAATTACTGCAGCACAGTCACAAGATGTCTATTATTGTGTTAAAGGCAGAGCCAGATAACATTAGGCAATGTTCCGTTTCTACACATGGAAACTCCAACACATGACAAATAGCTGCATGCAAGGTTACAGTGGAGGCTGTTTCAAAAATCAGTTAACTCTCTATAGAAATTATGTATAAAATAGATCCTAATGCATTAGCAGCAAGACAAAGGGAAAGGAATATTATTGTTATATAAATGCATATTAAATATTACATATATTAATATGCACATTATATGCACTATATATTGTTATTACACATACTATAAATATAAAAAAGTATGTAGCAGAAAAAAAGCCATACCAAAAATTGAGAGTATGCTTTAAATGAATGAATGATAACAAATGGATTCTATATGGATATATAAATTGATCCAATAATACATCATTCACTGGAAAAAAAAAAAACAAACCGAGTTTTGACTTGATGTTCCAAGTGCTCTCTGTTGTACTGTATAACAAAGGATGCTGAAGCTTACAAAGGCCGAAGGATGTGAAGGCCTGCAGTTAAGAACAGAATTACTAGTGTGTCCTCATAAGCTATATAGATTTGTGCTGAAATCACTGCTTGGGTCAATAACACTGCTCAATGTACTGTACAAGGGAGATCAATAGCCCTAATCCAATATTTTATTTGGGGAAGCCAAATCATGGAGAATCCACAGGATTTTCAGGAGGTCACCCAGGCCATAGTTAAAAATTTAGTAAATTCAGCTCTAGGGTTCCTGGTACCAAAATCAAGAAAACTAGTATGACTATTATCACTACATCTGTTCCAATTCCATATTCAGTGTTCCTTTTTCAGGAATTGTTACACACCAATCTCTTGCTGCTGGCCTTACGCTACGTCATGTAGGAACTGTCCCGCTAAGGTGGTGCCACCACGAACACGTCGGGGAAGCTCTGGCCAAGCGCAGTGGCCACCCCACCATGCACCTGCACGTCCCCACCACAGGGCCGGCATGTGGGTGACTCTGCGGCACAACTGTGGTCCTGCAGGAACCAGCTGCAGGCCCCAAGGACCCGTGGGGCCCTCCGCCCGCACCACGACGCTCCTGGGCTCTCGGCGCAGCCTGTCCTTGGGGGACCCGCGCAGCTCACGGCTGCACACCCCTAACACAATCACACTGCCAGCCAGGGACCACTTGTTACACGTGGCCACCTTTGAGGCTCGCTGTGGCAGCAGCAGGCCCTGACTCCTGACTGGGCCCGAGAGGCTGCCCTCCCCAAAGCCTTTCAACACCAAGGCCTCCGCCCCAGCGCCGTCCTCGTGCCCTGCCCCGCTTCCCCGGCTCGGCAAGGGGGTGCGGAGCCTTCCCACCCGCGCCGAGCTCCCTCCCACACGGTGCTTGTGCAAGACGGGCAACGGGCGGCCGTACGGCGTGCCGCCGACGGGCGCAGCAGCGGGGCCATCTTAGCCTGCTCCGGCGAGAAGATGGCGCCCCCCGCCCCTCCGGCTCGGGCTCCTGGCGACAAGATGGCGCGCTCCGCCCCACCGGGCGGGGGTGCCGAGGGTGCCCTACTCCCAAGGGCTGCGGCCGGGCTGCGGCGGCTGCAGCGGGCGCGGAGGGAGGCGCTGGCGGCTGCCCGGTACCTTTCAAGGCTTGGTGCATCCCCCCGATGCCGCTGTAGAGCTCGAGCACGCGGAGCGGCGCCATGCTGCGGCGCCGCGGCCCGCCCCGCCCGACGCCTCCCCGCGCGCCGCCCGCCCGTTCCGCCGCTCTTTCGTTCCCACCTGCCTGCCTTCCTCCTCCTCCCTCTTCAACCTCCTTCTCTCCCCCTCCTCCCTCTCCTTTCCAGCTCTGCGGCGCAGGGCTGGCAGCCGAAGGCAGGCGCTGCTAGGGATGGCTCGGTGCCGGCCGCTGCCTGTAGGAGCAGATTAATTCGGCTCCCGCTAATCGCTTATTAAACCCAAATGGATCTTAGGAGGCGAGAGGTGAAGCTGCTTGCTGGCCTGGCTGGTACTGCGGCCCCCGAGAAGCTCCCAGGCGACAGCTGCAGAGGGAGCAACGCCAGCCCCCGGCCCTTAATCAGAGCCCATGCAGCTCCCTGTGTGCGGAGCTGGACGCCTAAGGAATTAGGGGAGCGTATTCCCTGGAATGGGACAAGGCGAAGGGCCTCACTGGGCGCGCAGGGCCATAGCAGGAGCTGCGCCGCACTCTCTGCTTAGCTGCACCTCGGTGCTAACGGGCCCTGACAGTTCTGTGGGCTAAGCTCTTTTTTTTGTTGTTTTTCTTCTCAGTAATGATTCTAGCGTGCAATGATATTTCTGAGCCGTTTCAAAGCCTGCACCACTGGCAGAACAGGAAGGAAGGAAATAACTGATGAAACTGTTCTAGATTGTCCTAACGAAATCGCGTTTGCTAAATAGAAAGGGGATGACTCAAAGACCTAGTTCCACTGAAAAGCAGTTAATTTGTAATAACAAAGATCAGACAGACACATATACTAACAGATATATAAAAGCTGAAGACTAACGTTCTGCATGTGGCTTACCTAGCTCGCGCAAGTAAGGGTACTCCCCTGTGTCTCTGTAGATTTGTATCCTAAAGTGTAAAAATGAAACCTTTAAGAAAAAATCTGAGCCTGTTTCTTTAAGAATTTCCTAAGTCGTGTTTTGGAGTAGCTTCTTATAAACCTGTCAGGTGGATTTGAGGAAATTTTATTTTTCTTTTGAACCTGGCTCATATGGCCAACTTCCACTTCTTTTGATGGAGATACTCCTGCCTCCTACCTGTCTTTGGTGGAGGAAGAATTTTTAACTAAAAGTGGAGGGTAGAAAAGATATCTTTCTGCAATAAAGTTCTCCACAACATGGACCCATCAGCTGTGGAAAATAGGAAGAAAAGTCCGGTTAAGAATATCAAGCCTTTTGGTAGCAATTCTGTCCTTCACCTGCAGATTTTCCTCCTCAGAGTCTTGGGTTGTTGCTTTATCTCATAACCATGAAAATAAGCACGTGGCTAAAAAGAAAGAAGTCTTTGATCTACTTCTAGAATTTGTGAAAGTGCAGCAGTGGAGGTACTGCATTTAGGTCCTAAAGAGAAGAGCAGTGCCCACCATGGCAAGTGCCAGGGCAGGCAGTCGAAGGTGGCAGAATCACATAAAGTAACGAAGCTGTGAGGATATGCTGGCTGGAGAATGGGACAAAGACAGGGAAGAAGAGTGGCAGAAGATGGTTCAAGATGAAGGTGGTTGTGATGAACAAGGTTGTTGCCAGCTAAGAAGATACACTCAGGTAGGACCCCTTCAAAATACAGATATAAGGTGAAGAAAAAGGCAGCTTTTAGACTATATGCATTTCTACTGAAAGTAGTAAGACTGATGATTAAATCTGAACTTTTTATATTACAATGCTAGCAACCTACACATCACAACAGAGCTAGCTGCTGTGATGAGTGGTAGCTGTAGAGAATCAACAGCGGTTCACATATGTGGAGCTGCCCAGGACCTGGAGCAATTAAAGCACCGGGGAAAAGTGTTTCCTTATATCAAAAGGGAAGGCATAGCCAAGCCCTGTCTTTCCCTGCCTTCAAAGTGTTCTTGCCATTCCCGCCGGGAAAGCTGGAGGCTGGTGAAGGAGGCAGCAGAGACCTCTGCCGTGTGGATGACAGTGGAAAACTCCCTGCTCGGGGGGGAAATACTCCACCTACCTCCTTCGCCAGACACCCTCTGCCTAGTGAACTCGAGAGTCTGATCATCACACCTCTGCTCTAGAAAAAGCAAGTTCATAAGCTACCTCAGGATTTTCTTGGTTTCTCCTTGCGGAGAATGAGAAACACCAACATTTCCCAAATGCTTGTATTTAACTCCCTACTAGTCAGTTTTATAACTATCATTTTCTTTATCACTGCATCTACCCGAACATGGTTTTTATTATTAATTGGCAGCAGTGAAAAAGAGACCAGAGTGAAAACGGCGGGTCTGGAAGCCAGTATTTTTACAGCTCTTCCCTTTATAAATGTAAAGTCAGCACAAAAATAGCCATTCCCTTTGGACTAGACCTTACATTATGGTGTTTCAGATGTGCTCTTTATTTCAGAGATTTGGACAACAGCCAAAAAATGCCAAGATTGGTCATCACTTTTCTTCCTAAGATGTATGATTCCACAGGGTGTCCTGTGATAGTGGCTGTCCATATTTAACTTAGAAAAACTCACGCATAAAGAGGAAAGTGTTACGACTGCCTGAACAGTTGTTCACCCTTGGCCTTGTGACAGTGGAGCAGCCACATGCCTGCGACATTTCCCAACTGGATCCCTCTCATATATTGAAATCTGGATATTATTACAGCTCCTCCTTTCTCTGCGCCGTGCATATAGGATGGATAGGATTCTTACAAATTGCAGCCAGTGTTGTGCTTTATTCATAGATGATACTTATAACAGACTCCAAATCCAATGTCCATTTCTCAGTACCATTCTATTCTAGGTAAAGATATATGTAAAACTCTTTTAGATTTTAAAGGAAAGAATTTTATTCTAAGACACTTCTGATTTGGCCTTCTGGCCTTCGGATTCTGTAGCTCTGAACAACTTGATATGGTTTAGAACACAGCTGTGGACTCTTTCACATGTCAGCTATGCCTCAATAATGTAATTTAAATAAACTTATTTGAATTTAAATAATTTTCATTATTTTAAATAAAAAATGTAAACTTTTATAAAAACTATTAGTTTATCCTCAATAAGCACATTGATAGAATTATAATAATGTATTCTTGCAATATCTATTTTCTTTTATGTTTTATGTATTTGTAGTAAAATAGATTTTAAGCAACTTCATCATTTAATGACATTTTTAAAGTAATTGGCAGAAGCATATGATGTCAGCCTTTTCATTCAGACCGCTTTTGAAAAGTCCTGCCTCCTAGCAACTGGTGACATTTCCTCAATTTAGAAGTTTTCAAAGTTTGCCCACATCTCTGATGATTGGTATGATACAGGTAATCATGTTAGATCAGAAAAACTGTTGCCCTGGGAACCGATAAACACATCCAGTGAAATAGATGTATGTGGTAAGAGTAACATACAAAAGAAACCACTGCAATACTCTTTCCTCTCAAAATGCTTTAGAGTTGTTAAAAGAAGTTACAAAAATCGGCGCTACAAAACAAAATGAGAGAAATGTGCAAGCACTATTGCCTGAAGATCTTTCATTTTTTCTTTGCAACTGCAAGGTAAAATTACACACTGAGACTACACTGTGTACACTCTTGTCCTCAAAGTGAGGGGATTATCACTGTTGTGTCTATGGAAGTCACACTCGCAACAAATGCCTACAATACTCACCGAACATTTTATAGGCATCTCAGCCTTTCTGCGGTTACACTTATCTCCTCTCCCCGAATTCCTCCTTCCTGTCCCATCGACATCAAACAGGGGCTAGCAGGGCAGCACCTGCCCCTTCAGCAGTGCTTGTCACCGGATTTTATTGGTGACACAGTACTGCAGTAGTGTAAATTGCTTCAAGCTTCCTTGGAATGTAACTCCTCAAAGTAAGGCTCTATAGTGCGAGCTCATGGTGGAAGTTGTAACAGTGAAGCGCTTGTGAGCATTGCCTTTTTATTCAAAAACTGAGAGACAAGAAGATAAAACACCTTTCTGACAGTATAGAAAATGTATAAAACTGCATTTAAAGTGGATTTAAACATACACATTTTTTAATATATAAGCAAATATTAGTATTGATACCAAAATGAGACTTGCTCTGTCCAGTATAAGCAGAAGTATAGAGACCAGATGAAGTATACAGACTTCTCAACTGTCCAGAAAAGCAGCTCATGTTCTGGGTCAGAAATCACTATGGCTAGGAAAGAATGTGAGGTATCTGCATGTCATACCCTTGCTATGTAATCAGTGAATTGAAAAACTTTCACGCTGTGCATGTCTAGCATGAATTTCTGTTTCCATAACCATTGCCCCAGTATGCTATTACTTAAAGCTGAAAGCCATTTGCAGTTTAGCAAAATTGAGCTGTACTGGATTTAATGTTTTGGGAGGAATTTGTCAAACTTCTGAAATTTCTACTGAAATGATGCAAAGTGAAGTTAACTCTCAGCCACTCAAGTGGCATTTCTGGGAACCTGCTGGGCCCTGCAGCGTAGCTTACAAAGCCACGATTTCCATTTATAATCCCATGCATCTAGGCTACAAAGGAAACTCACATCAAACCACATTTGCTAGCCTCCCCCAGCCTGTTACTAAGAACTCTGTACAGGGGAAGTTTTTATAACTGAAATTATTTGGAAGCGTCATCAAACACAAACACTTTTAACTTTTCTCTTTTCAAATATATTGAGCTTTCCATTTCAGGATTTTATTTTCAGGTTCAGGAGCTATGTGTATACTCTATAGGTAATCAGGAGTAAAAATACAATGTTTCTTTAATTTTATAAGTTTTTAAAATATGTTTTCAATAAATCTAGGCTGTTTGTTGTTCTAGGCCTGCAGTGGAAACGCTGGCTGAATGAGGAGCATATGTTTGCATAATGTTGCTCACTTTTGTGTTGTGCTCACACATTCCAGTGCTTGATCAAAAAATAAGGATAAAAAGCAATATTATAAACATAAATGCTTCGCTGGACTGAGCAAAACTGATTTTTAGCTCTATAAGGCCTTAAGCCCCCTGAAATCAACTGAAAGACTCCCTTCTTTTGCACTGAATGTGTTTTGAATGAGATCCTTCAAGGGTCACAGGAGAACAGTGGCAGCAGGAGCATGGCTTGTGAGGGGAAGGGGATCGTTCCTGCAGGATGAGTTGATATCAGTGTGGGAGACCCCACTCCCTTGCAGGGGCAAGAGGAAAAGGGGTTTGCTGATCTCTCAGCGAGGGCGGGAGCAGTGAGAAAGGGCAAGGAACAGCGCAGAGAGGAGGCCTCGATGTATCTCTGAACCTTTTTGCTTAAGGCAGGAGTTTTAATCCCCAGCCTCTCCACATTATACTTACAGTATAGTGTATAAAATGACAAACTGAGAAGGGCTTATAACTCTGTGCTGGCAATGGCCATGCTTTTTGCTCACAAGCCCCTCTAGTATCACCCAAAACCTATGTTTAGCATGAATTTGTCTTTTTTTAAAGAGTTTAGCTCAAACTTCATTTTCAGTCCCAGGGATGAGCTTAATCTTTGACTAAGCGCGTGGCTGGCGCAGGATGTCTTGTGCTGGTCACCATGGCAGTAGCTTTCAGCAGGGTGTTTCCTCCAAGAAAGAAAGTTTTTAAGACAACCGCGGCAGAGGTGTAACTCTGTGGACTCACTGAGCCATCGTGAAATCAGATTAACCACAATTGCACACGTTAAGAAATGTAAAATTTGCCCAAGAAGCTAAACACTTGGTGCCCAGGCAGTACTGAGGTGCCTTCTGCTCTGATTATATTGTTACTTTTAAGCTAGTTTAGAGCTATTTGGTATCACTTATAAATGATAGTTACAGGAGTGATTGTGGTGGTAGATATGCTTTCGCAGTTTAAATATGTCTACAGATGTCTCCCCAGCACATCAAAATACCAAAGCCTAGGCTGGGAAATAACCTTCTTCTACCAGAAAATACCCTAGAAAATCTTCTAGAAAAAAGAATGATTTAAAGAAGTTATGGGATTGTGTAAGGATAAGCTGAAATGAGGGATATATTGAAAAGTTATCCTGCAAAAGATCCAAACTAAAACAAAAAAATATATAATTTTTTGGCTGCTTGGTTTGCTTGGCTCTCCTTCTTCTCCCCTCCCCCGTATTAAGCATTGCCTTAATTGAAACCAAAACACTTTGGATTTTCCTAAAGTTAGAACAAACCTTTGTAGGAAAAGGGCTATGAATTTTCAATGTTATTTTGCTGAGACAGTAAGGAGACAGCATCCCCAATAGGTGTAACTTAATGGGTCATGAAAGTATAAAAAAGCTCTTTCTAAAAAGGAAAATGTTCTTGCACAAGACGTGCCAATAGTTTTGTCAGCATCAATATTCAGCTGTAGGGAGTTGAGCAGATTTAAGACTCCAGCAAATAACATTTTCACATAATTCATAAGAGAAATACAATGATTGGGATTGACTGACAGAAACCCTACATGACAGCTGAGGATGACTTCAGTGCCAAGGTAGATGTAGCACTCATCACTTGTATAGGATACAACTGTTAAAAAAATCAGAAAACAAACAGACTTAAACTCGTTAGTTAACGTACAGTGTGTACAAATTCCCTTCCTCCTCTCAGCCTTAGCAAGCAGTAAGCTCTCTCCCATGCAACTACCATAAGCAAGAGACAAATCCCAAAGGAAAATGGCAGCTAGGTAGTGAGTTTGTGTTTGTGAGAAGGAAACTTGAAAAAATATGGACGAGTTAGATCTTTTCTCCAACCACATGATCATCTGTTCTACGTGAATTTAATACATTTTCCACTTCTGACCCTTTACCCCACAATATTTTTAGCCTACTGTCAACTTGAATCTGGAACGTCATTCCTTCTCAGTGCCACCCGTGGACAGAGTATATTCATGCCTGAATGGTGGGCACAAAGCAGGCCTGTGCGAGCAGCTCCTCCCTTAGCTCCTCCGTGTCCTCAGCTGAGGGGTGTGCGAGCCACCTCCTCCCTTTGGTAAGCCGCCAGGTAGTCCCAGGGCTCCCAACACAGGGCACGCTCAGTCTGCGGGGTTCGGCAGAGCCAAGGATTTGGCACACGCGCTTGGCTTGAGGAACCTGCAGAAAACTTGGCCCTCGGCTAGTACTGGTCTACGTGTCCTGGGCATCTTGGAGGAAGAACTGAACAATCGCTGCCTAAAATTAATAATTCCACTGCTGTGTCCTGCCTCTTCCTCAGAAAGAACATCATCATTTCCTGGTATACCATGGAAAGAAAACATTATGCTATTTATGCTTTGAGTAAATGATGGAACTGGGGGAGAGAGAAGAATGAAATCACTCCCCAAATTTAATGGTTTTTGGCAAGCGGAGCCCTTTAAGCAGTTGCTTATGAAAAAGATTGTCCAAAAAGAAGCAGTAAATATCTAACCGACAGCTTTCGTTAATGGAATCAATCCCACTGGAATCTTTTCTTGTAGTTTGATTCCAATAGAGAGGGTAGATGGATGGATGATTCAATATCTTTGAAAAAAATGCAATATCAAATGTAAAACAGCAAGCACAGGCAGATTGACACTGATGGCTTCCCCTTGTAAAGTGTTTTTTTCATCTATGCTATTGACTTCTACCTGTACAAAGAGCTTGCTGCAGGGATAGGAACCGAGCAAGGCTCTTCATGTACAGAAGATAGCAAGGTCAGCAGTGCAGTAGAGGATAGAGAGAAGATCCACATATTATACAATATTTTACAAAGATTCAACTGAAAGCTTATACTGTATGCGAATTAAAGTCCTTTGTGTAATATTAAAGTTAAAAAGGCTTAATAAAGTACCTATAGTTATTCTTGGAAAAGGATGATTATATAGTTCTCAAAATGAATCTTAGAATTGCTTGCAGTATACCAAAACAAAATACTGTATTCTGGAAAAAACATCATTTTGCATATATTTACAATGGTCACATATTCCAATTGTGAGACCTGCCCAACAAAAGTTAAATTAAATCTATATGGACAAGTTCCAAGAATAAGTATCAGGGGTGAAATGTCAACAATGCTGGAAAAAACCTGCCCATCCCTTCCTCAGTTTAATTGTGATGAGCTAGGCAAGCCTCCCACAGTAAGAAAATAGTAGATATTAATTCTACCAAATCAGTGGATTTCCGGCTGAAGACCTGCTAGTGGGCACCAAGGGTGTGCTGACAGAATGGACTACTAGCAAAACACTTTTTTTGTCAGCAATCTGTTTCACATCAGTTTTCAGGAGTGAACCATGAAGTAAGAGTGTCAATAATCTCTGTCTTCTTTGTATTTTCTGCAGAATTTCTTGATTTTTCTTCAACTTGTAGATACAAAAATGAAACTCATCTTTTCTTCTCACATCTTTCTCTCCTGTGCTCCTATACATTACCTATATGCATTTTCAACACATATCCAAGTACTTATTGGATCCTAATTTGGTTTTTAGTCTAAGATTTAGGAAAAATTGCTTTCACCTGGCACTTTCTGATAATTAGCTCTGCTTAAAGAGTTCTAGTTTGAACATTTAGGCTCAAAGCTTGCCAAACCTCTAGGCAGCTTGGAAAATTTGTCCCAGCCATTGCTAACCATATTGTTGACATTCAACAGTTAGTCCTCCTGATCTTAAATTGAGCCAGATAGAGAAAATGTCTTAATATGACAACTAGAAACCATAGTAGAGGGGAACTTCATACACAACAATAACAATTTTGCAAATGTAAGTCATGCAATTGGGTGGCAGAGCATGAGTCACATTCAGAACACTTCCCCAGTGATGAAAACCCCAGCAGTTTCATATATTTCTAATTACATTGAAATATAATATTGCAGAGAGAGTTGGTTAGTTTTGACTATATAAAACTTAGTCATTTCCCCCCAAAAATCAGTAGCTAGTCACAATACTTAGATATGTTTTGTAACAATGGCAACTACCCCAAGCAATATAATTAAACCTAAAAAAAAAAAAAAAATTCTCTGTTTCTTCCTTAAGTTTGTAAGCAAGGGGACTTTTCACTAGTGAAGACTGAAGTGTTTGAGCACCTAGGTGTCCTGCAGCCTCGTGGTGTGCATGGTGTGCAGACACCCTCTCAGGCAACGTACAGGGACAACATCTCCCTACGTCCATATAAACAGCTCTTCCCTGTTAATCTCCACCAACTTGTACGAATTACTAAACTGAGGCTACACTGAACACAACCCATCTTGTGGACCCCTAAGTCCCAGGTAGCTCCCAGGCTGATTTACAACCAGAATCCTTTTTTTTTTTTTTTTTTTCTCTGAAAACAGGAACCTAAGACTTCTGTCTTTTCAAAACCATAGAAGGCTTCATCTTCTTCAACCACAGCTGAGGAGGAAGTGCTTTTTTTCACTGGCGGTAACACAATTCATGCAAGTACTTGGTTCCAGCACGTGGTATGCCTGCATGTTATGGTGATTCCCTGTTCAGTTTGCTGTAGGACACTCAGGGCTGCAATCTGAGAGTTGTTCATATCTGCATGTGCAAATTGGTCCCTTTATTCTTGGGGTATACTTAATATTTGTGGGGCCATGGGAAATGTGAAGAAACATGAAATTTCCATAGTCCAGTGGCTATAGCCCAATCCATTCTCTAAAAAGGATTTAAGACTGCTTTATGGTACTGACAACAGAAGTGATTGCCTTTGCCTAGCAGGATACTTTTCCTGAATGCTTATGGGTCATTTTATATGTCATGGGAAAAAAAGAAAAAGAAAAAAAGAGCATTTTATATTACAGGCAGAAACTTTAAGAGCACAAATCTGAATAATGAAAGTATTTAAATCTGTTTAGCAGAAATCTATAATAATAGAAAAGCACATTCAGTGTCTGGGCTAACTTACTTTAGATTCCTAATGACTACATAAAATCGCAAAACAAAAAAAAGAATGCCATTATTTTTGGAGATGTGTTCAGACCTACACATATTTGTGCAAGAAAGTCAGAAAAAATCTGAGTTGCATGAGGACTTTTCCAATTTTAGTATAACAGATAACCAAGTCAGTTTAGGCATTTGCATCTTCCCCCCTGTTATTCACTGTTAATGAGTTACACAGCTATGCAATATTTTTGTTACACTTACTCAGCCTTATTCCTATTTCAGTCTTGGCTGTGAACCAATGCATCACTTTCCTGATGGAAAGGCAGAAAGTACCAAAATAAATTAGCAGTGTGAATTGATGGGCTCACATTGCAAATGCCTGTTCCTTTTTTTCAAGTGTGCCAATGGCTGAGCTCTGTTCTGCCTCTGCAGAAGTGCAGGTGAGAGCGATGCAGCAAGTTGAAGGAGCAGCTGCTCTGTCAAAGTCCTGGAATTCCAAATGAATCACAAGAAACTGCAGATGAGATGCGGATCATGAATAATCCTCCGCACGGTGCTGAGTGATCTGCTATTAGCTGTGTGGCCTTTACATACATAGCCAGGATCCTGACCAGTCATAGTCTTTGAAAATCCCACAGCATTTTCCTTAAAATCAGGCAGATTACTGTGGTTTCACTTAAAACAACTACCTCTGCAAGACTTTTATGGTTACACTTAGATACAGTATTTACCATATATCTCTCTGTGCTTCAAGAAATAGCAGTTCTTGTTCCTCTTTGGGTTTGGTGATGCAAATATGGGTTATATTTATTACAGCCTTGCAAGAAATGTAGAAATTCCTCTACTTTTGTATCTGTGCAAGTGCCAACCAGCAAAAGGCACTTACAGGTTTACTGTAATTCCGGCAAATGATAGTATCATAACATTCCTAGGAATATCTCATAGTGAGAAAGAGCAATGAGGCAGGTGGCCAAGAGTGCATATGGCAGAAGTGGCATAAACATATGGAAATTAGATGTGAAACAGAGGGGAGGGGAAGAAAGTTAATTTGCTAAAACAAACACTTGCCTGAATTTTAGTGGTGAAGCAATTTCTCAGTGAAGGATGAATGTTGCATGTGTGTGCCATAAAGGGATGTTGTGGAGTATAAGTAAACTGCTTTCTGTTAGGGAAAGCAGGGTTGCTTGGGCAGAGTGCACCTTTAAAAAACAAACAATCTGTTAAAACCTCCAGCACTTTTAAGGAAAGCATCTTTAATCTATGAGGGCGTTTGGTATGTGCTGCTTTACTTTGCTGCCTGCTCATGCAGGGAGCGTGGACTTTTGTGCCAGGATTCACAAAGGCTCATGAACTTGATGGCTTAAATAAAGAGCTTGAATAAAGAGCTCTGCGAGGGCTGCAGAGCGCGGCGGAGGCGGTCGGGGTGGCGGTGCAGCCGGCCCCAGGACGCCTGTGGAAGGAGCGAAGGGAGGGAGCCGCAGAGCGGGGCTCGCGCTCTGCGCCTCGCCCGCTGCACTAAGCTCTGGTGAACAAAGCAAACCCAAAACTCAAGGGCCTGCATTTAAATACAAACTACATTCCTGTACCTCCGGTTGCCACTCAGGATCAATCTGAAGCAGAGTCTGCTTTGCTGGACAGAAAATAAATAAAGGAGAAGAAAAACCCTTAATAACACATTTGGGCTGCAATTCTTTCGCATATGGTACAACACCTGACACGTGCAGGCTTTTACATGAAATGTGCGATTACCAACTGGGATGTGAAAATTACTTTCCCCTGTGCCAGTGTGTTTTCAGGTTTATCGCAATTACCAGCGAATATATTTGCTTCTGCAGGATCGCAGGTTAGAAAGCATTAAAAATTAATGGTAGCTTTGCATCCCCTAGATGCTGAGGTAATACATTATGGATATCTCCATATTGTAATTGTCACTTTCCTCAGCACAGAAGCACAAGACATCACTTAGCCGATATGTCAGTGCAGGATAGTTTCCTAGAATATCCACTTTGTTGCTTTGGCCAGGCAAGTTTCAAAGTCCTTAAAGACTCCCTTAAGGATTTCTGCATTCATATAGAAATCAGTCTTAAGGAATTTTTTTTTTTACTACTATCTACTATGCAGGCTAAGTTTTTCTCTGCCCAATTTTATCCCATTGCTATTGCCCTATACTTCCTGCATCATTACTCTCTGCCACTAGTAGCCACGTCTGGCTCTTCCAACCCTGGGATTTCTGTTGGCCTTTGAGGGCACAGACAGAGAGCACCTCCAGACCGTGACTAATGAGTTGTCATTCTGCTGGGTGCTTTCCTAAGCTCCCAGTCCTGTACCTGCTGAAACCAGTGGTGAGGTCTGCTGGGTGCAACACTTGCAGAAACAAACCTGGGTTAAATTCAAGCCTGCCACTCTCCCAGTTACGAGGATTACATCCCAGGGCAGGAGCAAGGTCCTGATTGCAGCTGTCCCGATAACGTACTGTGGTCACTAAAACCTTGTGTACTGCCCGAGCGCGCTGCTAAAGCGCTAAGTGGGCCTCTTCACTTAGCCCTGGGAACGCTCACCCGGGGAAGGGAAAACACGCGGGGCCAGGAAACACACACTTCAACGGAGACGTAGGGCCAGCCCCGCTGGAAACCTGGGGAGGTTGCTGCGATAGGAGGCAGCTAATGACAAAGGAGACGCAGGCGCTTTATGTCTCTGCCTGTTTATTTCAGTCATGTGGCAGCCCCTGGTGAATACTTAATATCCTTAGCACTTGCTCCTTCAGAAAGCTAAGAAAGAAAAAGTTTCTCAACAGACAAACAGATGAATCCCGATAGTTTTTAAATAACCATCCTGCATTTTGCGCGCGGGGTGACATTAGAACCTGCGACCTCCCTGCCGAGCCCCCGCGCTGCGGGAGGCCCTGGCCCCGGCCCCGCTCGGCCGGCAGCTCCGC
>VWPW01014726.1:1022400-1091939 GCA_013389825.1 Crypturellus undulatus
GGGCGGGGCGGGACCGGCCCGCCGGGGCGCGGCGCCCCATAAGTAGAGGCCGGGGCGGCGGCGGCCGCTCTTCTGCGCTCGCCGCCAGCTGCCGCACAGCCCTGCGCCGCTCCCGGATTACAAAGCCCGCGCCGCCGCCGCCGCAGCAGCCGCAGCCGAGAGCATCACCACCAAGAACTCCTCGTACCGCCGCATGTTCGGCGGGGGCAGCCGCCCCAGCAGCAGCACCCGCTACATCACGTCGAGCACCCGCTACTCGCTGGGCAGCGCCCTGCGCCCCAGCAGCGCCCGCTACGTGTCCGCCTCGCCCGGCGGCGTGTACGCCACGAAGGCGACGTCGGTGCGGCTGCGGAGCAGCATGCCGCCCATGCGGCTCCACGACGCCGTGGACTTCACGCTGGCCGACGCCATCAACACGGAGTTCAAGGCGAACCGCACCAACGAGAAGGTGGAGCTGCAGGAGCTCAACGACCGCTTCGCCAACTACATCGACAAGGTGCGCTTCCTGGAGCAGCAGAACAAGATCCTGCTGGCCGAGCTGGAGCAGCTGAAGGGCAAGGGCACGTCCCGCCTGGGCGACCTCTACGAGGAGGAGATGCGCGAGCTGCGCCGGCAGGTGGACCAGCTCACCAACGACAAGGCGCGCGTGGAGGTGGAGCGGGACAACCTCGCCGACGACATCATGCGGCTGCGGGAGAAGTGAGTGCGGGCGGCGGGGGCCGGGGGCACGGAGCCGGCGCGGGGGCGGGCGCGGGGGGCCGGCGCGGCGCGGCGCCCTCCTCACGGGCCTCTCTCCGCCGCAGGTTGCAGGAGGAGATGCTGCAGCGCGAGGAGGCCGAGAACACGCTGCAGTCCTTCCGCCAGGTGGGTGCCCCGTCTCCCGGCGCCCGCACAAAGGGGCTGGCCGCCCCGCATGCGCCATCCCCCGCTCGCCGTGGGGCTGCCGCCGCCGGGGGCAGCGCGGGAGCCTTTGTCTGCCCCTGCCCAAGCCCAGCCCGCCGCACGAGAGGGCGGGCCCGCGTGCCGCTCCCACGGAGGCGCGAGGGAGCCATCTGCGCGCCCGGCTGGAGGGCACGGGCGGTTTCTATGGGGCGCGCCGCGGAATGCGCGCGCCGGCACCATGGCCAGTGCGGCGGCCGCGCAGGCAGATAATGGAGCCCTTTGTGGCCGGGCGCGGGCGCGGGGCGCGCTCCTGCCGCATGTGCGGGATGAGAGCGCGGTGCTGGGGACGGGTCTGCCGCGTGCACGGCGCAGGCCTCTGCGAAACAGAGCTGCTCTTTTATGAGCCCGCTGCATCGCTAGGAAAGTTTTAAAGTTAAACTCTAGCGTTGCTGTGGTCCCCTGTGAGAAGGGGACCTTGGTGGGATCCCAGCAGTTGAGTTTTTCCCCTTTGGGTCTCAGTTAAGGATGCAGATGCTAGTGCGATTTGAATAAAGATGTTAACAAAGGAAACCGGTTGTTTTAGTTTAGTTTAGTTTCTGTAGGAAATTACAGTGTTGCCCAGATCAGCCAAAAGCTACATGATAACTAGAACCAACTTTTCAAACAGTGTTGAAAAAAGTCCTAAGCCCAGCTTTTTATTTGTGTAAAGTCAGCTTTCAGCTTGCTTTAAGCCTTGTTTGGACTAGAGGACATTTAGGAATGTGCCTTCCCGAAGCAAGATCTCTTCCCCAACCCGCTGGTGTGGAACAGCATTGCCAGGACCACTCCCAGCCGCCAGTGACGGCCCCGTGTCCGCCGACGGCGCCCGGGTCCCGCTTGCTCACAGTGCTGCTCGCGGGCGCTCGTGGATGTCCCGGGTCAGGAAACCGTCCCTGGATTGCCAACACTTTCTTGGCCAAGGCTTGCAGCTACAGCGTGTTTATATTTTCTGAAGGGAGCAGGTGTCTTAATGAGATAACACGTGGAAACTAAGACACCAGCTTTTTATTTAGAGCCTGAGAATTTGCAGCCGCCGTTAGTGTTCTGGGAAGAGAAATTTGAAAATGAAGAATTCAAGGTATTGCCTTAAGTCAAGCCTCTGATTTTTTTTTTTCTTTTTTGAGTGCTGAGCTGCTGTTCTACAAGTTCTGTGCAAAATATTTAAACTTTGTTTTAGAGGGTCTAGATAGACTTTTTTTTTGAATTCTGCTGAAGGATCCTTTGACTTGAGGATGGCTTAAAAGATCTTGTCTACCTAGTTGTTCCACTTCAGGGCATGATTACCTCTATTTCAAACTGATTAAACTTCTTGTGGACTTAGACGCAAGGATTTTAAGTGAACTTGGTTTGGTACATACCCCACACTTCTTATCCAGTTAATGCCTAAGCTTCAAGGGAGGGTTATTCAGAGCCTCAGCAGATCTGTACGTGCCACTAAGCAAACTGTAGAAGTCTCTCTCAAGTACAGCACGCACATTAAAAAAAAAAAGTAAATTTTTGTGGAAATGCTATGCTATGTCCATGTATGTCCTAATTAGCATGTTCTAATGTGTTTACTTTAAAAAATAATATTACCTAACTTATGATAAAAAGGTAGATGAAGCATGCAGGCTTGAAAACTAAGTATGTTTAATACACTTATTATCCCATTGGTAGGTGAAATTAAATCCATGCAAAGCTGGATTGCAAAGCTGCTTGCAAAGCATCCATGCAAATTCATTAAAACATCCTCTTCCGTTTAGGGGAGCAACTTTTTATTAAACCATTCTATTCTTGCAATAGTTACGTGTGCATGTATGCAGAGTGCTTCAGGAGGTGGCTACATCAGAACACTCTTCTCCTGAAGGAGACACATGTGATCTTGTTTGCATTCTTGAGGGGTGGACAAGATAAAATAAACCTAAGGGTTTGAGGTATTTCCTCTGGGATAAACAGACATCTAAATTAGTGAGGAAAGTGACTGCAGCTTTTCCAGTACCTCTGGCAGTAAGGAATAGAGCCTGAGCCTGTGACAAGACTTACAGGCTTGTTCCTGGCTAACATGAGATTTGTTTGGAATAAACAACTACATTCAACCAACCTTGTGGGGAAAAAAAAAGTCAGTGTGTAGTCTTTTTGCATGTATCTATATGCCTTAAACCTTGCTTACTCAGTATATATGTAGCTCTTTGTTCTCCATGCATCTAGGAAATAGGGAGAGAAGAGTCTGAGTATCACCAGCTTAATGATAATATGTATAACAAATAAGCATCATGTATTCAGTTCCTTCAATTTAAAATGTTTTGCAAGCTGCTAAAAAATCTGTAGCTGTTCAAAAAAAAAACAGAAAAAAATGTTCAGGTTTCTATAATACACACTGTAATTTTTTGGATAAGTAATCATGTAAATATGTTAGGTCACAGTTGTATAACTCTCTTCTGGAATGATCTTCCTGTTTTTTCAGGGGGATAAATTAAGGAATTCTTTCTCTGAATTGAGAAACAGCCAAGATAAACTGTGGGTGTTCGACTGGAGTCGATAGGAGGGGTATAAAATAACACATCAAAGGGATGTGCTTTGGGAGAAAGGGCACCGGAGAACTAGTGTGGGGCAGGACCTTTAGCTTAGAGGAGGGGTAATCTAGGGAGAGCACCTAGAATGGTGCTCCAGGAGCCTAAAGTTTCTGTTTCAAAGGTGCTGTAGTGACAGCTGCTGATTCAGAATACTTTTGCTTTGTGGAAATCCAAAATGGCTTAAAAGCAAGCTGTGAAAACCTGGTGCTTCAGTTAATGCAGTGCAAACATAAGAAAGCAGCTGTACCTGTAACCAGAGGCAAGGAGCAGTGTTCCCCTTTGCAAAATATTTTACTTGAAGATTTAAAATAAAACAAGTTACCAATCAATGTTCAGTCGTAGTTATGGCCTGAACTAATTCACACTGCTGCTGTGCAACACTTCCAGCCTATCTTCTTTTGTGCCATAAATGAATTTTTACTGTTGATTAAGACTATCTCAGTCCAGCAAAAGGTGGAGTCTCTACCAGTTCTTGTGAGGGTGTAGGCACCGGTGACTGACTAAATATAATTTTATGCTCATACCTTCTTTTTTCAAAGTAGTCCGAGTAGTAAATGCTGCAGTTCATAGAGAAGCCTCATTAGCCTTAACAGTGTGTGTCCAGCTGTGGTCTATGGGCCCAAGGGGCTCTGTGGATGATTGCTAAGGAGCCAATAGAAGGTAAACAAGAACTTAGTGGGCATATGAGTGGCGCTTCTAACCGTATTAGGAAAAAAAAAATGAATTCCACAAATGGAGAAATTCCAAGCTAAATCCAGTGTTGCCCATGTAGTCAAGCTAAGCTCAGCAATGACCCAAGTACTCTTTACCTTTGTACAGGATTTATAGCACTTGTGTGCTCTTGGTCATGTCTGGCAATGCATTAGTGAAGCTGAAATAATCTATATAATGCTGTGTGTTCCCTAAGGGCATGGTACAGGTGCATAAACTGATCTCTGAGGTTGCAATAGAAAGGAGAAAGCAAAAAGGTGAAGATTTTCATAGGTAATTGATTTCAAATCAGCTTGCTTGAGGCTTAGATATAGCATCAGTTTGTACACTACTAAACTTGCTGTAATAGATTTCTCAACATCAGTTTTGTTCATCTTTTATTTCTGGTTAGGATGTTGACAATGCCTCCCTGGCACGTCTTGACCTCGAGCGCAAAGTTGAGTCCCTGCAAGAAGAAATTGTGTTCCTGAAGAAGCTTCATGATGAGGTGAGTGGAACGCAGAGGTCTGCTCAGGTCTGGCTGCCCGGAGAGCACGCAGGCTCTCCAGCGGCCGGTGCCAAGCTGTCTGCAGCCTGGGCGCTGTCCTGCTCGTGCTGACTGTCACCCCTCTCTCAGGAAATCCGAGAGCTGCAGGCCCAACTCCAGGAACAGCACATCCAGATCGATATGGATGTTTCTAAGCCCGACCTTACTGCTGCCCTGCGCGATGTTCGCCAGCAGTATGAAAGCGTTGCTGCTAAGAATCTTCAGGAAGCTGAAGAATGGTACAAGTCCAAAGTAAGTGAAATCGGCTGTAGGATTGCTCAGATTCAGCAGGCACTCAGATCAGCTGCAGGCAACAGTTTTGCTGTGATACCCAAAGCATCCAGGTAACTGTCTCTGTACCTGGCACTAATGTAACCATGGAACAAGGTTATCCTTAAACTTTTAGTCCTGGAAAATCACGACTGTAAACACTAGCTTTTGCCATAATACAGCTTTAAAGTAATGGGCTCTTACTTGAAATCTTTTGTATTGTAGTTAAAAACACCTGTTGTGATGGGGTGAGAGAGAAAGAAAGGAATGAGTAAGTGAAAAAGGATGAAAAGGCAAGAAACTTGCAGAGAGGTGGAACAATTAAACTATGAATTCCCCTTTAACAATAACACAGGAATAGAAAGAAATTTTAAGGATAATATTTTTAAATGTTTCAGGTATTAGGACTTCCTTATAAGGGCTTTAGCTGCCTGCAAATGCACTATCTCAGAGCAGTCTGTTGTGCTAGTTCCTGAAGTGCCGTACTAACCAAACTGGGGATTTCAACAGTTTGCAGATCTCTCTGAAGCTGCTAATAGGAACAATGATGCCCTGCGCCAGGCCAAACAAGAAGCTAATGAGTATCGCAGACAGATTCAGTCTCTCACCTGCGAAGTTGATGCTCTTAAAGGAAGCGTAAGTAAAAAAGAGCAGTTGTTGGGGCTGCTTCTCTTCCCTGGTTAAAGCACCGTAATTACTGTAATTCAGATCCTCTCACTTGTGGCAGATGGAGTGCTGACAACAGCAGTGTGTTGCTGTTTGAGGAGGATGTGGGAGGGTGTATTAGTCTGTGCGCTGCTGTGTCCTAGACAGGTTGGTAGGCTGAGATGGGGCTCACTCCCTTGCTAATACACACTGTTTATGCAAGACTTTCTAGAAGTGCTTGTGGCTTTTTTCAGGTACAGTTCAAGTTGTGTGCATAGGGAGGTGAGGGGAGATCTTTGAGGGGAAAGGAGATGCAGATCTTGCTGTTACTAGAGCCTGGCTGCCTTAAAGGCAGAAATGAAATGAGTTTACCCGTGCTAAGTACACATACACATGCAATCCCTGAGGGCTGTCTGCATGTGTATGGGTACTGCGTGAGAGGGCTGTGTGTGTCCTGAATTGCCTCACCATTTACTGGAGAGACAGAATGAATATACACTACACTTCTAATCAGATAGCAATAATAAAAGCATCTTGATTTTGCAAGGGAAATATCAGGGGATGGCAACTTGGAGTCCTTTCTGGGCACTTTCAAAAAGGGCACTAACATTTCCAAAGAAAAGTTGAGTAAATATTCAAGGGCCTTGAAGCAGGGGAGGAGTGGCTGAAATGCAGCAGTGATTTACTTGGATGTTCTCTTGCAGAATGAATCCCTGGAGCGCCAGATGCGTGAAATGGAGGAGAATTTTGCTGCTGAAGCTGCTAACTACCAAGACACTATTGGCCGTCTGCAGGACGAGATTCAAAACATGAAGGAAGAAATGGCTCGCCACCTTCGTGAGTACCAGGACCTGCTGAATGTAAAGATGGCTCTTGATATTGAGATTGCCACCTACAGAAAACTGCTGGAGGGAGAAGAGAGCAGGTAAAAATCGCATGCAGATTCACTTCTCTAAATAGTAATTACTAGAGAACCTCCATAGCCCTGGCTGACTTGATCTACTTCTTTTCTTTTCTTCTTCTCTTCAGGATTAACATGCCCATTCCAACTTTTGCTTCTCTGAACCTGAGAGGTAAGCGGTTTCAGTTACTTCGCTTCAGGAAGCTGTTCTGCCGTTAGCAAAACAGTTCTGGATATTTCCTTTTGCTCTGGTATTTGAACTCATATAAATGCAGTGAGCATGAATGTTATTCTTAACTATGTTATTTAACCTTGGATGGGAGGAGGTGCTCTGTTCCGAGGCACAAATGTTTGTAAATAGTAGCATACAGGAAGTGATTTCCCTCCTCCCCTGCCCTTTGAACAGATGCTTGAATGGAACTAAGGAAAAATAGGGAGCAATAGTTGATTCTGTAAAGAGCAGGACACTTCCTGGTATGCTAAGTTTGGCTTCTGAAAGATGCTAAAAGCTGTTATTCCTACTTCTTTGAGGAGGCTGTTTAGACTATTAGTAATAACAGACTGTCTTCTACAGAAACCAACATTGAGTCTCAGCCAATGGTTGACACTCACTCAAAGAGGACACTCCTAATCAAGACTGTCGAAACTAGAGATGGACAGGTTGGTAATTTTAGTCTCATTTTTGTCACAACCAGTTACCTTATCCTGTAGTAACTCTGCGTATGAGACAGTGCAGCCTGCAGATGAAAATCAGTGTTGAGAAAGGCAGTATCTAGCAACTGGAGCTGTGTGACTGAACGTGCTAGTCATAGCAGCTAGGCTTCTGTGAAAATGATCACCAAAATCATATGACAGTTAAAAATAGTTAAAAGATAGTTACTTTTTAAGCAATACTGAGAACTTGGTAGACTCTCAGAACTTAAAGATAGTTATCAAATTGTTAGAGGGGAAAGTACGAGGTAGTATAATGGAGATACTTATTTGGGGCAAGATATCCTTTAAGCTTTATTGACTTAGTTTAAAAGCCGTTTCTGTGCATCCCTAACTAAACTTCTTAGTCATAAAAGACTACTGACACCCTTTTATTGAGACTTCTGAGCTACTAGTTGTTCTAACTTCAGATAGCAACGTTGTTACTGCTTAAGCTTAAATCAAATGCTTCTTTCCACAGGTTATTAATGAAACTTCCCAGCACCATGATGACTTGGAGTAAAACTGAAGTGATGATGAATAATTAATGCAGGAGACCTTCTTACCAGCAAGATTTAAAAAGTCCATGTCTTAAAGGAAGAAACAGCTTTCAAGTGCCTTTCTGCAGTTTTTCCATGAGCGCAAGATTATTATGCTAGTAAATAGGTCTTAGATCTTGCAAACTGACTCTCCCTGAAGGATTAGAGTTTACAATGGAGTCTAGTTTACAAATAGCAATATCTTGTGCTGCAATACTGTTTTTAAGTATCTGAATCCAATAAAACTGCTTTTTCCAGCACAGTATGAGCAACCTGTCGCTACTTCAAATAAACCTTTGGAAAATGGCTCTTGATGTGTTCTAATTTGTTACTCAATGACTTTCTGTCAAGCCATAGCAACTTTAAGCTGAAACTACTATACAGCTGATGGCTCCAGTACAGGTGCATGGAAGCTTTTTGTGTTTTTCATTTTTAACTAGACAAGATGTTTCTTACCCGTTTATTACTTGAGTTTGGATCCAACTAAAATGAGCTAAAACTGGCATATATGTAATGTCTTATTTCTTACTTGAATAAAAGAAGATTCTTCATGTTAGTAAGTGGTTTCAATATGCAATTCACAGATAAAATAGTTTGATCATTTTTAACCAAGGCTGTGTAAAAAACCATAGTTGTTAAATATCTCTAATGTTCATGCAAGTCAAAGCTCTGGGCAATTGACTATGCGTATAAGTTTCAGGTGTGAGGAAAAGCTGATTCCCAAGGGCTTGTCTGTATTACAAAGGCTTCAGAGAGAGTGAGGGGTTAGGAACAGGGTAAGAATTCCAGGACAGATCAGGGATTGACTTACTGGAAAGCAGCTCTGTGGAGAGGGATTTTGGGAGTCCTGATTGCCAACAGGTTAACCATGAGTCAGCCATGTGCCCTCACGGCCAAGAGGCCAATGGGATCCTGGCTACATAAGGAGGAGCGTTGCCAACAGGTCGAGGGAGGGGATCCTGCCCCTCTGCTCAGCTCTGGTGAGGCCGCACCTGGAGTATTGGGGGCAGTTCTGGGCTCCACTGTACAAGAAGGACATGGAGCTTCTAGAGAGGGTCCAGTGTCAAGTGATGAAGATGATTAAGGGACTGGAGCATCTATCTTATGAGGAAAGACTAAGTGAGCGGGGCCTGTTTAGCCTGGAGAAGATTGAGAGGAGATCAGATACATATATAGGATCTGAGGGGACAGATCTGAGGGATGATGTAAAGAAGATGGGACCAAACTGTTCTCTGTGGTGGCCAGTGCCATGACAAGGCGTAATGGGTACAAATTGAAACACAGGATTTTCCCTTTCTACATGAGGAAGAACTTCTTTCCTGTGAGGATACCAGAGCCCTGGCACAGGCTGCCCAGAGAGGCTGTGGAGTCTCCTTCTCTGGAGATCTTCAAACCCGCCTGGATGCCACCCTGTGCCCTGTGTTCTGGGTGTCCCTGCGTGTGCAGGGGGGTTGGACTAGGTGGTGCCTAGAGGTCCCTTCCAACCTCAACCATTCTGCGATTCTGTGTGAAGAAAAAAGTTGCCTGGGGAGGGCAGAGCTTGCCTCCAGTACATAAACACATTTAAAACGCAAAATTGCTCTTTCGCACTTAAGATACTTAAACTCAGTACAGCTCTTGCAGTGCAACAGTTGCTACTCTTTTGTTCTGTCTCACTTCTATAATGCATTTTTTCCATAGTCTGTAGTTAGCTGGGGTTTTAGAGCGGGTGATTAATTAGGATTGGAGTCATTCAGTAAGTGTGAACTGCAAAGTCATGGTAGTTTGCTAGTGCCGTAAGGGCATTTTCACGAGGACTTCAGTGGTTTCCTGCAGAGAGGCAGTGCAGGGACTTGAGAGAGGGGGCAGCAGAATTCTACCTTTTTTCAAGAGCACATTCAATATCAAAGATGCCAGGGACTGGGATGTGCTGCAACCCTGAGCTGCGAGACGTCCCCCAGTCTTGAGGGAGGTGCTCATGTGTGACAGGAGTTTACAACTTGGTACTTTCCGGGAGGTGAAATGCTGATGCTGTTCTTCCAAGCAGGGCATCCAACTTCTAAAACATGTGTGGTGGAGCTGTCCCTACCCTGCTTTGTTCCAATATGTGTTTATAGAGAACTTCACACTCTTGTTTTTGCTTCCCAGAAGACTGACAGGCCCAATGGGACTATTCTGTTCCCCACTGTGTTGCATTTGGTTTGATAGTCAGTGAAGAAAAGGGACTTGTGGATGTCCAGCTTGGTGCTTAGGAGCATGTGCAGCTGAGAGGAGGGTCTTACAGCTGCTCCTCTATTTATTCTGGAGACGGTTTCATACAGAAGGTCCAGAGGGCCTCTGTTTTTTGTTTTAACAAGTAGGTTGTGCTCCTTAAAAAGGGAGAGAGACCCTCTCATGCCATGGAAGGTACTGAAGCCGGATTTTCTACTACCTGCTCTGCATCTGGAAAAGTGCAAAAGAATAGGATGGGGGATACTTGCCATAAAGCGACAGTTCTGGGTAGGTGCAATAGCTATTTCTGAACACATAGTAATAAAGCTACATAGAGCCTTTCAGGAACAGGGACGAGGTGCTTACATCATGCCCACTGCGTCTTCAGACACTGAAGTCCTTTTGTAGATGTGGATATTGAAAGGATTAAGGCAACCTTTAAGGTGACTGCTTGCAGCTGAAGTGCTGTGGGAGTACAGGGGCAGGGAGAGGCAGCTCTGCATGGGGACAGCGAGGACCACAACAGCTCTGGGCTGCAACACATGAAGGATGCTGAAATGCAGGTCTGTTGCGGGAAGTTACCCAAACTGTGATGTTCTGCCTCAGATGCCACTTCTCCCTCTGCCTCTAGCTGCTGCTCTTCTTTGTCTTTGATTTCTTAAGCAACCAGATGAAAAGAAGTGACTGTACCAGCCACTGACAGGAAAGCAAAGGAGTTATTCCTGGCTCTTTTGTGCTCAGGGTTACTCACAGCATAGAGAAGCATGTGGTTGAGCTTTCAATCCTAGGAATAAATAAATAAATAATCCATAAGGATAAAACCCAGTTGCCAGGGGGATAGGAAGATTGCAGGAAACCATTGCAAAGCCTGCGGTGGCCGGCTATTCTCACGGCGGGAAGGCGAGCGGGTGATGGCTGCGCAAACTTCTCACCGCCTGATCTGGGCCCACCGGCCTTACGCTCCTGTATAACTGCTCCTACATAAGCTGCTTAGTGCTGAGTCAGCAGCTAATCTTCAAACTATATTTCACATCCTAAAAACCCGAGCAGGAGACAATGCACTGAGCTGGGCAGCCACCAGTGGAGACTGCGCTTATTCCACCCTCTAAGCAGCACTGTGGGGCTGCTGGTGCTGGCTACGCAGCTGTGCTGGAAGGGCCGGCTTCCTCCCTCACTGACTGATGGCTGCAGACAGAAGTCACCAGGTCCCTGCCTGAGAAGCAAAGGAGGTCACTGCTAAGGCCTTCTTGAAGACTTTTGTACCACAACCAGGAAAGAAACCCGACTTGCTCGTTCACGGAAAGTCTCGGTTGCAGTGGCCAGCCTCCTGCAGGCCTCTTCTGCCTCAGTTTCTCCACATGGAAAGCTGCGCTGTCACATCACCGACAGAGATGCTGGAAGACTTAGCCGATGGAAAGTGCTAAGATCACTCTATGAAGGCTGCTAACACAAGTGGTACGCAATGCAGAATAGTAATACTAAAGATCCTTCAATCACAGCAATCTGCTCCTCCCTGACCTTGTGAGGTTCCTGTTTTTTTTTTTGTTTTTGCTTTTTTTTTTTTTTTGAGAAGAAATAAAAGTATTTTGGAGTTGAAAGTGTTTTTGGCTCACAAACAGCAGTTATAACTCTGACCTAATCGAAGGCTCTTGCTTTCTCTCTTCCTCCCTCTGTGATAGCAATTAACTCTATACCTCTGTGGGGCTATTACCTCTACTGTTACCTCTGTAAATGACACTGCTGCTTTCACTGCTGGAACACTGTGTTCAATGGCAGTATCAGTAATTTCTCAAACTGCTTGGAAGAAGAAGCTAAAAGAAGCAGCCACGGGATTGCTCTGACGTGCTGATAGTTTGCATTACCTGTGGAAACAGGACTTGGGACACCTCGGATGTGGCCTGCAGGGTGCTGGGGTGGGCGCGTGGCCTTGCTGTGCCTCCTATGGCGATGCCAACGCCAATGCCATGTCCTTAGGCACAGAGCTGCTGTCAGGCCCCCGCAATCCACATGCACAGCCACGAGAGCTGCAGAGGGGAGCTCTTCAGAAGCCCTGTTGTGAGAAGCTGCTCACACTAGCCGGGCGTGAAAGCTGAGGATGGGATCTGTGCAAAGGGCCCCACACCCGCATGTGAGCAACCTCCCTCAGTGCCTAACACCGCTCAGGTCCTAGAGGTTTTGCTTCTAAATCCCTCCATGGGCAAGGGGAAAGGAACACGGATATTACCAAAACTTTATAAGTTTAATTTGTTTATGTTGTAATTGATACTTGACAGAGTGCTGTCACACGGGCTGAATTAGGAAGCACCAGAAATAAAAATACATCCTCAGGATTCACTTGGTCCTTCTGTGCTCACGGCGAACACTAGAGACTTACCATGCAGACTCGTGGACCTCGTCTCGTGCAGGGCACATAGCAGACAGCAGACAGCCNGCTGTCACAAGGGCTGAATTAGGAAGCACCACAAATAAAAACACATCCTCGGGATTCACTTGGTCCTTCTTGCTCATGGCGAACACCAGAGACTTACCATGCAGACTCGTGGACCTCGTCTCGTGCAGGGCACATAGCAGACAGCAGACAGCCCTTCAGGAATGGCCGCTCACGACTGGAGTATTTTAAGACCTCTGCCACATATATGCCTCCAGCTTATTTATCTGCTTTAACAGGCTGAATGTTCAATTGCCTCCAGGGCATTCGCTGTTGCTTTTCATTGCTTTCCACATGAACTCTGTGAGATGGGGGACATCATCAGTCCTGTTTCACACAGGGGGCCATGAAACACCATGAGTGAGCTCAAAGGTGTAAACTTACGTATTTTAAAGACCTTCCTGATTTCAGATCCTGATACTTTCAAAATTCCTGGATTCTCCCTCAACCTCTCCTAAATGAGCAGAGGGGAAAGCTGCCCAGGCTGTGCAGAGCACAGCGCCAGGCTCCCTGCACCGCGAGGGCAGGCCCACGGGCACCGGCCGCCCGGCGCTGTGCAGTGCCTCTCGGGCAGACCCACCAGCCTGACGTTTTCTGTCTGCCTCTGTTTCAGAGATGTATTGCAGCTGTCTCCCCGTGGTGGATAGCACGAACTGCAAGGGAAGAGGCCTATACGAAATACGGGGTGTGTGCGCTCTAGGGCACCATGCCCAGTGGGGTGGTCTGGACTGCAGAGGAGATCAGAAGTTATTCTCTGCTAATAGCTGCGATTCTGAAGTTCCAGGAAGGTGTTTCGGACCTGGCAAATACCAGTTAAAAGTGCGGTCAGGAAAAGTGTTGGACGAATCCCTGTTTAGCTGAGATTCAGCTGGGTGAGGTTCTCTGCAGTTGTTTGGAGGCTGTGTGTGAGGGCTGAGAAGGATCTAGGTTGAAAGTCTATCCTCCACCTAATTTCAAGTACGCTTTTAAGCCTAGATCTTCCAATGTAAGACAGTCTGTAGCCTCTATGCAGGTTCAAAAAGCAAAACTACAGACTATGAAGATGCTCTTCTTTTGTACAACAAGCTGGCTGTAAACAAGCTGGTCATACATGGTAAAGTGATGAAGTGATTTTGCTGGCTTGAGTGCTCCGGCCCCAACCTTACCTAATGTTTCGATGCTGCAAACATTGGCTCACACTTTGTTTCAAATAATGTAGTCATATTTTTAAAACTTGCATGGTAAATTTGGGATGGAAACTGTAAAAGTACTTTCTGCTTTGGCAGCCTTCTTTTGATGATGCTTGCTGGAGCGCTTCACAGTTTTGCTGCCCTGACTGCCCTCTAAAGGGCTAATGCCTTGCGTGGCACACCAGAGAAATGCCCAACCGCCCTTCTGCTGCCATCCGCAGCAGAAAGCTCCTTCCCTGCTGCCTTGAGATAAAAATACTGCCCTCTGAGGCAGGACGGGCTTGAAGTGATGAACTCTGCTGTCGGCAGGATGTGTTTCTCTCCATGCTGAAGAAGGTAGCAGCCTCCTGCACCAGGTCTCATCAGGCTGTACAGTCACTCCAACACGATTTGTCAGGGAATTTCTGCCAGAGTAGCCGGTGTTCGGCACATCGTGAGGCTTTGCCTTTGAGTTAACCGGGATTGTGAACATCTGGATGGATACATCCGAGAGGCGCTGCACGGGCCAGCGCGGGACTCTGGATGGTGCAGCCCCTGGAAGAGGGACTTGCTCTTTGGTGCTCCCCAGGAGCCAGCGAACCCGTGAGGGAGCAGCCACTGTACCCCGCACCCATGACTCGACCGCAGAGCTCTCGCAGGCTGACGCATCTTCCGTTCTGTTATACTCCTGGCTTCACCATACCACTAGCTCTGTTACAACCTCTTATCTCTAACAAATTTTCACTCCTGACAACTTTTGCTCTCTCAAGCTCAGCTAACCCTGGAAGCCAGATACCCCTCTAGTGGCGCATCACAACATCTGCATTGTTCCCTTGAGTAAGAGTATCTAATATTTTCGTGCTGTTTCGTGCTGTTTCAAGCTCTAGCTTGCAGTTGACTCCCAGCATTTCAACCCGTGCTTCGTCTTTGCCGAATATGAGAACCAGACTACTGTACATTTACTATGTGCTGGAAGAGACAAGGCTAAAAGCCCGGTACGTATTGTTCTGGAAACCTCAGAGGGAAAGATGCTGAGCACCTACCTTGGCTGCTCATTTCGGAAACTCTAGGAATTTTCTTAGCACCTGCAAACTCCAGGTCTGTAATTAGTCAAGCAGACCATGAGATGTTACTGACACAGTACTTATAGTCAGTGCCACAAGCAGCTTTTGGCATGACAGTGGGTTATTCTAAACCGGTTTGCACATGCTCGCTGTTTACACTTCAGTGTAGCATTTTTCCCCACCAAATCACAGACCTCATGAGCTGGAAGGGACCGCTGTAGTCCAACCCCCCTGGTCAAACAGGGTCAGCTAGAGCAGGTTGCCTGTGCTGCTCAGAACCGGGTCTGGTTGGGTTTTGAACATTTCCATGTTGGAGAGTTCACATCCTCTATGGCTTTAGTATATAATCCCTTTCAGTTTTCCTTATGTTTAAGTATATTTTCCATGTTTCAGCTTGTGCCCATTGCCTCTAGTCCTGCCACTGCGGAGTGTCTGGCTCCACCTTCTTTACTCCTCCCATCAGATATTTATACACATGTATAAAATCCTCTTCCCCAGGCTGAACAGACCTGGCTCTCTCAAACTGTCCTTGCATGACAGGTCCCCTATCCCTTAATCATCTTCATGGCCCTTTGGCTGGTCCCACTCCAGTATGTCCCTGACTGTCTCGTATGGGCGACTCTGACACCTCTCGCAGCACTCCCGGTCTCACCAGCGTTGGGCAGAAGGGAAGGATCACCTCTGGCGAAAAGCTTTGCCTCATTACTGAGTTACACTGCCAGGGCATGGAAAGGATCCACAGAAAGCAGGGACATGGCACATGGGAGGGGAGGTAAAGGCCAGAGCTCCAAAACAACTTTTGAATGGCCATAATGGATCCAACCAATCTGGTGTCTTACAGTGCTTGCTCAGGGAAAGGATGTAAGAAAGAGGGCTCCGATCCTTGAAATATCCTTGCAGTTTCCAACAAACAGAAATCTAGGAGCTTTTTTTCTAAGACAGTAGCTTCATTCAGATGATTCATGATCTTGTCTGATTTATTTTTGAACACTTTTATAATTCTGGCTTCTAATATCCTGTGTTTCGTCATTTGATAGTATACCAGGGAAAACACTTTCTTTTGATTATTTTATCCTCATTTTCTGATCATTTTATTGACTTTCCAGTCATTCTTGTGTTATGAAACACAGTAAATTATCATCCTGCATTCACCCTCTCCATGCCATCCCTCATTTGACAAATCCTGTACTATTTCCCCTCAAGCATCTTGGCATGTTCCCAACCTTCTCATCCAGAAGCCATCCTATAACCCTAATAATTCTCATCAGTCTTCTCTGCACCATTTTTAGTTCTACTATAATTTATTTAAAGCAAGGTGACAGAGACATCAGGTAGCCTTCAAGAAGTGTGTGCGTGAGGGCAACACGGAGTGACATAATGAGAACTCCTATTTTGTTCTCAGTTACTTTCAAACAACCTCCCAGCTACTTGGTTTTGATCACCATTCAGTAATGGGCTGATACTTTCAGAAAGTTATCCATAGTGACTCAAACATCTATTTCCTAAGTGTTAACAGCTAATTTAAAGCTCCAGCTACACACTTGGTGTTATTTTTTCCCCCATACTTTTTAGTGCTTGACATTAAATTTTCATCCACTCTGTGCCTGGACATTCAGGATGGCAATATCCTTTTGCAACTTTGAGCTCAGTATTAATCCAGATTGTCTTGAATAACTCTGTATCAGATGAAAACTTTGTCAGCTTCCTATTCCTTCTCTTCTATGCCCCTGAAAAACATATCGAATGGTCCCATGCTGTGTAGAAACACCTGTGAGAGCCCAGTGACAACGTCCTTGCACAGTGATGGATGTTCATTATTTCTGTCTTCTGTTTCCTACTTCCTAGCTTCCAACAGGGTGCACCTTCCCTTCGCATTCCCCAGGACTCAGCAACGATGGCTTTTCATAAGCTTCTGACAAAATCTTCCATTTGCACCACCGTTACCCTCCAAGCTTGTTAAAGCCAATCGATAGTTCTACAAGGCTCACCCTCCTGAGGAAAAAGTGCATGTGAATCCTACCCAGTATATTTGCCCTGACAACTTCTTCTAGTATAATGTTAGTTTTATTGGTCACAGCATCAGCTTCGGGTCCTTCTTTAGAGTCTGAAGTCATGTTTGCCATGCCTGCTCCTCTGACAGCAGATGCAGAGCAACTAGCAAATTAGCAACTTTGTGCTGAGTTACTTTGGAAGCATCTGATGGCTGCTATCACGTCCTTTTCTTACTAGTTGATGTATTGATTTGTTCCAACACCTCTTCAGCTTGAGATTATTCCTCATCTGTCGCATGGGGCTCCCTGACCTTATTCTTAATGAGCTGTATGTGTGTAACTGCTTTCCTGAGGCCTTATCTGTGCTGAGTAATCCTCCTGCCTCTTGGTTGTGACCCCTGAAGCTGCGCTAGGTTTCTGGAGGGCTTCCTGCTTTCAATGCTCTTGAAAAAGTGTTTTTTATGACCAGATTCCTTCTTAAACCAGTTTGTGATCCATTGTACTGGAGCTTTACTTTCATTTATCAGCATTTAGGTTCTTTTCTGTTTTTCTCATTTGACCATGAGTTTTTATATCAACATATTGTTCCTTTCCTCCCTTAATAAATATGCCAGGAGGGATACTTTTGTTTTGTTTTGTTTTTCTTGATGTTTGCTTGTTTGTTTGGGGATTTCTTTTTATTTATTTATTTATTTATTAATAATTTCCTGCAAGATAATAGGCATTTCTTCTCAGTGTTTAAAGTGGTATCTTAAAAAGCCTGGTCCGCACTTAAAAAAAGGTCCCTTCTTTACTCAGTGGGCTTCCAGGCACTTCCTCCTGGTAAGATACTGAATTTGGGCACATGCAACTGTTCTCTCCTCCTCACCACTAATATCTCTGCTTNCCTGCAAGAAAAACCTCAGGGTTTAAAGTGGTATCTTAAAAAGTCTGGTCCGCACTTAAAGAAAGCTCCCTTCTTGACTGAGTGGGTTTCCAGGCACTTCCTCCTGGTAAGACACTGAATTTGGGCACACGCAACTGTTCCCTCCTCCTCACCACTAATATCTCTGCTTTCTGCATGGGCTATAAATCACTCATTTTCTAGCACAGCCACTTTAGTTTGCAGGCTTTCATGCAGAAATATTTCCATACTTTGTTTCAATCTGGTTGTCTATTCCTATGCATTTTTTTAAGTCTTTTTTTTTTTTTCCAAATTGAACTCTCTGTGCTGTCCTGTTCTTTTCTCATGGACACAGACATTTTCCTGGACACAGAGAATTCAGGCTTCATTTTTCACGGAACCACATTGCCTCTCCTGAGGCAGGACTCCTGCAACACAGCCCAGAGGTCTGTGCATAGTGGAGAGGCAGCAGCTGCAGGCAAGTTCAACACCCTACGGCACCCACTGAGCAGGTTCCTCACCGACCATCCCATGGCTTAAGACATCCTGTGCATTTTTTTTGTCTATCAGTTGCGCAGCGATGGTTGTCACATCGCTGTAGTCCCAGCTTCCAAGTTGTCCGGTACTTCTAGGCAAACCAGCAGGTTTCTCACAACACTTCCACCCTTTATTTTCCATATCATCAGCCTCCAATTAGAGATCTGCACTTTGCTACTTTGCACTTGGAGATATGTTAACATTAAGGTAAGGTACTATGTGCATAAAAGCCTACTTGAATAAATTCTGCAGGATTTATTAGGCTGCAATCTGACCTGAGCCCACTAAAGCCATTATGGGGCTGAGAAGGAAACAGCAGCAGTCTGAGCAGAGAAGGTAGACGGGTCAAACATCCTAAAAGAGACTGGTATAGGCTTGGATATTAAAAGCTCAGAAAACCACTATCTTATATTAGGTTTATACATGAGACAAAGCAAAGTACTTGGCTGGCCTTCTACCTCTGTTTAATTTCCTTTTCTTTCCAGGTACACAAAGCAATTTCAAATAGAGGATTTGCTTTTCATCTCTCAAATATTATTTCTGCTCATCCAGGAAGACCTTCCCCAAATGCATCATAAATCACCAGGGACCTGCTCCACACTCCAAATGTTTTTTTTCATGTAATAAATACTTGACATTTAGAAAAATCGCTTCTAAATTTACACAGTGCAGTGCTCACAGTTTGAGATTACCCTCTAACACCCTGAAGTGCTAGGCGCATAAATAAATACCTTTGCAAACAGATTCTCGTTATTAGTTTTGCAAGTATATTTTCACTTCTTGGAGTTGGATGATGACTGCAAGAGGAAAAAAGACCAATTCTGGTTTAAATTAAATAGTAAAGAAGCACACAAGAAAGGCTGATCACAAATATTAAATCTTCTTGTTCTTTTGATTTATTTTCCTTTTTTTTTCCATTCAAATTTCCTAATACGTCACTATGTAAACTGAATGTGTGTGGTTTATGCCACAGTCCAGCCAAAACACAGATCAAGTGGGCAATGTTCACAGCAGCGAGAGCCAAACTGGGAGTTTTAGAGAGGAAAAGCTGTCCCTCCATGTGCACTTCCTCCACCGTCTCCATCACAGAGAAGATCAGCAGCTCTCAGGGTTTAGTGTGTTTGCCCATGTGCTGCCACTGGGAGAGGATCAAGTGTTGTCTTGCCCATTTAAAGAGGGAGTAAAGAGGACTAAGTGCATGGCCATACATAAATCCATAGATTGTTCACTGCTTTCACTGCATGTAGAGTAAGAATGAAAGATCCTAAAAACACCCTTCCCTCTGACCTGCAAAGGCCTGTCTCATTTGGGTGTGTGCAGAGAGGAGAGAGGATTCCTTGAGGTCCCTCTTCTCACTGCAGTGTTGGAGCTGGAGGTGCCTGTGCAGCACAGAGCCTGGACCATCGTCGTAGGGAGCAGTGGGACGCAAGGACAACACGTGAGTGAGGGACACAGGTAACCCTTCCCTCTACTTCCCTGGCAAACAGTTTACCTTCTTCAAGTTTGTTCTTTGCTGTCAGCAGAGTTGTATCAGCATCCAGATGTATGAAGGGTCTCTTTCTATCTGGCTGCTGGAGAAGATCTAGTTAAGGTTTCAGAGAGCAGATGCCCTTGACCAGTCTCCCCTGTCAGGACAAACTGACCCTTAATGTCCAAAACTCCGAGAGAGCTGGAAGGTGCTTGGGGCACAGGCTCCAGCGAGGGCTTCCGCCCAGGAACCACTTTGTGCTTTGCCCTGCAGAGTCTGAACCACTCTCAGTGATGGCCTTGGTGATCACAGGATTTTTGATGCTTGTTTGCTTTGACTGTGGCAAAACGTTGTTTCCTGACCAAACCAGCACCTTAGTCAAAGCAGTTTGTCCCTCCCTGGCAAACATGGTGGGACAAAGCTGTGGGTACAGCTTGAGCACAGAGGTTCCTGCTAGTGCAGAATTGTTACTGCCTACCTCTTTCTCTAAGCTTGGATAAACAGATTCATGGAATTTGCCTGATAAACTGTCATGATACCTTCTCCATTAATGTTGTGTTACACTAGGAACTGGCTATTATTTATCTTTTGATCCTCTGACAAAAATCTAAACCAGGGCTCTCAAAGTCTCTCACTCTGTTCTCTCATGGTTACATAATTAATTTGTCCAACTGAAGCACTGTCCATCTCTAAGTGAAAGTAGTTTTACCTGCACCTCTAAATCAAGGGACTGAGCTAAAGCCAGGGCACAGTAGGATTAAACTACTTTTAATGTATCTATTCAGGGCTGTACATCAGGTCAGCTACAAAAATCTAATTCTGATTTTAACAGTGAACAAAGAATGCTTCTGCATTCTTATTAACTTTTCATTGCTATGAACATTTTTTTTTAGAAACCAAATAAATTAAGTTCTCCCCTATATTTGTTATTGACAAAGAATACAGCTGAACACGTCTTCTTTCAGAGAATCCCTATCAGCCTGATCTCATTATATCCTATCCTTCAGGGGAGTCACAGTCTGCTGCCTAGCTACTGTTTCCCTGGTCATGAAGTCTAATGATACAAGTCTAATGATCAGGCCATAGGCACGTCTAGGACTTCCTATAAATAGAGTAGATTATAGCCCAGTCTGGCCTTGACCTGCACTTCACTAACACTGTAGACATTAGGGTGAAACAAGCAACTAATAGCCAAGCTAGTCACCCTAAGCTCCCTTTATAAACAGCAGAGTCTGGGGTGTGATTCGTCTCGTTCTGCAGTAGATACCTAAAATAGATCAGATGAATTATTCTCCATTTCTCTTCACAGACTACAAAGGGGACCTATGGTGATAAGTTTGATTTCAACATCTGTGTTTAGTTATATCAGACCATATTTAGGTCAAAATGCTCATACTGCAACTCAGTGATAGACTGCATAGCACTGAACTCCTGCTCTGGGATACAGCCCCCTATCCCCCCTCTCTCTCTCTTTTTTTCCCTGGCTTGAGGTCACTTTGCAGTGATCTTTCATCTCAGCTGATCTCTGCTGTCTGGGTTTTGAAATTAATATCCTCAGCAAATCATTCAGCTCCTGCAGAGCATATACAACACAATCAGTATAATTACTTCACGTCACAACTCAGTTGTCACTTCACTTTAATGGACTGCAAGTAAAATGAATTTGAAAAGTGCTCTAAGTTAATGTTCTTAGAGTTTCTATTTTAGACTATTATGAAAGATGTTAAATATATTCCCCAAAGAGACTTCATCTTGGAAATTATTATCCATATTATAATATAGTGAATAGGACCAGCAGAGTTCAGAGCTCTATGGTCAAGGAACCATCCAAAAACATTCTATGTAGGGTAAGAATGATGAGATTTATCTAATAAATGTAGGCATTTATGATGCAGACGTTTATATATGAAGTATTCACTCTGACTATGAAGTAGCTGCCTGTCCCTATGGAGCATGGAGCTTAGCTGACAAATCAGCTGACCCTAAATCAGAGAGCTCAGGTGATGAGAGGAATCACAGGCTTTTTCTTCTGCTGCCTAGCTCAGCTTTACAGCAAAGTGACATGCCCGAGGCCACCCAGTAGATCAGTGTCGGAGCTGCTTGATGGGCCTCCCATTCTGGCCTCTCCAGCAATTCAGATTTTCTAGCTTTTCTGAAGGAAGTTATTTTACATCACGATTTGATGAAGAGCAATTTAGCATATTATAGTGTGTTCAGCATCAGATTACCCTAACTTCCCATTTCAGATCTTTTCCTGTACCACTTCATGTGAAAAATCCCACCCTTCCATATTTGCATCATAACATGTATCATCATGTATCATAAACAAGCATGTCCAGACGATCTTAAATCTTGTCTCTTACACTCCTAATACCTTACCTCAGGGAACATTTTTATCTTCTCTGGAGCCAGCTTTGAACTTTTTCCTTAGAAAGTAACAAATATTTTCAAAAACTTGAAATGACACTCGAATCCAGCTAGCATGAGGGTGGTATGGCCCTCTTTCATAGCGTACTCCAGTTTTAGGAGACTCACTCACCAAGCTAGTGCGCCATCCAGCTCAATTCCTTCCTCCACTGCAGGGGAGTCAGACCTCAGATAATTCTGTCTGGAAACGGTCCCAGGAGTCCGTCCGAGCCCTGCTGCTGAAGCTGTGCCAGGGCTCGGCTCGGCTGCAGAGACAGCAGCCTGCTCCCGTCCTACGGTCGCGCCCAGGCTCACAGCACAGTTCCTGTAATGTACGTTATTCAAGGTGAAATATCCATTTTAGAGATGTAGTTCAAACGGAGGAAGCAAGACTGATCTTTTTACTCAAGCAAAACTCAACACATAGCACAGGGGCAATTATATGCTTTTTCACAAAGGAGATTAAAAGCTGAACAAAAAACACTAATGTCCTTTGCAAGTTTGGAGTTACACAAGCAGCCCAGCTTTTAGAGCTCTGCCAGATCATTTGCCATTCAAGTTTCTCAGAATGCCTAATAAAGTAATTTAGAAAATGAAAGTAATTCCACTTTAAATGCTTCTACCTTTTCCCCAGCCCATCCAGCATTTCTTCCTCCAGTGACAGTAGCAGGATGTGAGCTTCTGGACTAATTCGTCTTTGCTTCCCTGTGCTACAGAAAACAGACAGCAGCTAAAATTCAGTCCTTGCTGGGCTCTCTACTTTCACTTGGATGATAAAAGAGTTTCAGTTGCATTTATATACTTATGGGCTAATGCTTTCATTTCGGTATCTCCATTAACCAGATAGATAGTTCCATCTATCAGTCTGTGCAGACTCTGAGACCTTAACACTCTTCTTCACTATCAATTGGCTCTGGACACAGCTTAAGCATGACAGAAAGATTTGATACAGCACGGAAGAGGCAAGCTAGAGCTTATACTCCTCAAAAAACACAGATGCACATGCAGCTCAAAAAAAGCAGCACACTTACATAGACATTCTGAGATCCCTGAGGAGGATGCAGTATCTGCTCTTTCTGAAACGCTCCATGTCCTCATCAGCCCATACGCACATTTTCCCAGCCACTGGCTGTGAGGCAGCTACAACCAGAGTTCCACCAGCCCAGTGTCACAGCTTTCAACCTGAGGACTGGACTTTCTCCATTCTTGCCCTACACCAAACCCAGTGGACTGCTATTGCCCTCACACTGCAACAACTTCCCGTCACCTCTCGCTTACCGGTATTTTTGGGAAGGAGATAAGCTGGTCTTGGCCAATCTTGCTGCTCCCAGCAAAATTGCTTCATAAATTCTCCTGAGCTCAGTGAGCAAGTGCCCCAAGAGCAGGAGTCAGATGTTCTTCCTGTTGTGATGGCTGCTTGCTGGGATCGAGAGGCACGGCGGGTGACTGACAGCCGAACACAGAGGTACAGCCGTTTCTGTCCCCGTCTCCCCTTGCTCAGTCACTTTTTCCAGCCCGCTCCCCTGCTCGGCACGGGATGAGGCAGAGGCAGTGCTCTGTATGGACCAGCCCTGCCTCAGTCCATGCATAGAGCAAGTAAACGGAGCACCTGGAAGCTCCTGATCACCAGGCAGTGGACTTCCTTGCAGCTGAAGAGCGGGCTTCCTTCCAACACAAGTCCAAGTGACAGCAAACAGGAGGATGCTGCTTAGCTGAAGCATTTAAAACAGGAGCAAGGGCAGAAACTTGTCTAAGTCAAAAAGGCAGTTTCACAGACTCTGAGGAAATAGAAAAGCCTATAGGGAAAGTTGCTCAGACTTTAAATTGTTTCTGAGGGTAAGATATCTCCTGCCCTCCACATCTCAGTCTGTCAGTTTTCATTTGCAGTAACTGAATGTTTTCAAAGACAGGTCTACATAGCTGAGCAACTGCCATTCATATTTCCAAATATTTGGCACTGATGTGACACCAGTGCAGCTAACAGCATGTCCCTTGTGGCTTTCTGTTGCCAAGCTAGTGTCTGATATCTCATAATTTTGTGTCAAATATCTCACGTTGAAGAACATCACATCAGCTAAATATTTGAGCTGGCTAAGCTCATCTACAGCATCTCACACTGCGGAAATCCATTTCTGCTTTAGAAACTACACAGATGATAAGGATATGTTTGGATACAAGCAATTCCAGCTGATTGCATAGCAAAATGAACCCCTTGATCATCTATGAAACACTGGTACTTTAGGGGAAGAAAAGAGGTCACAATCAAACATAACTTCATCTTTCAGCAGAGGGCACTTGGTGGTCTATGAGGTCAAGTAAAACCTTTCACTCCTAGTCCTCTGTTGTGACAGCACAAAACTTGGAAATTGAGTTCAGTCCCTAGAGGGCCCTAAAGGATAATAGTCCACACATAAACCAACTGCATGTACATCGTTGACCTGGTTTGACAAGAAAGTGAGCGTCTCTTTGTAGAAGTCAGGGAAATCAGCACAGAAACTATATGGTCTTTTCTTGCCCCAAAATAAAATGTAAATCCACTAAGGCAAGCAAACTCGTTAATTCAAAATTCAAAATTCACACATGACAAGTATCTGAGTGTGTACGTGTCATACAATCAAAACGCACATTAAGGAAAAAAGCAAGCAAGCAAACCACTGAAACACATCTAGAGGTCTGCTACATATGTCCACTGCACATACATTAGCATTATGTGTGAACTACTTCCATATCCATTGGCTTTCACATTTTCAGTTATTCACTGTTTTTGAAATGTTAGTTACTTTCAGAGTTTTTTTCCAATTTCATAACTGAAATAGTTTTCAAGAAAACCCATAACAAATTTTGTTTGATGTTTGTTTAGTTCCTTTTCCTGTCTTTTTTTTTTTAATCTGTATGCTGAAATAAGAAATAAAATTATTCCAGGTCATTAGAAATAACAACAAAAGAAAAGAAAAAAAGGTCAATTGTATTGCCACATAGGAATCAAAAAGATTTCAAATGATATGAATCAAAAAGATTTCAAATGATATGATGGCCTTATTTAAAGAATATATTTTTATACATGCATCGCCATACAAAATACCCAGCTTGTTTTTTCCTCATGCATTTTTAATGAAGTGTGTATATATATATCAATAGTTGATAATATTGCTGCAGAGAAACCAGTCTAATGCATTGTTTTTGCATTGCTACACCTTGAAAAGTATATTTTTCTTTGTTATGTCTCAGAAATTCTGAAAGAAAAAAGCCCACGACTATGTCTAATAAGTCTTTATTTACAAACAGAAATTGCAAAAATATTCTATTACAGAACAGGTAACAAGTGCAGAATTCTAAGTATGTTTTTTAACAGTGAAACCATTGCCTCCTTAACAAAAAAAACCATTAGGCACTTAAAAACATGAAAACAAAGTATAAATTAAATTAGCTAACATATGACTCAACAACAATATTCATTTTCTATAATAAAAGCACACGCACTGTTGAGGGGCATCTCATGCCTCCTCCTAAATCCTGCAAATAGACACTTCTATGCTACACTGCACACATCTCTATCGTGCGAGAACAGAGAATATCCAATCTATATCTGAAAACATAAACAGGTTCAGTGCTGAGAGACTTTAAGAGAATACTTTTGTTGACAGTCGCAGAGCCTACGCTAGCAGCTTCACACCGAGCTTGGTGAGGGTGGAACACAACTCCGCTTCCAAGGAGTTATCATCCTGTTCCAAGGATTATTAAGCTCTGCTTGGACATTTGTATTGAAAGGAGCAGAACAGAAATGAACACAAACAAGAGTGATTTAAAGAAACAATAAAATCTCTGGACAAAAGCTGTGGTGTAAATTTTGTGAAATTACATTCTGACACATGGAACAATCTCTGAAAAGAAAAAAACATGCACTTTGGAAATGCCATGTCAGCAACCTCCTTATTTACCTATCTCCTTAAGCTGTATTTCATGAGCTAAAACAGAAGCACAACTGGCCTCTTAAAACTGGCCTTAGAGAGGTAAATCTAAGAAAGAAGTGCTCAAAGGCCTAGTGGAAACTTCCTTATGGATGTTGGTAAGATGCTTTTAAAAATTAGACTTTGGGCTGTATCATTTTTGTTTTCAGGTGACATTATGTAACTTCCCTCTCAGCTTACCCCGGTAGAATAAAATACAGCATTTAAAAATAATTTTAATTAGATACTTGATGAAAGGAACATTAAGACTTTTAATATAAAGACTACATAAGAAGGCTACTATGTAAAATGTGCATATAAAGTGTGATAAATTTTAACTTTTGTACTCCAGTTTCACAAGCATCAGAATTAACAGAAAGTATAGTAAGAAGTAGCAAGAGGCTAGGGGAATCAACTCACAGCAGAGATGCCTAGGAAGATGCTGAACTACAGAATTGCTGTGAAGAATCTCTTCTTGTCAGACTACAGCGAATAGCGAAGAATTTAAAACTAGTAATCTTGTCTTACAGTCATTAGTATTATTCATTCTGCTATGCTCTCACCAGGATACTATGATTTAATGATAGGATCATTAAATACCTGCATCACTTAGTTTTCTGCAGAAAAAAAATAACAGATGAAAAAAGAAAAGACAAACTGATAGTAGGATGCGGCACCAAACACTTGTGTAGTACACTGTATTGCCAAGCCAGACCAGAACTTAACACAAAGGATGGATTTGACTGTTTATTTGATAGTGGTGGTGGAATATTTAACCTCAAGAGTAAAAAACGGTTCTCGCAGCTCTGGTACTTGCAATAAAGCAGCACAGCTGGATATCTTTATAGGCAGAATTTGCCATCACCAGGCACTGAAAGGCATTTTCAGTTCACACACAGAGTGATGTCAGCTCCATAAATTATCATGCATCACAGTAACACGCTCAGTTAACGTGTGAGCACATCAACTGATGCTAGTCCACGGCAAATTCAAGCTGATGCCATCTATTGGGTGGAACTCTCTCCATATTACTTGAATTTGCTGCACTTTAAGAGTATACTGACAGTATACTGATCTGCTACCCAAACTCAGCTGAGATATGGTAACCTAGGAACCCACAGTAATTTCAACTGTTTTTCTGAATTCATAGAATAGGCAGGAATTCTGAAATACTATTTTTTGAAAGGAGACCACTAAATACAGCAAAAGTTCCTTTGTTTAATGGCACACTGCGGAATTCTGAAATACTATTTTTTGAAAGGAGACCACTAAATACAGCAAAAGTTCCTTTGTTTAATGGCACACTGCAGATCTTCTCATACTCTACTTGAACATTTTTATAATTTAGAACCAATTAAGAAATACTTAATATGTACCTCATTAAATCTAGAAAGAAAAAAAAAAAAAAGCTTAATAAATATAGATTTCTTGGGCTCTGTAGCTGAAAGACTCACAGGATTTCTCCATAATATCCTGGAAGGAGATCAGTAGCCTTTGAAACTCAGCCGTCCAGAATTTTGGAGAAAGACTGCCCTACCTAAAATGAAGGCGTCTGAAATCAAGAGAGCCAGGTTTTATATCATAAATACACATCTCTTTTTGTCAACATTTTTGGCTGGAAGCTCTATATATGAAAGAGACCAGCTGAAATTAAGTGTTGGAAGATGAAGGACACAGGAAGTTCAAACATTTCAAGGTAGTGCATTTAACTAACAAACTCCAATGTAAGATGTCTGCTGCTTCAGAATATTTCATTATTAAACAAGTGGGTATCAAATGTTTGAAATAAAGCTGAAACAGATTTACCTCATAGCCAAAAGGCCGTACTGCCATTCAGAGGGACCTCGACAGGCTGGAGAGATGGNCTTGGCTGCGAACATTTCAAGGTAGTGTAACTAACAAACTCAAATGTAAGATGTCTGCTGCTTCAGAATATTACATTATTAAACAAGTGGGTATCAAATGTTTGAAATAAAGCTGAAACAGATTTACCTCATAGCCAAAAGGCCGTACTGCCATTCAGAGGGACCTCGACAGGCTGGAGAGATGGGCAGAGAGGAACCTCAGGAGGTTCAAACAAGGCAAATGCAGGGCCCTGCCGCTAGGGAGGAATAAACCCAGGCAGGCGCCCGTACAGGCTGGGGGCAACCTGCTGCAGTGTGGGGCTGAGAGCTGGTCGGAGGGCGCTGAGCTGCCCTGAGAGCCGGGACTTTCTCAAGTTACCATGTCCTTAAAACCAGCTGGAAAGATATGGATGGCAGCAGGTAAACAACTTAAAGGAAGTGAAGAGTGGAAGTTGCCAATGAAGAGGAACTGAGCGGAACAGCAAATCAGGAATCAACCTGCAGCCATGATGAGGATGAAGAGGATATAAGAAGGACTTGAGAGGGGGAGAGCGCACACGCATGTGCACACGCGAGCGTGGGCTCTGAAGTACTGCACCTGCTTGATGGATAAAGGCTTACATACAGCGTGCATCCCTGTCCGTCCCGACTTAGTCACGGAGCAAGCGACACTGCAGAGCAGCTCTGAGAGGGGCCCGGGAGTCCTGTGGGACTAGAGGCTGATCATGAGCCAGCGGTGTGCCCCTGTGACCAAGAAAGGCAGTGGTCTCCTGGGCTGCATTAGGCCAGCAGGCCAAGGGAAGGGATCCTGCTGCTCTGCTCAGCCCTGGTGAGGCCGCATCTGCAGTGCTGTGCCCAGTCCTGGGCTCCCCAGTACAGGAAGGGTGTGAAGCTGCTGGAGAGAGACCAGTGGAGGACTGTAAACGGGATCAGGGGACTGGAGCAACTCTCCTGGGAGGAGGGGCTGAGAGAGCAGGGCCTGTTTAGCCTGGAGAAGAGAGGACAGAGAGGATCTTATCGCTGGATACAAGCATCTTCAGGGAGAGTCAAGAGAATCGGGGCCAGACTCTTTCCAGTGGAAGCCAGCAATAAAACAAGAGGTAACAGCCACAAACTGAAACACAGGAAGTTCTGTCTGAATTTGAGGAAAAGCTTCTTGATCATGAGGGTGACAAGAGCCCTGGAGCAGCTTGTCCAGAGAGGTTTTGGAATCTCCTTCTCTGGAGATATTTAAAACCTGCTCAGACATGAGCCCGTGCCACATGCTCTAGGTGACCCTGCTTGAGCAGTAGGGTTGGACTAGATGATCTCCAAAGGCCCCTTCCAACCTCAACCGTTCTGTGATTCTGTGATAGAACAGAGAAAGATCTCTAAGTCAAATATGTTTTTTAAGCCTAGGTTGTCATATCAGGCCATTGAAGAGCCAAGGTTTAAGTGATTAATTAACCAATTTAATTAATTAATTAGTCAATTAATTAACCAATCAACAGACCCAAATATCTGCATTAGATAAAAGCAAATAACATGTAACACTGTATTTTTTTCTGTTAGTTGAAAAGTCCACAGAAGGTGCTGTCACCTACATCATTTTGTTTCTTCTGACTCACATAAGATAGATAATTTCTTCTTGAATAAAATACGGCAATATATTAGAAATATCACTGGTGTCTAAAGGACAGAGAATCAAAATAAGATTAACTGAGCTTGTGCAACTGTTCTCTGCAGATTTTTTTTGAGACTCTGGGATTAGAATAGACTGAAAGCACAGGCATGCTGAATAACTTGCAAGCTTACTATCAATGAACAATAAAGAGCATTCCCCATCAAGGTCATTATTTATGGTTGTCATTTCTGAATCTGGTGATGGCTGACATCTTGTTCAAATGACTCTATGGGAAAAGAGAGAAAGGGGATCAATAATCAGTGCAGGTACCTGGTGTGCTTAAAATGCTTCTGCCACTGCTCGGGAGAGAAGGACTCCTGCGCATCAGCACAAAAACAGCTGCCCTGCTGAGAACCACCTTCGTGGGAGCCTGCGTCTGCCAACTGCCCAAGAAGACCCCACATGTTGCCCTCCTGGGGGACTCAGGGGACTGCTGAGCTTGCCCAGGAGCCATCTGAGAGCAAAGGGCTCCTGCTGTGCCCGCACCCACGGTCTCACCCTCTTCTCGGCTCTGACTCTGAAAATCCTAACAGATGCTGAGCAGAACTACATAATCTGTTACGAACAGAACTACATAATTTCCCACATGGGAGGAGAAGGAGCCAATTCTAGACAGCAGTGGGTCCTACAGGAAAACACGACATTAAAGATTCAGAGGAGAAAAAGGAATGAAATCAGACAAGAAGGATTTAATCTAACGGTGCTGTGAAGCAGTCACGCACAAGGACACTGTCAGTCTCTGCAAGGGTGCAGTGGAACTATTAGCACATTGTCAGTGTTTCTATCTTTAGAAAACTGTTTAATCTCAGCATTCACTCAATAGTGCCCAACAGCACCAGAGGCCCATGAACCCTAAAAATGATTATTCTTCATAGTAAGCAAGGGGAACTGAAAAACTCTTCCTAACCTTTGGTCAGGAATACTTAATCGAAAATGTGCTTGGCTTGGTCTGGCAAAAACACTACAAACATTTCAAGGCCCCAGTACAAAATTCATCTACTAATCATTAACCTGGCAGAGATGTAAAATAAATCAGAAACGGTTTATTCAGTTATCAGAGAAAGTTTGCCACAGTGACTGTAATAATTCAGCAAGCCTTGATCAAGCCAACTGCACCATGTCACACAGCAACGCTGCTATTAGTGTGCCCAGTCCAGCCCAAATTAACAGGAACAAGTCACCAAGCACACAGCAATAATTATAATAAAATCAAGCACCAGATCTGCACTCCTGCAAAGTGAAGCGGATGCAACTAACATCACATAACTCTCAGGCTGGAGAAAGAACCGAGAAACTACATTAAAAATAGCTTCTTAAGTCTAAGAGAGCATTTCTTTTATACTATGAGGAATTAAGACTATTTGCAGGAAAGGGCAGGAAAGCACCATTTATTCCCGCATTTCTTATCAGTCCTGTGCACCACATATAAATCATAAGAGAGTTTTAAGAGCATAATGATCAGTCTTCAAGTCAAAGGCCAGTTTAAATTTCTCTGAAATACAGCATTAAAAAGTTTCTGTTCACGTCACAGAGATTTCTGTTTGCTCTTATTTGTGATTGACACATCAAACTCCTTTAGTTAAGGAGTTTATTATCAAGAAAACTAGAATAGGTTTCTTCTTTTCAGCTAATGCTCTCTAAAACATTCTAATAAACTTTTTTTTGCTATTAATGTATGCTCTAAGCAACATAGCTCACAGAAATAGTCCAGATATGCAGTTACTTCAGTTCTCTATGGTGTGAACAATGATGCAGTCTATATGTTTATTCACTGAGATAATGCTATATGGTGCTAACTATCAATTCCCTTTGCAAAAAGTTGCTGTTTCATTTTCTCCTCTCTGTATCTGTTACTTAAACAAGTTCTGCTACAGTACTCACGCTGAGTAGTTCAGCATGTGTAATCTGTGCAAAGAGCAATCCCCTTTGCCTCACCTCTGAGCACATGCAAAGTACCTGTGACTGCTGACTGCTCTCCATACAATGCGAGGGCCTGGGGTCTGGGGTCTACTTCAGCTGTCCTGTTGCTGTTATCACAAAATCAGAACATCTGATCAGAAAATCTGAGATCAGAAAGATCTGAGATCAGAAAATCTCAAGGAAAATGGACCTCTACCTGGACACAAAGTCTATACTAACAAATTAAATGTGATAAAAAATATTCTCAGGGACTGAGGCCACCTGGTTCCTCCAAGGTAATAAACCCTTCCTTGCCTCTGAAACAGCAGAGTAGTTTTAACTCCAAAATCGCTTAGTGGGAATGGTGCCTGGGCATGTTAGCTCCCAAGCTCTGCTGCACATTGCCTGGGGGGCTGGTGGGCAGGGGCCCAGCGCCTGCCAGGAACCTCCTGGTAGTTTCACAGCACGGATGAGCACGTGGCAGCGCCTAGGGCCACCAGTGAGCGCTCTTTAAGTGACTGCTATAATGACAGTCCGAGTCTCCGGGACATAACTCCATGGGACAGCACAAAAGCAGACTGAATTTTGCTGAGTCAGCTGTAGGAAAGAATTAAAAGGCAACTGGAAATTTCTCTGGAGAGATTAATTCACCTTGTAGTAGGCAAATTCATCAGTCTTTCCTTTGCAGACTGTGTATAAATAAAATGAAAATCATGTGGCATTGATTTTTCTCTAGGTTGAGTTGGAGAAGGTGAGGCTAGCCAGGCCAGAATAAAACAAATGGCTAGGGAAGGGAATGAAAAATATTTATGGAGACCTCTATGCCACAAGCTCACTGAGGTAATATGCCATGAGCTGAAAAAAACACAGTGAGAAAGAAGAAATGCTACACAACTATCTCATTGCACTATATGGGTCTAAACTTGGAATAAGTCCCTTCAGGTCCCTTCCTGAAAACAGTTTTGTCTTTGGATGAAGTGTGCAGTGCTTCTCCTCAGTGTAGGAGTGTGCCTTTGCATCATCCAAGGACAAGTACATCCCTTCACAGAGCCTCCAACTACAGTTGGGGCAGTCTACATTAGGGATTTTTTCTGTGGCATGGGCTTTTTTTTGGTGCAAGTTTCTCTTTGATTTGCAGTTGGGAAATGGTAGTAGGCACTCCTATACACAACGTCCTCTCCCTCCCCGTTGAACCAGGACTGACATCATCCTGCAGGCTGCATGATGAGGCCTTCATTTCTGCCCAAAACCCTACTGATACTCAAAGGCCCACGTTCTCTTAGTGGTAGTTGTTACAGGCAGGGTCTCGCGACCAGAAGATATCGCGTTGTACAAGATAGTGTCCCTCCCCTGATGCTACGTAAGCAGATGGAAGTGACGCTGTAACCCTGGCTATATAAGGCATTGCCACGTGCTAATAAACGCCATTTGCCGTCCACCACGTTGGTGTTTGCGAGCAGATGACCCGAGCGGCCTGTGGTTGGCCGCCGTGCCGTTCCTGAACCAGGTCGCCACGCCGTGAGACGGCAACAGGTAGTATCTAATTGTCCCAAGCATCATCTAGTTTTTTAAAATCATATTTTGCAACAAAATGACTTTATTGCTAACATATACAATCAGGATTTATGGAGCGTTTTTCTTGGGTAGGAGTAGTATTGGATTCTGATATGCTTATCTTGGAAATGGATCAAAATACTGAAGTAACAGACCTGGAACCATAATGATTGAGTCTAATATTTTTAGGATTATTTATATGAGTATAAAGCTGATACAAGCTTTCAAATGTTACAGCAATATAGAAATGCTCTTATAAAGTGGCAGTTTAACAATCTATTTCATAAGGTCCAATTCATTTAATTAGGATTTTTTTTCAACAAGCTATCAACAAGCTATCTGCAATGATGGGAATATTGAATGTTCCTTAAACTTCAGTTGAGAGGGTATTTATTGCTACAGCGATAAAATGACTTTTAGTAAACAAAATATGTGATATTTTATCTGACTATACAAGAAGGACACTATGTTTGAACTGCTCATTCAACTTCAACACTCTCAAAAAAGACACTAAAATTCTTTTTATAACAATAGCTAGTTATTATAACTTTTTTGGGGGGAGGGGTCTGCAGTAAAATATATGTGCAATAATATACAGGCAATCGTAGCTAGAGGAAAAACTGCATGTCCTACCTTCCATAAATGTTAATGTGATTATTAATGTGGGGTGCATTAAGAGAAGCGTCTCCAGCAGGTCGAGGGAGGTGATCTTACCCCTCTACTCAGCCCTGGGGAGGCCACATCTGGAGTACTGTGTCCAGTTCTGGGCCCCCCAGTACAAGAGGGATGTGGAGCTGCTGGAGAGAGTCCAGCGCAGGGCCACGAGGATGATCAGGGGCCTGGAACATCTGCCCTGTGAGGAGAGGCTGAGGGAGCTGGGCCTGTTCAGCCTGGAGAAGAGAAGGCTGAGAGGGGACCTGATCAGTGTGTACAAGTACCTCAAGGGAGGCAGTGAGGAGGATGGGGCTGGCCTCTTTTCACTGGTGGTCACTGACAGAACCAGAGGAAATGGCCACAAATTGAAGCATAAAAAGTTCCACGGGAACTTAACGAAGAATTTCTTGATGGTGAGGGTGACAGAGCCCTGGAACAGGCTGCCCAGAGAGGTTGTGGAGTCTCCTTCTCTGGAGATCTTCAAGACCCGCTTGGATGCAGCCCTGTGCCACGTGCTCTAGGTGGCCCTGCGTGTGCAGGGGTTTGGACTAGATGACTCTAGAGGTCCCTTCCAACCTTAGGCATTCTATGATTCTGTGATTCTATGATTATTTCCACTGGGGCTGGTATTTCATTGCCTCTTGTTGCAGTATGTTGCTCCATAGGTATTCCTGGAATATATGGTAACTTACAGCACTGAAATTGCTTGAGGTTTAAGTGACCAAAGGTTCTTTTACCACAGGTTCTGGTATAGGAGAAGAGTTTGAAGCTGATTATAAGAGGAGCCCTCTTATAATAATGCTTGATGTAGTTTCTTATCTGGAGTCACATATCAATACTTGCCATGTCAGGTGAGAAATATGAAAAATGATAGGGTTGACACAGTTCCATTTATCTAGCGCCTGGTCTAGCCTATATGCAGGCTGAGATAGGGCTCTGGGATGGGAAGATGACTGCAAATTCCTGCCCTGCTGGGACTCTGGGAATGGCAGCACCGAGTCTATCTTAGTGTTCTCGCTTGGAGCAAACCTGGACTTTAGACAGGAGCACAGACAATAAAAGGGGTTTAAAAATAAACCCTGGTCCTTCAATCACTTGTTCACAAAATAAACATCATTCACATGTGTGGTCCCATTAAATCCACAGCATTATCTATTTGCCATAAACTTAGAGTACATCAAGTATTTAACTATCGCTAACCTGGGGGATTTTTTCATCAACGTACCCTGAGACAAACTAAAAATGATTTAGCTTTGAATTAATTACTCCACTATAGCTCTTCTAACCACCTTTCTCATGCAGGCAGACCTTAGTGGTTATAGATCAAGTTCTCAACTTGTTCACTCCTGGCTTATACAGCTACCACGTAAATGACTCTTGCCTATATTACGTAATATTAACAAAAATAGAGATTTTACGTTTGAAACTATTGTAAAGATTATGATTTAAGAAGTAAAACATGATGAACATTACATATCGCCACCATCCTGAGATTGTGCTTTGCTACAATTAAATCAATAGTCAGGAGTTTTAAAATTTCCCAAATATGTTATTTTGCATTAAAAAATGATCAGTCAAAATTCAGAAATGTAGCAATCACTATGTCAAAAATCATCTCATTTTCTTCCCAAATGTACAATATTCCTCTATTGTAATAATGCTCACGAAATCACATCAGATCAAATTCAATACCAAACAGCTGAGATTCAAATCTCAAATTCTCTTCTTCCTTTCGTCACCCTGAAATTAAAACAATAAAACACGTTACTGATACTGCTTGTTATATTCAAAATAAAACAGTAGCTTAGTCCTTTGTGTATGTGTTTCACCTTCTGCCTCTGCTTTTTCAGCCTTATTTCAGACTGCAGTCTTTCTGTGACATTTCTTACACAGTATCATAGGCACACAAAATTCTCTAGGGTGTCAGGATTGGTAGTGCCTGATCTAGCTCGAGCATCTGTTCTTTGTAAGGAGGACTCCTTCATTTGAATACCCCAAAACTGCTCATACTCACTGTACCCGCACCATCCTCTTCAGTTTTCCCAAGTTAAACAAGGCTGGATCTAGCCAGCATCTGGATGGGACATCTGAATATAAATATATTAGATTATCATAATCACATTTTAAAACATCTAGGAAGTGACATGCTTCTACTTCTTCAGTTGGCTAATTCCGTCTCAGGGAAAAAAATGAGCTGTAAATATTTTTCATTGGATTTAAAATTTAAAAGACATTTATCTATTTTGGGAATTTTTACCTAAATAAAAGCGACTTATCTCCATGGGTTTTGTGTCTGACTTTTCTTAACACCTAAACTTAGTTCAGTGGCTGAACACATGAGCAAAGAGAAGTGTTTGTTTAAGAGCTATATTACACATGTACTAAAGAAGATCTTTCTTTCAATACTGGATAAATCTAATAATGTCAGCTGGATAATATTGGTTCAAGTCAAGAATAGGCTGAAATTTCATTGTTGGACAGGAATGCAGAATGTGCTTATTTTCAAAATGTTGTGTCAGCTACAGTGAGACACCACAAGCATAAGAAAATTCTAAGAAAATTTAAGCTCATGTAGCTACCCTATTACTGTAAATAACTTATTTGTTTTGCTAGCAATTTTCAATACCAAAAAAAAAAAAAGGGTATATGCTGATAGAGCTCAGCACAACACAAATTCTCCCTGACAGCAGTTCCTGAGTAAGTAAAGAGGCAGCCACCTGCTCCCGCAGAGCCCTCCAGCCAGCACTGCCTTGGCAGGGGGCTGCACTGCTGCTCTTCTGTCAGACACGGGTGCCTTTTAGCCATGTGGATGGAGGCGAAAAGCTCAGAGCTGAGTTTTACTCTCCAGGTAACACACACACACACACTGAGGCTGCGGTTGAGCAGTTCCTGCTCGCCAGCCCTCAGCGTAGCCCTTCTCCACCTCTCCTCCTGCCGTGCTCCTGCTCCGATGCCCCCGCCTTGGCGGCCCGGCTTCGTTTCCATCGGCTCCCTCCTCTGAGCCCCGCGGGGCCGGATAGCAAAGCAGGGCATCCTCATCTTCCCGGCTGCCTCTTCCTAGCAGGCAGGAAACCTGATACTTTCTTGTCAGAAAAATATTTGCATTTCAAGCAGGCTTCTGGGCAATCAGATTTTTGCCAGTCTAATTAATTTATCATCTGATAATTTTTCTAATCATTTTTTTTTCTGTCTATTTTTAAATAGGAATCAGGCCATTTCCCCTCCTTGAGTCTATGTTTACTTGAGGTTAACAACATGACTTTCAGGCTTATCAGGTTAAAGCAATGAGCAAACAAGACTTCTTTCAGCTGCAGGGCCATCGCAGAAATGATTCTGTAATTTAATACAAAGTAATATAGAACATTATTCCATTTCCAGATTTTGCTGATGCCTCATTTTCTCTCTCGCTCTCTTATAGGAGAGCATCTACCCTGAGACTCGTGTCTCTGCTGAGCACAATCATGGCCTCGTGTGAGTGGATATGAAGACAGATGGAGTTTCCCACATTGCGCAAAACCAGTTCTGAGGGACTCCCACTCCTGACAAGTCCCTCTCCACTGAGCAGAAGTCACCTCTTTGATGACATGGATGGAGTTTAGGAGCAAAAGGATTCACAAGGAGGCACGATGTACCCCCTGCGGTGTTCCAGGGCCCAGCATGTAGCTGTTCGCAGGACATCAGCCTCATTCACACCTTACTGACAGCAGCAAACTTTTGGGGACCAGCAGTGTGTGTAGAAAGCTCTGCCTGAGACTCCTGTGGGTACCTGATGGTGTAAGGAACCTTCCTAAACTACCCATCCACAAGGGGAGAGGGGAACAGAGAGAAAAACTGAAACAAGAAATTAAAAGGAAAAATGAGATATTGAGAATTTATTTTAAAGGGTCATCTTTGATGAAATATACCTATTATAGAATTTCAATTACCTTTAATAGCTAATAATTGTAGCACAATGGTAGTTCACATTGGAAACATTTCATTTCTTTCTTATTAAAAGGCTATTTTTTCTTAAATAGAAGTGATTAACGCCACTTAAATTTTAAGAAAAAAAAGTGTTAGGGCACAAGTTATCCCTCTACTTGTTTTTTTCCTTTATGGCTTCTTCTGCAAACTTGTCCGCACAAGTGATTTTCAATCTGCGAAGCACGGACAACATTTAATTAACCCATACAGATACTTAAACATTTTTGTGGCTTCTATCTGCTTCTTTCTGCATGAAAAGATCATAAAGGGTTGTTTTCATTTTCTTAGCTAATGTAGTTACTACAATTAAAATTACACGGTTCAACTCCAGGGATTAATATTCCATGAAGAATAAATGCAAGGGAAACTGCAGGATGCAAACAGCTTAGTAGCTAAGCGTGGTAGCAAGAAATACATTATGTATTTCTTAACCTTTCCAATGCAATACAACCTTTTACAGGGAAAAAAGCTTAAGTTAGCCGCATGAACTGTATACACCTACACTTCATTCTATGTAATCTCTTAGACTACAAACTCATAGACTAGGGGGAATGGATTCAGTAAATGGCCTCTACGTTCCTTCCAGTCCTGCTTTCTATTATTTTAGTAATACTTGTAAGCAGTTTCCTGATCTATTTCTTGAAAAGGAAACTGAATAAAATTGTGCCTTCTTGACATTAGCCATCTGATAGTTTATAAATATTCAGTTTCTGATTATGAATCAATTATGAAATGTATTTCTGATGGCAGCTTTTCTAAATACCATCAAAGGCTACTTTCAAATTCATATTAAAACCTAACCAGGAGAAAAACCCTTCCTAGCTTTTGAACTTAAAAATTCAGGTTTGAGCAAAATGGTGCTATTTTTATATATCTAAGTTAAGAAATATAGAATTACGTCAGTCCAATTAAAGCATTATACAATAGTGGTACATTAACTTGCACTCCCTGGAAATCCAGAGCTCTAGAAGGCAAATCTGAAGACAGTATTTCGCACTGGGAATTTCTCAGTTATCTTAGAAGATTAATAACTACCTACACAAACAGATCTTATTTTGTCAACAAGGCAAGTTGAGCTGGAAAATATGCAAACCAGTCCTTTCAAAGCCACCTGTGATCTGCACCCAGTGCGTTGGCTCAAGGTCCACCTTGGCACTTTGAGGCATATGCAGAAGGCAGAGCTACAGGGTGGGTGGGAGAGCGTGGAAGGATGAGGGAGAGGGAATGCCACTTCATCCTGTATTTGTCCATCTTCTAGGCTGCCGCAGGGCAAAGTTTGCAGCAAAATCTGCTGCAGAGCATGGCAGCTTCTCTGCTGCTGCCTGCAAGCTACTGTACATCCAGCTGCACGAGCCGCTTTTCTGAGCCGCAGCCCTTGCTAACGAAGGGAACAAGGCTGAGTATCCTTGGCGCTTCCTCACGGGGCAGTCTGACTCCTTACCTTGGCCTCTGCACACACCTGGAAAGGCTACAGCTGGACCAGGACTAGCACCTTTTCTTGTAGATCACAGTCTGTGATCACTTTCAATAGAACCATTCACGTAAGCAGCTGATTCATGGGAACTGATACCAAACCAAACACAGGTTGGGTGTGAAATACACCTGAGATGAGGAGACACTATTAACTGGCTATGAATTATGGCAATAACACAGGCTTAGCTATGCCCCCCATCTAAAGTTAACAGTTAGACACCTCTCAACTCTGTGATACTTTCTCTACTCTGTGATATTCGGTAAACTCCATCTTTCACTTATTTATGAACACAACTTTTACTGATTCTATGGAAGAAATGTCTCTGTAAGGAAGAACAGACCCAAACTCTTTGCAAATGAATAAATAAATAAATACATTGCCTTGGCACATTACTTACTTAAAGACACTTTATATGGAAAGAAGGTGACCTACCTGTTTATTCTGATTCACATTTACCAAACTGCAACTTCAAAATGCCTTTACCATGAAGCTGAAGGATCTGGTTGTACTCTTTGGGCATTGCATGAAAACCCGGTTTAGGCAGCTGGTTGTCATAATAGTGGTGGCTAATTGGCATATTCTCTGTGGATTTTGAGAAAGGCCAGAAACCATATAGCTTCACATTCTCACACAGCTCAACAGCAGCACTAGTGATCATAAAACCGGAGGACAGTCGGTAGGCCTTCACTCCCTTAGTTCTCCAGAACTGCGCAAGACTTTTCAGGTAGGTGGGGTGAAAAAATATTGCCCTCTGTGTTGCTTTGAACTCTTTCAGAGTTTGATATACTTTAAAAGAAGTAGCTGTGTTGCTTCTGAAGGAAAATGCTGGCAATAAAAGGAAAGCATCTCCATAGACTGCAATGTTCTCCAGAAATTCTGTCTTCTTTTCATTGAGCTTGTTGTATCTGGCAAATGCAACATTTTAGGAAAAGAGTGAATGAAATGTACTCTTAACACCAGTTCAGTCTGTCTACATTACAAATGTATATCAACCTGTTATATGTTTTCATATTTCCATGTGCTGTTATGAAAATATGACCTTACACCTTACAGAATTGAATTGCTAACACAAGAGGTACTAGAGGAGATCAAATACACTGCTAATGAGACCAGAACATTTTCAGAGATGCTCAACTTAAGAAGCATCAAAGGAGAAGGCAAAAAAAGTCATATTCATATGGTATGCATGTATTTTTGAAAACTCTTTTTTACATGAATGATATGATAACCCATCTTCAAATCCTGGGTGTCTGCCCTGCATGGAAACAGAAGTACTCACTCTTGCACATGAGCAGTCTTGGAGAGCAAAAGATTAGCATATATTCGAGTTTTGCAGAATCTTAGCTGTTTTTATAGACTTTTGAAATGGCTGAAAATCTTGACATGCCTGTTTATCTCCCTTGACTTCAAAGGGAACCTGTGGATATCTCTCAAGACTTAGAGGTTTGACTTCACAAAGAAATACTTCAATTTCTCTGCAGTCGACAGAAAGACTCATTTATCTTCCAGATAATTCAGTGATCCCCCAAATTGTCTAATGTACTTTCCAGAGTTATCCAGGAAGCAATACGAGTCACAACAATATGAGGTTTTTTCCTCTATAGACCCTAAGTGTTCACATCCACTTTGGGATTCAAAGCATTGAGGCCATTTTTGTAGGTAGTTGTCTATGCAAGTAGGATGTTTTCACTTCTTTTTTTTTTCTTTTCCCACATAGCCCAGTGGTTATAGCAGAAACTGAAAGACACAGTTTCATCTCCTTTTGCAGATCGAGGAGATTCAAATCCAGCATTCAACTCAAGACAGAGAACAGCAACCTCTGCCATTGCCATTCAAAACTCTCACTGATGGAGGAGTTTCCAACTGTCTCTTACACAACTGAACTCATGAGAAGGAGAGAAAGACACGAGCCCACCTCCCCTTCTCAGCCTGAAGGGATTTAAGCGTTCAGCTTCAGTTTCCCGGGGAAATGCCACTGCCACTAGATTCGGGAACAGATGGAACAAGAGCCTCTCACCCTCCTGGTGAGCCTGGCCCCCGTGCGTGCTGGTTTCGCAGACAAGGCCAGCATAGAAGGCCTGGGGCTGTGGCCAGGGAGGATGACCGATAGGAAAACTTCTGGCCTCTCGTCCCAGAATTATCCCTATTTCCACTCACTGCAAATGCACAAAGAGCCCTCAGAGCAAAATTCAGATCTCTGCTCTCCCTTGTTAGCTGGAAGCCTGAATGACTTGGCCTCATCTTGCTTTGCCTTACAGCTTCATGACTTCTAGGTGCACTGTAGTTCAAGTCCATCAGGACACCTAAAAACTGAGCTTCTTTCCTGCAAGAGGGTTCATCTGCATTGTACTGCCTGTCAGACATGGTTCAAAAGCTGCTATAACCTTAGCAATAGTACTATCAGAAGCCTAAGTACAGAATTAGAAATTAAAGTGATTAAAAGCAGAAAAAGATCTCTTGAGAAAACAAGTAGTTCTGTTAAATAGTGCCAAGTCATCTTCCTCTCCTCCTTCAAAAACATTTACAATTTTCCATTAATATTTAAATAATTTAAATGCTCAAATTCCAAACTCCTTATACAATCTATCTCATTCATCTTCACACAGGCTTAGCTCCTATTTCCTTCACTGTAACTCCTATTAATGTCAGTATAGCATAATTTGGCTTAAAAATAACTGTAGGTGTGACGGGACAGCACTACCAAGCCTAGAGAAATCATGCATCACTAGTCACCAATGAAGCTGAGTCACAGGACCAAGTTTTCCTTTCTCATATTCTTGTGCAGCCCCACTAACGTCAATGCTAATTTTATTCTAGGGAGAAGAAACAATTCATCTCCATTTAAGTCAAAAAGGGCTGGGTAAGCATCAAAGCAGTCCATACTCACTGCAAAAACTCAAGCTCTCTCCTTGAGTCAATGACAAACACCTGTTAGTCATTTCTGTGCTTATTGTACTGTTTCTTTCCTGATTTTCGGCAAAAAGGCCTTTGCTCGATGTTGTCTATTTGACAAATACAGATATGACAAAAAATAACATGCAGTTAGATTGATAAGGAGTAAATAATATGTCACGGCAGTCCTTTTCATAGATAGGCTGCACCTCCAGACTGATGAAGATACCAGATTAGTCAGCCTGGCTCTAGGAGATTTTGTTTTCATCAAGAAGAGAAAGGAAAACTTTGCTGAGAAAAAAAGGTGGGAGAACGGCCTTGGTTTGGATTGAGAAAATGTATTACAGAAATTCAACCTCCACCCTTTTTCAGAAAACTAATTAAGAACATGCACTTACAGTCCTAATGACACAACTGGACACACATTTCCAGGCTTTCCTGACTGTGATTATAACACTTTTTCCAGGGAGGGCGAAGAAAGAAAGGGGGCTGTAGGGATTTTACAAGTGGAAGAAGCCTGGACTTGCAGTGATCAATTTTACTCTTTCTCAGTGTGTGAACGAGTGCCAGCAGAAGCACCTGCTTATCTGGGTATTGTAGGCTCCGTTCTGTTATGAAATGCCATGTGTAATACTTTTCCATTTGGACATGCACATCTTTTATGCAGGAACTAAGCCTCATTAATGAAGTAATCTGTCTGCAACACTCCCTGAACTTGTGTCCCAAAGGACTTTTAATAAAATCTAAATCACGTCAAACAAACATACACTATTACACAGAAACAGAATTGCAGGACTACTTACTTCTGAGCTATGATACTTGGATTAACAGTCACAAGGTTTGTTTTATTGCCAACATCTTTGCTAATGTTTCCTGTGGTTGGAGGGAGGTTACACCTGAAATTGAGAAACATTTACTTAAATAGAAGCCCAGCAGAAATGCCTTGCATTTATTATTTCCAAATTCCTTTCTTGTGAAAGGACATTTTCATGTTAGCTTCCAGAGACCTCTAAGCACTTTGTGAATATTAAATAAGACTTACAGCACTTCTGGTAAAAATATTTTATCTACTGTACGGATGGTTAAAATACAGCACAGAGAGCTCATTTTCATAAAAGAGCTCTCACAAATCAGATGTGCAGAGTTAGAATCTCGTAAGGAGTCCATCTATGAATTCCCTACATTATCTGCCAGAAAATACTACCCCTCTTGCATAAACAATACATTTTCAAATATTTTCTGTTTAAAAACAGTGTATTTGATACCAATCTCTCAGCTGGCAGAGCAATGTTGATGGCTGTTTCATGGGGCAACCTAACTTGCCTGACTAGGGAAATAACAGTTTGTTGTAAGGTAAAGTTATTTCTCTTTAAAGTGAGTCATCTAGATTTAGCATCTTAGTATTCAGATTCCTCGCATTTATTAAGGTCAATTCTCTTTTTTAATTTGGAAAGACTAAATATTAGTCAAAAAAAAGGAACGGAGTCAAAATCCAGAAGACAGTGTGGTTGGACAACACTGAGAAAAGACTCTTCACTTGGATCCTCTATTCCTCTGCAGGAAGTAGATTCTGTGAGTCACATACTGACAGTAGTGGGCTGAATCACTCTCCGTTTTTTTCCACGGTGTATAGGGGGAGTTGAAACAACTCCTTAAACTAGAAACCTAATTTTTAGATGGCTAACAGAGCATTACTGAGCCAACCTAAGGCTAAGTAAACCTTTCAGTAACCTAGCAGTAACTGTACACGTTTAATGTCAATCTTTCTTTCTTTTTGTTTTTTTAATCTCATCTTCTGAGCCAAGAAGATGGATGCTTTTGGATCGATGGTAAGTGAACAGAAATTTCAAATTCTCAAATAATTAAATTCCATATCCATAGCAAAGTACCTTTATAATCCTAAATTATACCTGCCTATCTTAGGAACCAAAATTTTGAATTCTGCCTTTCTAAGGCAGAAGTGAGGAACAACGTCCGGATCTTTGCTCATTGGCACAGACCGGCACTGGCATGCTTCCAATCCCACCACGCTTCTAGAAACACTCCACACGCTTCAGTAAGATCCAGCAGCTCTTACCTAAACACAAAGTCAGCACGATCGATTTCAGCTCCACAGCTGGAATTCTTGAGAATGCCTCCATTTCCAACCACTGCACAGTTCTTGAAGGGATAGGCTGAAAGCGGAGAGGACTGCAAGCAAATAAAAAGAAATAGCTGAAGTTTTGTATCTCTTTTGATTGTTTATTTATGCTCTTTCTTTTTCTTTCTTTCTTTTTTTNTTGAAGTTTTATATCTCTTTTGATTGTTTATTTATACTCTTTGTTTATCTTTCTTTCTTTCTCTCTTTCTCTCTTTCTCTTTTCTTTCTTTCTTTCTTTCTTTCTCTCTCTCTCTCTCTCTCTCTCTCTCTCTCTCTCTCTCTCTCTCTCTCTCTCTCTCTCTCTCTCTCTCTCTCTCTCTCTCTCTCTCTCTCTCTCTCTCTCTCTCTCTCTCTCTCTCTCTCTCTCTCTCTCTCTCTCTCTCTCTCTTTCTCTCTCTCTTTGAACTTCCAGTGGCAAGGAATCCAAAGCATGATTTGTGCAATCCGTTCATATTTGTAGGTTTAATCCAGTACCTCACAGAGAAAGCATCCATCATTTAGGACTCAGCCAGGGCTGATTCCATCTCTCAGCCTGTGCTTCTGATTGCAAAGGTCACATCAATGGAAGGTTTATCCTCAAGCTAGTTTTTGCAAGTTTTGTGCCTAAGCCTACACAGGAAATGGCATGGGAATATGTGGACTATGAAATACTCATTGAAGACTGAAGTACCTTTGAAAATGGAGATGAGAAAAGCAAGGCAAATGATCTCAGAGGATTCAGTCTATACACTTCATGTTTTGTACTAAAAAGAAAAACACCTTAAGAAACAAGGTTGGCTACCAAGAGAGCCTGCAAACAGTGTTCAGAATGAACTCCACCTATATTCTGAACTACCATGCCCTGTCCAAGCATTCTCTCTGCAGAGAAAAGCTGAAAAAAGTCCTGCTAGGTGAATGCAAGGTATATAGGGAGTGAAGGGATCCTTCCATCAGGAAAAAAAACAAAGCAGCTCTATTTTTAATCCAAAACATTGATGATACTGCAATTATAATGAGTCAAAGATATAGTTCCTACCACAGGCAGCATCCTAAAAATGTCCTCTGTGATGAGGATGGTCTTTTTACTGTCCACCTCATAACTCATGTTACTTCCCAGTGGGGTGTTGTTTCGGGAAGCAACAAAATTGTGAACTGCATCACAACAGGAAGCTAATTCTGACCTGCAAAACAAACAAACAAAACTCATTCAAAGACCAGTAAATAAGGAAAAAGAGGTGGTAGAGAACTGAGAGAATGACAAACAGTTCTAATTAGCTAAGTACCAAAAGACCATATGAACCCTTTATAACTGTGTTTCCTTTAACTTCCTTTGTAAAGGCAGTCCATCTTGACAAAAACGGTTCAGAAAGTACTTAGTTCAAGAATTCCTTCTCTTATCCTATTTTTCTCTCTCAATCTCCCTTTTCCATCCAGTCAGAATCAGTCTTATCATTATCTATTTTACCCATAATCAGTCTTATCCTTAGAACCAATTATTAAGATTATCATAGAAATGCAGAGAGTCTTCAACTAAAACCAATGGTAGGCTTTATAAAGAAAATATGATTCAGTCCCCAAAGAATGAATAAAAGGATTTAAATTAACACAGAACAAATGACTATAAGAAACGGAAAGGTTGAAGAAAGTAAGAACCAGGAAGACAAAAGGAAATACTGACTATGGAGTTTGCCTACTGAACAGCTAGATGGTTGCAAGTCAATTAATTATTCATTCATTCATTTGCTGGGCACAATATCACAGATGCTAAGAAAATTATACGACAACCTAAAAATAAAGAAGATAGATACCCTCTGTGCCTCGGACAAATAGCCTAGAAGCTGTCCAAAATACCAACCAAAAGTCCTTAAATAGACAGAGGACAAGAGGTTGCCTCATTTAAACATTACATAGGAGTGAAGTCATGCTACCACCGTCTCATGTAAATGTTATGTATGTAAATATCCTATATTATTAAAAGATAGTGTAAAAAGATCCACAGGCTCTTTGAAATCAAATCTAAAACCTTGTAATGCATTTAGCTATAGGGAATGTAGGGATGCTATCTCTGCTACCCTGGATTCAATTTTTAAGACTGTGAGGCTAAATCATTACTTATCATTTGACAGGACATATCTGTCTCATTAGGTGAGACATTAAAAGAAATACTAACTCTTTAGAGAAAAAAAATCATTGATCACAGAGTTGCTTGGAATTTTGAAAAGATAACATGAAAGGGAATAGATAACTGTTCCTTTCCTCACTGAAAAGGATTAATTATGAAGGAAAAAGAAATGTTTACAGGAACAGCCAGTGGAAAAGAAAAGCTTTATTTCAGACATTTTCAGTGAGCAAGATAAAACCAAGCTTTGGAACAAGTTAAACAATGCAAACTAAATTCCACCTGAAAGTAAGCTTTATTATAGACACAGATAGGAGAACTTTATCAACAACTTACACTGAGCTAATACTCCACTAAACGAAGATTACTTGTTTCTGGTGGAAATTAGATACAAGTAGCAAATTCAAAGACCTCTCTCAGGATCCTTCCCCGAGGGCATTAGCAGCCCTGCGCGGCCCTGCCTGCCCAGTACCCGCCCCTGCTGCAGCCTGTGTTTGAGCCCCGCGCCCGCCCGGCCCTGTGATGCTGCGGCCGTGTCCGGCTCCGGCTCTGCCGGGATCCTGCCCCTTGCTTCTGGGGTGGGTTTGTATTTTCCACCCATGGTGGATACCATGAATTCAGATGATGCATTCTTTCTTTTTATTACTCATTCCACAGGAATTAGAGCTTCATTAAAAGCAGAGACACTCTGAAGAAAAACAGGTACTAGAACTCATAAGAAAGTAATAATTTTAATTAATATTATGGATCTGTTGTGGGAGTAAAACAAAGACAGGCCAATTCAGAAAGGCAGTGAGAGTGAGGAAATACATATTGATTAATGATGCATTTTCTTATGTTACCTAATAGCCTACGTGCTAAAGGCTTAGACATACCAATAGCAATGTCTTGCATCAAGTCTTAGACAGAATTCCTCTGTGCCCAGTTATCGATGTGGAAAGCTCTAGCTGCAACAGATACAACCTGCAGACCACAAAAGTTACTGGAAAAATATTCAGAAACCTGTTCGTATAAGGTAACATAAGGTACCTCTAAAATTTACAGCAGATGATGAGATTGGTTATAGCTTGGGTGGTTCAAGCAATTATTTCCACAGCTGTCACCTCTAGCGTTAATCACATATGTGGTATGTATCAAGAGGCAATGATACCCAAAGAGCACATGCTTCATAAGCCTGAGACATGTACTGTAGAAACTGATCCTTTTAACACATATGATATGTAAAGTGTTGCAAAACTAAGTGTTTTAATTTGGTCATTATGCCATCTGGGAAGAGAAAAACGGGTAAAAGCTAAAATACGAAGCACTTCCCAGCGAGATGGTGAAATAAGAGACAAAGGTCAGAATCATAACAGCACCAAACGGTACCACCTTAAATCAAACTCTGAATTTCCTTTGGAAGGATGGAAAGTGATCCATGCTGTCTATGGAGTTATGGCCAGCTGAAGATGTATGGGCAGCTCTTAGAAGCTCAGTGGGCACTGCTGATTTCTGATGTGGGAGGGCATGCCTTCATGCGGCATTCCTCCTGCAAGCAGCTGCAAATGGACTGAGACTTCAGAGCTCTTTTTGAACTCTAGGATTAGCATCAACCACACTTATTTCTAGTGCCAAGACAAGCAAAATGGAGCTGACTGCATTATCTGCAAGTTTCACTTGCAACAANTATGGCCAGGTGATGATGTATGGGCAGCTCTTAGAAGAAGTGGCAAGTAACTCCTTTGGGCTGCAGTGGGCACTGCTGATTTCTGATGTGGGAGGGCATGCCTTCATGCGGCATTCCTCCTGCAAGCAGCTGCAAATGGACTGAGACTTCAGAGCTCTTTTTGAACTCTAGGATTAGCATCAACCACACTTATTTCTAGTGCCAAGACAAGCAAAATGGAGCTGACTGCATTATCTGCAAGTTTCACTTGCAACAAATAAGGAACAAAATCAGAATATGTAACAAGATTATTCCATTCGGACTGGTAATGTATACTTCATAAAACTGAATGAGTACAGTCATGATAATCCTAATCAATAGGATACAGCAATATATTGCATATGTCTGAGAAGGTTTATTTGTACAACAGAGAGCCATTGTTGATTGGACAATTTTTTTGTGAATTTCTTCCTTCTTGGAGCAACTTCCATGGCCACTGCTCACAACTGCAACCAGCTAGGATAGAACTTGCAGCCCACATGGCATCCAAACAATTTCTTCAGGTTTGCAGATGCTGAGAACTTAAGAATATCCTGTTTTCTCAAGCAAATTATACAAACAGAGAGACAACTAAAATAATGACATTTTCAGATTTTGGACTAAGTGTATAGATCATCCTTAGGCAATAATACAAAACTCCTGCCTTTATTCTTCCTGTTTCCAAAACCCTCTGCATGATGCAAAACCTCTATTGAAAAAAATGCACTATTTAGTTTAGAAGAAGACAGACTTATAAGTATCTGCAGTAGTTTATTTGGAGTTCCTGTCATAGCTGCATAGCCATGAAGTTTTGTCTGATTTATTTTATATATATATATTTATATATATATCATTATATCCTTCGAACACTTGAAGGTGAACCAGGGTTAAAGCAGTCAGTGGTTAGGGCTAACACAGTTCCTCCGCAGATCCCCAAACCAGCACAGTTCTTTTCCCAAGCAGGATGTGAATAATCTGTAATATTTAATAAGGAGGAAATAGGTCTTTATGTAAAGAGCTGCTGCAGAGTTTAAAGATTCCTGACTCCTCCACATTACTGATACAAGCAACAAAAGGACATTTGCATTATCCTCCTGCACTAAGTAGGTAGTTTTCATCCTGATTACCTTCTTTTATTAAATAAGATGTTTAGCTAAAGTCATTTTGTTCTATAACTTTTTTGTATTTTATTCTGATAAATACTTGGTGTGAAAAGGCACTTGCTTCTGAATCAAAATGTTACATAGCTTCATATTTTGTGACACAGACAGCATTTTTCCTCTGAAACTTCATCTGTTCCAACCTAGAATTGGATCCCTAAGCCAGAGAGCAAACGTGGTCCTCAAAGGGTTCCATTTTCTGCATTTATTTTCTAAATATCTCATATTTTTAAAATGAAAGACCAATTGCCTTGTCTATTTTTAAAAGGCTGCTTTTAACAGATCAGATACTTTTTTAAAAAAATCATGAAGATAATACAGAACCAGGCAGGGGACCAGAGCCAGCAGAATCTGCCCTAACTTTGTGAACTTCACAGGGTGGCTTTTGTGCAGACTGCAATGCGCCATGCAGCACAAGTGGCTGTAGAGCTCGAGGTCAGAGGGTATTTTTCATTGCTGAGAACAGAAATGTGAAAGTTTTCCCTATGAATATACATTGGACTAAATTGAGGTGGGGGGAGTGGAAAAGTAGATACGGACAGATGCTGCAGAAGTAGTAAAATATGCAAAATTGTTCTAAAGAGTAGATGTTCAGTGGTCCTCTAAGGTTACTGGGGGAAGGGCAAGAAGGAATCACTTTAATTTGCATTAAAGAAAGTTTAGGTCCAATATTAAGGAGCACAGTGAAGTAGGTTGCTGCAGAAGGCTGCTGAAATAAGAAGCTGCAGAATTTCATTGACTCAAGAATTTTATTAGATATTTTGCCAAACACGCTTCAGGAATCACCTATATACATTGGAGTCTGTCTGAGAAAGATGCACTTCACAGCGAGTCTAGAGACAAGATAGTCTGGAGATCCCTTCTGCCTCTGCATTTATTTTTCAGTTGGCCTTTTATAACCATCTGTAGTAAGCACCAAACAAGCGAATGTTTGTTTGCAGAAGAATATTGTAATGTTCCTGCTTTAAAGCAGTTGCGCGTTACCCACACCAGCAGTGCTTGCCAAGTCAGATCCCTTTATAGATCTTTAGCTACCAAAAATAACTCAAAACACCATATAAAATAGGTAACTCGGCACAAAGTAAGAAGAGCAAATATTCAAAACTGTAACTATTGCAAGCAGTTTAAGTGACAACCATGCGTTTAATGTGTCTTATAATACTAAGATTTTCAATATCATTTAAATAAAAGGCAAAGCATTCCAAATAACAAATGTCTGGCTTATTAATGACCTGGGAAAATCTAAGTTTGTCTAATAATTTGTTGTAATAGTCTATTCTAATATATCCATCCTGTATCATTTTTCATTGAGCAAGAAATCACCTTATTCTACTGCACTGGAGCTGTAGACAATGATGTTAGTCGTTTTTTAAGCCTTTTTTTTGTCAAGCCCAGTCAGTACTGGGAAATCAATGCTTAGTGAATGCTAGTGCAATATTATGAAATGTTCCAAACTTTGAGAAAAAAAGTGCTTAAATCTCATGTCTGAAACAGCATCTGTTGAAGAATCTGTGTTCTGCTGACAGCCCTTGAACAGCCCAAAAATGTAGTAATGTCATAAATATCTAAGACAATGAAAATCAACAAGGCTGAATCTGAAACAAGGCTGAGTATGTAAAAAGTGTAATAAAATTTTCAAACCACTTAAAGTCTATCACAAAAACATAACTAGCTCAACTCAGCCCCTTTACTTTCCCATTAGAAGATTTTTCCAACTTTTAGGAAAATATACAGTCTGCAAGCAATTAAAAGATCCATCTGTTTCCATAAACTATCATCAATCAATCTCTCTCCACCCAGCCTTTTTCTTTTCTGAAATGGAAATACATCTCTGAATATATACTTCTCCTTTTACATATGGTATATTAAGCATGCAGCAAATGTACTCTGAAACCATAATGTGATCTCAGTTCTGTGCCTTTTTTTTTGTATGCTGAAATGGAAGATTTCAGAGAATACAGTGGAATTATTGATCTGTTTAGTGTTAGGAAAGCTATTGATTATGTGCTGGTGTGAGCTTATACAAGCATGAGTTGACCTTGCAGGGTATTTTATTTGTGTTTCAGCTGTATTTTATTGAAATACACAGGATATGTTAAGGAATACTTTATATATGTAAGAGTTTAAAATACTTCAATTTAATCCCTTCAAGGAGGAATAAGATTTTATAATCTGTAAGAATGTTTAATCACATTTTTTCAGAAGAAGGATTAAATGGATGAAGGTAATAGAGGTCAGGTGGATTAAGAAGCAGGAGGAGAAACTATAGAACTGTGAAGAACAGGCTGATCTCTCAGCTATTATTTCTCAGACCTCAAGTTCTAAATAAATAAAAGGGCAACATTAGCATTTTTTAAAGTGTATTTTACATTTAGGCATTTCCTTTTCCTTTCATTACCAGATTCAGATAAGGTTTGTTGGGAATGGTGTTTCCACAGGGTGGAAGCCCTGTATGCACAGCTCCCCCAGGGCCATCACTGCGCAATACCGCTGCTGCCCAACTGCTGCATCTCCCTGCCAGGGCCCCGCTCACCAACACGGTCCAGGAAGGCAGTGCCCAGAGGCCCCTCGGAGCCACCATTCTCCCTCGCCCTGCCCCAGGCATTCTGAGGGCTCTTTTAACTATTTACTAGCTTCCAGTAGATACAAGCATTGCAGCTACTGGGAAAAACTGCAGATGATTTGCCACCACAGGTCTATAGCCCAAATGAGAATAAATCAGACTTAAAAGTCTATAAATCAGAGATGCAGAGGTATAAAAAACAATTACAGCTTGCATCCAGCTGGGCTCTAATTTGTTGCCCTAATGAAACATCTCTTTTAAGCTGAAAACCTTTGATGAATGCTAATATAATAATTAATATTCATGTTACCTAGGGAACCTGAGACTCTATCAACTGTAGCTAGAAGAGCCTTTGCAGAGAAATCTACCCAACAGTTTTTCTAGAGCTTTAAGAATGATGCTTCAAGGCAGCTGCAGGAGTATTTCACCTCCCTTTCCAAATTTGCACCAATCCTCTCTTATATCTAAGAAATTGAGGACTTGCTTTATCCAAAACAAGTTGGAGCTGAAGTAAATCTGAAAAGGGAAGTACAATTCAGGTGAGCTTTGAAACAAAGGGATGGAAATGCTACACTGCTAGTTGTAAAGCACATGAGAAAAAACAAAGAAAGCAAACTTGAATTTTGAAGAGGTCTGAATAGACCATACTTCTGTTCTGTATGTGTTGACAGTTCTAATGTTGTAAAAGACTTTCCTGAAATCACTCTTACTGGGATTATATTTGTTCCAGTGAACCTACAACACTGCTAGGTCTTTTGCTATACCTACACTACCCTGCTAGCCTCTGCTGTGAAGTCAGATAATCCTGACCAACAAACATTCACACACAGCACACTTTGCTAGACCACAAGAGCAATGAACCAAGTGTTTGCATAAGCTTCTTGGAGGACAAAACGAATCTGGCAGCACTAACGCCAGCATTAAGGACACTAAATAAATGAAGACACAGGAGACGACTGGTTCCCTGGCCGAAGCAGGACAAAATTCATCACAAAAAAAAAAAAATGTGACTGTGGCTATGGAGGTATTGAAGAGGGCACCATGAGTTGTACTTGCCCCTTGACTCTTCTTCATTTTGAGAAAGGCATGGGTGACCAGCACAGCGCTGATGAGAAGCGCTGAGCACGGCCACACAGTGCTGCAGCTTGGCGTGTGTGAGCAGGCGCAGCAGAGCAGCTTTAGATAAAGACATCGAGAAAGTGCAAAGGGCAGTGCTGGCAGCACACAAACACAGTTCATGAGGCTGCATACCAGAGCTCGGCTAGGTAGGGCAGGCCACGCTGGAATCAAGGGAAGAATATAGGAACATTGTCAGAGAATGCAAGGATGCACAAGGAAGGCCAAGGCCCATCTGGAATTAGAGTTAGCGAGAGATGTCAGGGACAAATACATCAGCAGCAAGAGGAAAACTGGGGAAAATGTTAGTTCACTGCTGAATGAGGAGGGTGCCTTGGTGGCAGAGGATGCAGAAAAGGCAGAGTTACTAAATGCCTTCTTTGCTTCTGTCTTTACTGCTAAGGCTAGTCCTCGTGAAATACAGAGCCTGGAGACGAGAGAACCGGGAGAGAGGAGAACTTTCTGCTGGTCAAGGACAACTGGGTTAGGGATTATCTAGGCAAATTGGATACCCATAAACCTATGGGCCCAGACGGGATGTACCCAAGAGTGCAGCGGGAAGTGGCAAGGATCATTGCTCACCTGCTCTCCATCATCTTCGAGAGGTCATGGAGGGCAGAGGAGGTGCCAGAGGACTGGAAGAAACCAATGTCACTCCAGTCTTCAAAAAGGGCAAGAGGGAGGACGCAGGAAACTACAGGCTGGTCAGTTTCACCTCCATCCCTGGAAAGGTGATGGAGCAGCTCATCCTAGAAACCATGTCTAGGCATGTCAAGGAAAAGAAGGTGATCAGGTAGTCAGGTAGATCAGGTAGTCAGCATGGATTCACCGGGGGGAGTCATGTCTGACGAACCTGATAGCCTTCTACGATGAGGTGACTGGTTGGATGGATGATGGGAGAGCTGTGGACATTGTCTGCCTTGACTTCAGCAAGGCTTTCAACACTGCCTCCCATAACATCCTCACAGGAAGCTCAGGAAGTGTGGACTGGACGAACGGACAGTGAGGTGGATTGAGAACTGGCTGGATGGCAGAGCCCAGAGGGTGGTAATAAAAGGGGCTGAGTCTAGCTGAAGGCCTGTGGTCAGTGGTGTCCCGCAGGGGTCAGTATTGGGCCCGGTGCTCTTCAACTTGCTCATCAATGACTTGGACAAGGGCACAGAGGGCACCCTCAGCAAGTTTGCGGACGATACCAAACTGGGAGAAGTGGCCGACACTCCCGAGGGCTGCACTGCCATTCAGAGAGACCTGGACAGGATGGAGAGTTGGGCAGAGAGGAACCTCATGAGGTTCAACAAGGACAAGTGCAGGGTCCTGCAGCTGGGGAGGAATAACCTCAGGCACCAGTACAGACTAGGGGTTGACCTGCTGGAAAGCAGCTCTGTGGAGAGCGATTTGGGAGTCCTAGTTGCCAACAAGTTACCCATGAGGCAGCAATGTGCCCTTCTGGCCAAGAAGGCCAATGGGATCCTGGCTGCATGAGGAGGAGCGTTGCCAGCAGGTGGAGGGAGGGGATCCTGCCCCTCTGCTCAGCTCTGGTGAGGCCGCACCTGCAGTATTGGGGGTAGTTCTGGGCTCCCCAAGACAAGAGGGACATGGAGCTTCTAGACAGGGTGCAGCAGAGAGTGACAAAGATGATTAAGGGACCGGAGCATTTGTCATATGATGAAAGACTAAGAAGTGAGCTGGGCCTGTTTAGTCTGGAGAAGAGATGGCTGAAAGGAGATTTGATCAATATGTGTACGTACCTCAGGGAGGTACTTATGTAGGGAGGATGGGGTCAAACTTCTTGGCGGTGGTCAGTGCCATGACAAGGGGTAATGGGTACAAATTGAAACACAGGATTTTCCTTTTCCACATGAGGAAGAACTTCTTTCCTGTGAGGGTGACAGAGCCCTGGCACAGGCTGCCCAGAGAGGCTGTGGAGTCTCCTTCTCTGGAGATCTTCAAACCCACCTGGATGCCACCCTGTGCCCCATGCTCTGGGTGTCCCTGCGTGTGCAGGGGGGTTGGACTAGATGATCCCTAGAGGTCCCTTCCAACCTTAAGCATCCTGTGATTCTGTGTGAATCTCACACACTGCTTTTTGTGCACTGGGACCACTATTGCAATCAGGGTTGGCAGCTGAAATCCTTTTGGCAAAGACAAAGACAAGAGGTTCTTTCCTGCATTGCACCTCTGATCCATATCCTTTTATTTGGCCTGGATTTCCTGGGAGTTAGACTTACAAGGAGAAGAGATGTGTACTCATCAGCACACAGTTCTGCCTTCCAGGAACATCTGAGTTATGGAGCACAGATTCATTTACTCCACTACCAGTAAGATAATAGCAATCAGCTATTATTTCACAGGAAAAACACAAGAAAGCTTCTTTGAAAAATTCTCTATCCTCCGGAAATCTTCTTTTGAACCTTACTAATTAGAGGTTAGTTTATGTCCTGCGGCATAAGACATTAAATCTCTTATGCATATGCATCTCTTACGCATATTTCACTGTTCTTCAGAACTTCAGGGTTACATAGAGATGTCCTCACCGACATCATGCCCGAGGAGCATGGAGGTGTTCACTCCGTTTAATAGATAGGCAAGCAAGGACAGAAGACAAGCAGCTTCTGCAGCCTAGTCAGCAGGCAGACTCCAGCTCTCCTCCCAATGGGGACTGGCTGTATTACCCAAGCTGCTGCACAGCCTCGCTGAGGTTACCTTCCTCCTCTGCAGAATGAGTATGTTTATCAAATTAATTAATATTATTCATTTCTAAAAATCTCATTAACAGTTATTATGCATTATTGATATTAGATAAAATTAGAAAACAAGAAGGAGAGAGGTACTGCCACAGGATTACTAATGGGTTGAGGAAATGGACAGGAGGGAATGAAAGATGGGTCAGTACCAGAGAGAGGGAGACAAGAAGGAACTGCATGGGGAGTAGAAAATTCTAAGCGGATGAGGAAAAGAAAGGACTACCTTTCTTCATCACATTTCTAGAAGCTCTATTCCCCACAAAGCTTTGTCACTGTATCACTCCTAAGCTGCAGTGTCCTTGCAGAGCTAGTTCCAGCTAGAGTGCAGTAAGCATAAATGTTTAGCTGGTAATTTTATACTGAATTCTTTTTCTTGCTCTCTGTTTCTCCATCTCCATATCATATTTGATACCTCTGCATGGCTAAAGCCAGAAAGCCCAACAGAGCTTATTGAAAGCTTCTCAGATCTTAACTCTACAAATTTCAGCTTTGGGAAACCTCACTGGTCAACAGCAATGGTCAGCCAAACAGCAATTTATACTGCACATAAAGATCACTCCCCTCCATTTTTTCCAATAGTATTACACTGAGCACATGGATATTAAGTTTTCAAAGCTAGTTAATTCCAAAGAGTTGGAAGGTAGGTCAGTTTATTTTTAATGATCTTGACAGAATCTCTAATTCTGTTCCATGCAACAGTGTAATTCAGAGCGTGTTTTTCCTCTGGAGAAACTAGTGTTGACACCATGAAGCTGTTCTCTAAATCCAGCACGACTTATTTCCAAATGAGAGTGGAAGCTTTGCAGGGATTGCAATCCCTACGGATTGCATACTTATGTGCAAGCTTGAATATATGTGCAGTCTTGACAGGGACAGATGTAACCATGTGCTTCTTTGCACGGGTGTCATGACATGCAGGGCTGAGCATAATGAGCACCTTAGGCATCTCTGTAACACTAACAACAGTCTTGGGGTAAGAAATATTCCCTTTCATTGCAAAGTGCCTTGTCAGAGTGTCAATTCAGACAAACAAAAACCACACTACTAGATGTATTTAATACTGTATACTTTGTTTTGAGGCTATTTTTAATCCATTCTAGCAAGTTAGTTAACTATTCATTGCAGTGGGGATAGGTGAAATTATTTCATTTGTGTAGTTCTTTTATCTTGCTCCATTTGCACCATTGTATGCAAATAAACAAAAAGAACCCCAACATCAAAAGAATAAGATAAATACATAGCTATGTCTGCAGTCTGAAAACAAGACAAAAGAATCTTTACAATAGGCGAGATCTCAGTTTATTGTTTGTTAGACAAACCTGGTCCAATTTAGCTTTGCTAAATGAAAAAAATAAAATTACCTGAATTTTGTACACTCTTCCGGTCTCTTTATCCAAGTGCAGTTTTGCAGTTTTGTGACTAAATGAAGAAAATAATCTTCTGAATATCTAAAAAAGACAAGAACATCAAATGCTAGAGTATGCAAATAGATATTTAGAAACCGTCTCTAAAATATTCAAATGATACATGTATTAATAACAACATGCATGGTGCATATATAATAGATTGCTTTAGAATTCATAACCCATTTTATTTCTATAATTTGTAACAGTACTATCCTCATTAAATTAGCTTGACCTAATAAACATGCTTTTTTTCACAGCAATGTCCTAATGAACCCTTCATTTCTAGAAATTTGTTGGTTTCAAGCTTAGATATTAGACTATAACTATCCTAAAGTTATTGGACTCTTCAGAAATTATTTCCAGTCCAGAAATCCAAAATAATACAAAAAAAAAACCTGTCTTGTACTTGCCATTTTAAACTTTAATAGCATTTTGAGATACCACTCTTGCAAGCCAAGATGAAACATTACACTTTTTTTCTGCCTTTTCTTTCATCTACTTTATGAACTCCCCAAGGCTCAATTCAACAATCTAAGACATAGATCAACATTTGCAGACCTAAGTTTTTCTGCATTTTTTTCTTAAATAAAATAACCAATCTATTTTATATCTAACAGGGGTTACGTGTACCACTGGGGTACACGTAACCAGAAAGTTTTTTCTCCTTTAAAACCTTTTCAAGACATATAAATTTATCCACAATGAAATATTGAAGAACCCATAAACCAAAATACAGGTGAAATTTCTTCCTTTATAGGTTCTGTTTTAATATCTCTCCTATTATGGTTTGATCAACTTTTTTAAAAGCAGACTCTGACTTACAAGGAGGGTGAAGAGAAGGACAACATGAACCAGACATCATATAACTACAAATTCTGTGGCACATCTCTAAAAAAAAAAAAAAAAAAAAAAAAAAAAACTACCTTGTTTTATTTTAGCAACAAAGACTTAATGTTGGCCCAAAGCCAAATGACCAGGAGTTTATTTAATCTGAAACTTAGAAGTGTTTTTTTGAACAGCCTTCCAGCAGAAGCTGGTAGGGCAAGAAACCTCACTTGCTTTTAACTGCAGCATGAGAAATGATAAAAAGCCATACACAATTTGTGGTGGCTTGCAATAGCAAAGCACTCAACACCCCAAAATGTTCTTTCCAGCTCTATGTACATTTGGTACAGAGAAATATCAGTTTCCCTTACAGCACTAAATCTAAGGCCTCAGAAGAAACCATGGTCACTAACTGTCAGAAAATGTGAGGAGCTTCTTAACTGCAACAGCAGCTACCTACCATATAACAGATATATGCACCTAGAGTAAAAGCACCCACAGCAGTGCAAAAACTGAATGACTTGCTCAGAGGTTTCAGAGTCCACCAGCCTTCCCCAAGCAAAACCTCACTTAGAAGTCACTGCAATCCAGAGCAACAGTTCTGCTTGCCCTTTACGTGCAGTTTTGTTCATCTCGTGACTTAACAGAGCTAAACAGATGGTCACAGCTCATCTTTGCCAGCCGTGAGCCCAGTGCCCAAAGTGGCAGAGCTGTCTCAGCAGCGGGTCCTGCGGGCCAGGGGCTCCTGAGACTGCGGCAGCTCCTGGTTCCGGCGGCTCCCACAGTGCCTTGGCAGCCACCATGGCAGCCACGGGGCTTGCAGCTTCTCTCGAAATCAGTTCCGTGCAAAGAACAATCTAAACATAGACAATATTCCCATAAACTATTTTTTTGAACTGAAAATGAAGCTCTGGGGTTTGCTGCAGCTGGGTTTGCAGCCCAGAAAGCCTATTTTGGCCTTTCCCACTTTAAAGGACACCCGGGGACTCATCCTCTAGTGGAATCAGTCCAGAATGGTCATCAGGATTTCATTTCATGGCTCTGATGTAACCTAGACAGTCCTTTTCTCCTTCATTTCATTCCACAGAGCTGTATTATTTTCATGGAAATCCAAGAGTTTACAGTATGTAGTCACTGCTGCTAAAAGGATTTATTATTAAGATAAAAAAGCTCAGGTAAATTGAACTATAACAATATGTGAACAAGACAATAATTATAGTGCTGAGAACGGTGAATAAAATATGTTCTGTCCTGTTTTTGCCTGTCACTTGCATACAAACTATTATAATGACGTGCTGTCCTAGGAAACTCACTTATATTGTATGAGCCTAGCTGACAAATAATGTCTTGAAGACTTTTTGCCAATGATTTTTGTCAGGTACAGAGTGACCTTCCAAATGAAGTGGAATGGCTAAAGTGAAATTATCAAGCGGAGGCGAGGCACTGACAACGTACAAGCATCTAGCAGGTTTCAGCAGGTATCTAAAGGACAACAGCAAGGACAGAGGTGCTGAGGTGGAAGAGAAACAGCAGCTGAAATGTCCTAACAGAGACAGATGCCATCCCCCTCCTTCACTTCTGTCCTAAACACCTAAATGGAGGAAATACATAAATAAAAGTGCTTTGAACTAGGAGGAAATGCAAGAAGCAGGGGTGACCAAGGGTGATCCTTCCTAGTTGGCAGAAAATGTTCAAGAATTAAACAAATGTCCCCCTCCCAAAAAGAAAGCAACCAACCAACCAACCAAACACAGCAGGAAATGCAAGAGAAGGGAAGGATCTCTCCTGCCTTTGGATGCTTTACTACTGCCAAAACAACGTACAGCTTTTAAAACCCTGAGGAGAGTGTGTGCAAGGCTCGCTCCCCAACACAAATGGAAGTCTTCCAGCCCACAGCTCAGCATTTCAGGCACTTAATCACCAATAGTCACCAACAGCACATGCCTGTTATAGTAATACTTCACACTTACACAGCTTTATTTGCTATTTTAAAATCTGTCAAGCTTTAACACTCTCTCTCTTTTTTGTCTCCACCAGCTTAGGAAGCCAAAAAATCCAGAATATCCCCAAAGTCTTCTACAACTGCAATATAAATCATTTAAATACCATGCTTGTGGGTAACACATTCAAAAAGCATCACAAATCCTGTCCCAGTGGCTCTTCTCAGTAAAGGAAAGAGTTGCAAAACTCTCAGGGCAAAGCAATACCCCGCCTTACATCCCAAAGGGCAGTTTCTCTTCCTACTTGCCCAGTTCACCTCATTTACTGGAGCACTCCTTTTCTTTTAGCCACAGGGTAAACTTTCTCAAAATTCTCCTGGATTCTCTGCTCCAAAACATTCTAAATGCAAGAAATAAGTCTGCATTCTTACAGCCTGGACTGCTTTGTAAGACCCAGGATGGATAATAGCTTTCGTATTGCCACAGCTAGACTTTACAGGCAAGACACCAGCCAGTTTTCCCTCTCTTGGTGTTAATCACTTGCCTAGTGTTTCAGCTAACTGTATTCTTTAAGCTGTCTGCCAATCTCTACTGCAGCTCTTTAGTGGTGCTACAGTAGCACACTGGTCTTCCACCCTTTGAAAGCGTAAAAACATTTAAGATAGTGTTGCTAATGAGGTCTGGGGGAAGGATAACAAATCTTAAGGAAAAAAAGAGAGGGAGAAAAATACAATAATATAACTAATAACTAAAGCAGAGCGAAGTTAGTGGGGATGAAGGACAGAAGGGGAGAAAAGAAAGAAATCTGGCATTGAAATTATTGGTGAGGGAGCTGGGGAAAAAAGAAATTAGAAAAAATTAAATGTCTAAAATAGGAAAAGGAGGAAAACATTACTGTTTTAATTCCAGTAAACATAAAATAAAACAATGTTGGGAATACAGTGACTTAAAAAATAGCTGTGGGATCTTAAAAGGTAATGCAAAGGTAGTGGGAGAGCAGAAGTTTTAAAATGATAACTCAGTGCTGGCTTTGGGTTACTACTTCAGTCCTTTTACTTCGGGGGAAGGAAAACAAAGAAACCTCCCACACAGCTATTTTTGGTGGAGATTCTGTTTCTCACTCCATTTCTCTTCTCTTTACAAGTAAAAAAAAATATATATATATGTAAATGCATATAATTCAATTTTAAAGACATCAGGGAATGTACTTTTTACCATCCAGTCCTAGTAGGAAGGCTGTCTTATCTACAATGTTTGCTCTGTTGATACATCTATAGGCAACAGGAGTGAAACACCGAAAAAGGAAGAGACTGCTTCTCCTGCTTCCACCTTAGAAATCAGCAAGGAATTCAAGCAGGATTGATATCAAAGATTTTTTTCTATGATAGGAAAGGTAAGTAGAAAGCTAAAAATGGAATGTTTCTTCCAAGATGTACCAACAACTGAATAATTAGTTTCCCATGGACTAGTTAATCTTATAATGAGTGCAATTAATTAGCAATTTATACTAGCACATTTTTATACTTATTCTAGTGTAAATGCCGAAATGAGTCTATTAACTATGGTTGCTCACAGCAGGAGTGTTCACTAATCACGAAAAAGACACTCAAGAATGAAATTATACCTCACATGTTCTGCTTTACCTCTTTTTAAAGATCTTGTAATGAAAAGCTGTTAACTGGGGATGAGGGGATCTTGTTGACTTACATTGTGAGAAAAATAAAAACAAAAAGCCAAAAAAAAAAAAAGAACAAGCTTAAAAACCCGTGAAAGAAAAAATGCAAGCAAACATTGGTTGAACAATTGCAATTTCCTGTTGTATAATTCCACATGAACAGTATGGAGAATTTTGTGCAGAAGGAAGACAATTTTTTAGTCTTCCATTTAAAATAAATAAAGCAAAGCAAAGCAAATACTTACCTTTTTTTCTTGATCAATGACGACAAAATATTGTCCTGAATTGCCTTGCATTTTGAAGTCTGTTCAAACTGGTAAATTCCATTTTTATCAGTAATTGTTCTGTTAAATGGAAAAAAAATGCATGAGGGGAAGGCAACAAACTTTGAAAGAGAACATATTCTGACAGCACTGCTGCATTTAATTTTCTATGACAAAGAGATTAATAGTTGTTGGTTTTAGCTGAAAACATTACCAAGGAATTCTTAGTCACTCCTATTGTGGAGCTCCTGTGAAAAGGGGAGTTTGCTGCTAGTGATTGTAACATATTTGACTCTCTAAATAATCCCATTTCACACTATGAGTTACATTATGTTGATTAAAATGTAAAGCAGAAGGCATTTGAAAAAAATGAAATGGGAAGCCTCTTGAACATTACATTTTAAAGATATTTCAAATATTTATCATTAGAGTATTTTAGCAGATTTCTAAAAATCTAGCGTTCTAAACTTTTGGATAAAATGCAATATTCTGATCCAAACTAAAATGTACAGAAAATAGGCAACATACCAGGTGAAGTGCCTGGGACCACCATGCTGTTTGCAGGAGGACAAAAACCCAAGCCAGCTCTGTGTAAACTAAGGGTCTTAATGCTTTACATATGATGCAAATTTTTGCTTCTGCATCACCATTGCCATTCCTTTTACAAGCAAGAACCCAAATGACGTTGCCTTCGCTTCCTAAACCACTGAGACCACTTTTCAAGAAGATTTCTAACAAGCTGATTCTGCAGCTCTTATTCAGGCAAGATGCCATTTCCAGTCATAAATAATTCAAATGGAAAGAGTCTGATTAAAGAAGAAAGAGCAAAATAAATGCTAGTTTATTTTGGTACTAAGCTGGCTGGCATTTTTACAGCTATGATAGAAGAAAAGGAATAAAGGGCCTTTCCCTCTCTTGCTATCACCTGCCCACTTCTTTCCAAAATACAGGTATACAGGAGCTTAGTCTGAATGGTTCCACGTACACCAAAGTACCATCTGGGGCCCTTCTTTTCATAAAAGGAGCCAGTACCTGCTCCCAGACAAATCTAGTTAGCACTGACTCACGTTTCCCCTCTGCTTCTTCAGCTCAGTAAGCTGAAAATGATCCTTCTTCTGCAGCTGCAGCTTAAACCGGGAGAAATGGCTATAGGCTAAGCTTAGCTCTATAAACAAAACCTTAAAAAAAAACTATCAATATTATTAACCAAGTCCATTTTACTCCTGCAATTTTTCTTTTCCGTTTTCACTAAAATGCAGACACTGGACCCCTGCCTGAGGTCCCCCCAATGCAGCCTGAGCGCCTCTGGGCCCGGCGGTCAGAGAAGGGCTCCTGCCGCGAGGGCGGCCGGGCGCCCGGTCCCGTCCCTGCCAGGGGCACCTGCAGGCACCACCTGAGAGGCAGCGTGTTTCCACAAGGAGCATTCAGCTCGGGGCACAGAAACAACAAGAGGTTTGCACAGCTTCCCTTTAGTTTGTGTCCAGACACCAGTGGAGGAAGTGCATGCTATTCTCTCAACCAACTACCAGCTTTATTCAAATTAACTTTCTAAATTAACAGAAGTGAATCTAACTTACTTAGAAGGGAATTGCTTTGTTTTTAATACTTTTTTTATCCACATAATTCCATGTCAAGGCTTGAAAATTTCAAAAAGGAAGAACTTGGATAAAAAAGAATGAGCAAAATAAAGCCCAGTTCAGTTTTGTCATTAAATCCTGTCACTTTTATAGCCATCAAAGGAGGAAAAGGAGTCTTTCTTCCCTTTCCATGACCATCCAGATTGTTTGAAATGACACAAATATGGGGAAAGTCAGACATGATTATTAATCCATTTATTTCTCCATATCACATAAACTCAGTCCATCACCAAAACATTACTTCTTCTTCCCTGAGGGAATTTATGCTCAAAAATAACAATCTTAAAAAGAAAAGAAAAAATGACCACAGCAAATCTATCCTGTAAGAATGAGACTGTACTTCCAACCAAAGAAAAGTCTGTCTTCCCTAAGGAAGATGTTTAGAATGGGTGAAAGAAAAGCCGAAACAGGGAGAAACCTCATCTCATCCTGTTTGTAATGATGTTTCAGCGCTGGTTGCTCCAGGATGTGTCATGCAGAAGCTGTGTGTCCTACTGCCTGCATTTTCTTTTATCTGCATTCAAACCTGAAGCCTATCAATCCAGGAATCAACAAGGCTAAATGGAGAGTCAACAAGGAAACATGTAGCGGAGTGGGGAGGGACAGAAAAAAGAAGAAACACCAGCAAACCCAAACCAAAAAAGCAATCAGAGTAGAAAAATGGAAGAATGTAAAAAGAATGAAAAAGTGATGGTTGGTAGAAAAAAAAAAAAAAAAAAAAAAACAGAAATGGAAAAAGGAAATACCATACCGTGCTGCAACAAAGCAGCGAACACTGCAGCAGAGATACACCCAGGACCGAAAGGCTAAGGCCTTTCAGTGGNGGTTGGTAGCAGAGAAAAAATAAAATAAATAAAAAAAAAAGAAATGGAAAAAGGAAATACCATATCGTGCAGCAACAAAGCAGCGAACACTGCAGCAGAGATACACCCAGGACCGAAAGGCCAAGGCTCCTGCCCACGGGCGCCCACAGGCCCAGCTGGGAGCCCCGCAANTAAGGCCTTTCAGTGGCCTGCAAGGCTCCTGCCCACAGGCACCCACAGGCCCAGCTGGGAGCCCCGCAAGTCTGTGCGGCAGCGTCTTCAAGGGGCCTTGGAGCCGGACCGGCAGCCGCTCCGAAGACGGCAGTAACTTTACCCCAATTTCAGATGGAATTTACATTCTAGGAAATTTCCCCCTCCTCATCTTTATTCATTCCTGCCCAGCAGAACTAGTGAGTCCATCTTTTTCCTACATATTATTATTTTTTTTTTCTCTCCTGCAGCTGAACTCTGTTCCAGCTGAGCATCTCCAGTGACACTGGACAACTTCTGCACGCTAAACTTCATGTGCATTTATATCTCCCTACCAGATTTGGCACTGACCAATACTAGGCAGATTGTGAATATGTTTCTGTCTTAACTTCCAGTGGAGACACTCATTTGTATTTGAGTCNTCTAGGAAAGTTCTCCCGCCTCATCTTTATTCATTCTGGCCCAGCAGAACTAGTGAGTCCATTTTTTTCCTACATATTATTTTTTTCTTTCCTGCAGCTGAACTCTGTTCCAGCTGAGCATCTCCAGTGACACTGGACAACTTCTGCACGCTAAACTTCATGTGCATTTATATCTCCCTACCAGATTTGGCACTGACCAATACTAGGCAGATTGTGAATATGTTTCTGTCTTAACTTCCAGTGGAGACACTCATTTGTATTTGAGTCTCATACTGTATTAGTTGAATACCAGAGTTCTTAAAAACCTGTAACCCAGGGAAGAGTGGTCCTAACTGCTGCCTTTGACACCAATTTAAATGAATGAGATAAGAATATATTGATGTTTTCAAGGTTCCTGACACTTTGACTAATAAGGCAATATACAAGGTAAATGCTTGGTGAAATGGGCTATGAAATGGTTTTGTCAAACAATAGGAGCGAGAACTTGTTCTGTAACATTAATCACAGTAACGGTGAAAGAGCCAAATCCTGTTATCCCTGTACAAGCTCCCATATAAGTTTTGCTTATCTAAGGAATGCTAAATAGGTGTTCAAAATATATCTTGTTTCAAAATTATTTGCTAGCCCTTCTGGTATATTCACCTGAGGTTCACATAACATCTGATACTTTTTATTTATGAAAATTCACAACTCAGCAATATTCCAGGTTTCATGGTGGGTAAAGTAAAAAGAATAGAATAAGGTACTTTGCACTGAAATGATGCTATAGTAGTACCAGACGGGCAGAATGACAGAGCAGTTTCTCTTGGACCAAGTAAACAGCAAAGGGCTGGTAGACCTTTCACTACTGTCGGTGCATAAACGCGTCCTGGCAGCACTTTCAGCTGAGCACCTGATCGTTTGGACACAAGTGATACATGGAGCATGTGCTAGATCTGCACACATCGCTGCAGAGCGAAGGAAAAAGACACCCAGGCAGCAGTAAAACTAGTGAAGTGGCCACCAGTGCTGACTAATCTAAACCGTAGCAAATTATTTGTGCAATATACTAAGCTACTGTTCATAATGTTGGTAATAGCCTATCTCTTCTGTCCCTTCTGCCTGCCAGAACGCAATATTTTGACAGTAGGCAGAATGCACAGGTCTCTGCAGCACAGTTAATTAAGTGTAGTTGTTTATTCCCTAGGCCTACATAAAGATCTGCTGCTGAGAGAGAAATTGGAGAAAGCAAAACTGTGAAACATTGTATTAATTTAACTTGTTTACTCATAGTTCCTCAATCACTTCCTCCCACTGTTCAATTACCCCAACAATTTCTATGCGGTGCTTGCCTTGAGTCGGTGAAGACAGAATAAGCCGGGGAACCAGTAAGCAGAGGGCTTAATATGATGGCACGAAGGGAGTGACAGGAGAATAGTGGTCACTTCTGCAGGGGACTCTGCCTTATTACTTGTATAACTCTGCACTTACTGTGCTTGAAAAAAAAAAAAAAAAAACTGTTTTCACCTTCCTGGTAGGAATTTGCTTTATTCACCTGCCACGCACTCCTGGGCAGTAAAAAAACATTCTCTGCCGAGCATCAGCAGCACTGAGAGCTGTGGTGACACAAACACTCGAGCTAGCACAGGCACGGAGGGGGACACAGTGAGGCAAGGACAGGGGTGCTTTTTCAGCTGCACTGTTGGCTTATGCCCGTTTCAACTGTACTTGCGGTTACAGCTTAAAAACAAGAGTACTGTATGGCACAAGGAGATAAGGATTTGATGGAGAGCAATGGTATCGCAGAGTAAATGATACTGGTCAGATGATCAGTTAAGTGAATACTAGAGAAATCCTGTTAACAATGGTTCCGCTGTTTGAAAGGAACCTTATTAATGGACATATTAGACTATAAAGACAAACCCAAGTCAAAAATCTGGAAGTTATGCTAAAGAGGCAGCCATATCGTTTGAGTTTTGTAAAATTTAAGATGGAAAAGCACTAGGAAGTGTCCTGTAATGAGCAAACTGCATCTTCAAGGTTATTGACTAAGACACAAGACTTCAGAGAACTTTAGGTGCCTAGTCACCATCTAATTATAGTTGTGCATAATAGCTGCCTAAACATCCACAACAGTCTGAATCAATCTACCTACCTAATTTTCATCCTTTTAAAAGAAATACTCAAATAAAAAGAAAAACGTAGTCTTTAATATTGAGTTGCACCAGGATAACAGGACCTCTAGAGATTCTTCAAGAGCTGTATTACAGGTAAGCACCCAACAGCCCAGGAAAACAAGGTAAGAGGAAAGATTAGTTTGGGATCCTGAAGCCTGCCTAGGCTACTCATTCTGACTGGAGGTCAGGAAGAGAAGCACAAAGAGCAAGAAACTGCTTGGTTTGAGGCTTTTCTTTTGTTGTTTCTCTCATTTTCCTCAGTGCTCCCACTCAAATCAGTGGGAAAATCCTGGCTTGCCAGAGAAATGTGTCAAGGTGATGCAGAGACCTCAGAGTCCTGCTTAACACCCATGCACCCGCTCTCGTGTGTTGAGGGAGAAAGGGCACTGCTGTCGGCAGCACAGCCAGGCTAGTCATTCGCTCTGGTTACACCTAGAGATCAGCACTGCTCTAGTTTTAGTCATGAACATATTACCATAGCTCGATACGATTCATAAATTCACTAACCTCCATGCGACCTATTCCAACTAAGGCCCCTCCTGTCCTTTTGTTATACTTATGGATAATGCAGCAAAACCCCAGTGAAAACTGGAATCTACTTCCTATTGCCCAGATCATCTGTCTCCATCACCGAGGGATTGGTCTGAACCTCCTGAATTGGCCCAGATGCTCTCTGGATCTAACCCCTCCAGCAGGGCGCTCCGCCAGGCTCCGTCCAGCTGCTGTCGGATCGAATCCCTCCAGCGTGGCTCCCTGCCCAGTCCAGCTGCTCTTTGGATTGAGTTGCAGCTCCCGGTCAAGCCAGCAGCTCTCCCTTTCCTTGCTCATATGCCAAACATGCACCATGAGCTCCCAAAAGGCCAACTTACTGAGCATAGTCACTCAGGTGAGAAAGACACCATCTCCTCTTGGATTCAGGCAACAAACCAAAAAGTCTCCAAAGTTTAGGTTTTAGGCGCTGGAGTGAAATTAAGCCTTTTTTGACGAATAATTTACTTCTGCAGTCATTTAGTCATTAAAAATTTCAGGTTGTTGAAATATCATTGCAAATTGGTGCCAAAAATCCTCAAAGTAGTTTAACCAAAAACACCTCTGAAATTTCACGCTCACTTGCCTTAGATTAAGGCCTGACCATGCATGCCATGGATTCTCCACTCTCTTCCCTATGCCTTGTTTCTTCTTTGCTCCAGTTGTGACCGTGCTAATAGCAGACGGGCAGTGACCAGACTCCCGCTCTCTGCCAGCATTTCCAGTCAATCTGGCTACGCAGTTTAGCGCACACCGCTGGCGGCAGGAGGCTGCAGCCCAGAAATCAACAAGGAAAAGCATNAACACCTCTCTGAAATTTCATGCTCACTTGCCTTAGAGAGATTAAGGCCTGACCATGCATGCCATGGATTCTCCACTCTCTTCCCTATGCCTTGTTTCTTCTTTGCTCCAGTTGTGACCGTGCTAATAGCAGACGGGCAGTGACCAGACTCCCGCTCTCTGCCAGCATTTCCAGTCAATCTGGCTACGCAGTTTAGCGCACACCGCTGGCGGCAGGAGGCTGCAGCCCAGAAATCAACAAGGAAAAGCATGAGGAGATGCAGGGGGAGAACCACGGACATAAAACAGAGTTGAAAGATGCTACAAAAAACAAAGCAGAAGCACTAAATTGCAAGATGAAGAAAAAGAAGAAAAAAAAAAGCAGAAAGGTGAAAAATAAACACAGGGGAGCAAAGCAAGTTAGAAGAATGTAACAGGAGTTAGAAGAAAATTGAAAATGCTACCGTTATTTTTGCTTCAGTTTAATTTTGAAAGATGTTATAAACTTATGACTTATATAAATCCTAAATTTGGAGGAAGGGAGCACAAGAGTCTTCCATGGAAAAGCATAAGAAACCTATTGTAAGAATGCTTTGCAATGATTATTAGTACTACTGTCACTTGTATTCTCTCAGGAAAAGCCTATGTTGTTTCAGCCTCAAATTTCAGGTAGATTGAGCGAAACGCTGTCCTCAGTAAGGCAAGCTGATGTCTTCACCATTGACTTCGGTATGGCCAGTGCATCACAGCTGTGACTATTTTTTTTTTTTAATGTTTTTGACCATATTTATTAACACACACTAATCAGTGGATCTGCAATGTTAATGAGGTCATACAAATAATGGAATAGCAAAACTATTTACAGATTATTTCTCACTTACAAATACCTCATGTATGGACAACAGCCTCTCCTGCGCTATTAGTTCTCCTACGGTGTGAGGAGAGTCGAAAGCATCAAAACAGGATTTTTAATTTCAAAGCCAGCACATAAGACACAATTTGCATCACAACTAATTTTACCAACAATTTCTGTGTTAAACTTCGCAGAATAAAATAGGCTGTAAGGCAAAGATCTCCGATGCAAAAGATCACGACATCACCCAAAAGGGCTCTCTAGGAATAAAATGCTAAGTAACATGTAAGAGATTTCAAACATCTGGTCTTAAGCCTCTGTATATTAAAGGAGAAATCTGCATTTTGAACTAAGTACACACTATAAAAACACTAGGATTAATCAGACCCAGACACACCTTCCCAGAAAAGAGATAATAACAGATACCTGGAACTAGTTGTTCATCACTTTTTGCAACATATCTGAGCAAAACTACCACAGGCAGCGATATATGAACCAAACTACCAACACTGTGTTGAGCACAAAGCCAACCACGGGCTGAGAGCTGGCATTAGAAAGGCCTTCCAGAAAAATAAATTTACCAGCAGACAATTTTTTTTTTTTTTTTTTACAACTAGTGCAAAATGAATTTTCATTTTTTCCTCAGCTCGCTAAGTTTATACTTCATCTCCAACTGCTAGAAAAGTCCCCAAACCCAACGCGAACACCCCGCGCACCCACACACACCCCGCGCACCCGCTGGGGCTCGCGAGGCGCCGCTACCTGTTGGCGGGCGG